>MU179303.1:25821-97551 GCA_016767475.1 Suillus weaverae
TTTTTTCAGAAGATGACAACCGTTCATATAGAAGCAACCACCTTCCCTGCCCTTCCGCTTATTGCCAAGTGGTTGAAGGTGAGCACATTGTTATTCAGCGTCGGATTAGATACTCACTCACATGCAATTGCAATTGCAGGGTCACGCCAGATACGAAGTTGCATCATCTGCTGCAATGGACGTGCAGAGATTTATCCAAGTCTTCAGTGGCATGATCTTGCACAGCACACCACATCTCTATGTATCAGCACTGCCATTCTCGCCCATCAACCCTGCACTATCCAGAACAGTTTCTGCATGGTTTCCTAACTCTCTTCGTCTGGCATGCATCTGGATGTGATATCAACTGGACAGCTGTTCAGACTGTGATCAGCGGGCACACTAATGGGGTTAACTCAGTTTCATTCTCGCCATGCTATGAGCATGGAATATCCTGGCAATCCTATGGAAGCTAAAGGCGGACCAATGTGGGGCCGTATCTTCAACTCTATTTCGGTGGTTGTGATGACACCAAGTCCATCGTCTCTGGTTTGCACGTCACTACCGACAGCATTTCCCTCTCCACTTGCAATATCACCTGCCTTTGCGGCCAAACATGTGCAGCAGAGCCTACGATCTTTTGACACTGCCTGCTCTGAATCCAGCGCTTGATTGCCTGTTTCTGGTGTTATGTACTGTCGGACATCGAGTTGTCCTTGCCATATGGGTGCTCCCTGTTACCTCTCCTTTGTGCGCACTTCGTGCATATTTATTTTGGGTGCTCATGTGGTTGAAGTGTTGTGCATGTCTGTGGGCCTTGGGCTCCTGTCTTGTAAGTGATGTATGGCTAGATTAACAACCTTTACCCACTGACGTAGCATGAGTTCCATAGTCCTGATCTTGACCTGCGTCCCTTGTTCCCATGGCTATCAGTGTACAAGAAGTCCAGCACCTGTATTTTGGGTCTCACATGTGATTCTGGACTTGCCTGTGAGGGCTGGTGGTGGTCTGCACAAGGAGCACATATCACTCTTCTCTTGCCATCACAAACCAACTGCAAATTGTTCCAATTGCTGTATCAGATGAACCAGGCTTCCAATTGGTGTACGTGGCACATCTTCTACATGGGGCTGTATCTCACTGCTTCTGCAGTCTTGAATGTTGACGCACTCGTTCTTGAGGTATATAACCACCTCCCTCTCCTCATCGATGTCCTGGCATGGAGGGCCACAAACACCCGTACTCGCAAGGTTGGTTCAGAGGTGGTGTCAGCACGGTTTGCCCGTATTGTCAAACCGTTTGTCCGGATGTATGTCCCTGAGTTGTGCCACACCATGCATGTCACTAGGGCCATAATCATGGGCTTGTGTGCACGGCAAATGCTCAGTGGAGATGATTCTCATATCAATAACTTGAACATCATCGTGACGAATGGGGGGTTTGACTTGTTTCATACCTTGATTGAAAACACTCTGCTCTACGAGTGGGTTGATAGGACCACCAAACCACACTACGCGTTCAACAGCTCTGCCCAGCGGTTCGCAAAATTCAAGTTCCGGGATCTGTTTTTTACCGTCTCTGAGGCCAAGATCGATGGCTTGTTCAAAGTCGTTTTGTGTTCCCCCACCACTGCAGATATGTTGTTTATGATGGCAGGAGGTTTTGGTATGCTGTATCCCAAATGGACATTGAACAACATTGCAGTCGTCAATCGGACGATCCTTCAAGGAAATCGAGATTATGACAAGGTCGGGTGCATACGTCACAGTGGATTTGTGTGCAATGATGATACTAGCTTCATGCTGGGAGCATGTGGGCAGCTCTGCCCTACACAGTGGCATTATATTTCGGACTTTGGGGAACAATCACTGGTCGTCGAATGGGATGCATGCTTTTCCTTAAGATCCATGATTAGGATGTCCCACATGATATGGCATCTTGCAGAGCATTGTCACAACAACTCTTGTCCGTATAACCCTGCCAACAATACACAAGTAGCGATTCTCCCACCCATACCTATCCCATGTGACCTAGCAACTATTCAGATTCAGGAGGTGCGCATAGATAACCATACACCCGTGTGTTTTACTCAAAAATTGCTCTGTGTTTGTGCACTAACATGACATTGGCTTGACACAGCACTATGCAGACAGACGACGGGCATTATTATATGCGACACTTGCCACAGCTCCACACCTTGTTTCTGTGCCCCTGCATGATGGGGTAACACGACTCATGAACATATCCCAACTGGAAATGTCACATTGGCTTGATCATCTCAAGCGAGACAAGTTTATTGTCCTCACTGGCTGTTTGCGGAAAACTTTCAACATGTTGCCTGGAGCTCCTGACACACCTTGGGAGCATGGCTACACCATCATCCGTGAAGATCTGTGGACGTATCCTCCACCGAATGCTTTGATTCACGACATAGCTCGCATGACTGACGTACATGATGATGTCACTGGCAATGTTTTGGTCATCAAGCATAACAAGGGAGACAAGCATGATATTGTCGACATGACCAAGGAAGATGCAAACATTGTTGACTTGCTCATCAGAGGGTTAGTTTCGGTTTTGCACAACTGATACTTGCTGACTCTGACACAGTGCCATTCATACATCAAATTTGGGAACTCGAGAGGTAAGTTGACTGTCAGCGCTCATCATGTCGTGGCACCTGTTTAGAAATTTGTTTGGTCTCAGATCAGTGACACTCTGGATTAACTTATGATTTTTATTATCTTGTATCGGTTGATTGTGGACTCAAATGTCTTTGTTCACGGAATTGAACATCTTTCACATGCCATTCATTGTACATGATAGGCCATAGCATCAGGCTGATTGTCGACGATGATAATGCCGGACTCTGAACCTCTTATGTGCGACGACTGTCATCTCCATGGCCTGTCAACTTCAACTTGAAATTCTTTTCTTGATAGCGAGCAATAGATGAAGTTTCAATTTGCGGATTCAGTCACATGTCTAGTACTTGGATCCATTGATCTGACTTGAATCTGTCAAGACTGCCCCTGTTTTGGGTGTCTTGAAATTTAATGTGCATAAATAAAAATCTCTTGGGCCAATCATTGATTGTCAGCAGTGATCGTGTGGCACAACAGGGACCGGGGATCGATCCACATTCATATGCTGTGCAGTGGAAGCACACAAAAACATTTTAATTATGCAAAGACCAACGATCACACTGGGCAGGGGTTGATTTAACACATGCTTTGGACACCAATCAGGATGTAGTGGTTCGATGTGTGATGTTTGACCCATGTATTCAGGAATCAGCTGAGAGAATTGATAAGCAGAGGATGGTTAATGCAATGGGTGCAGGCCATTGTTAAATCTAGTCTTGCAATGTGTGATTATGTGTCTCACGCAGGTGAGAAAGACATGCGCACTTGATGATGTTTCATGCAATATTATGTCTAGTAGTAAGCCTGCAAACAAGACATTGGCAACACAAAATGGTGTCACTTCAGGCTTCATTGGTGCTCCTTGCTATCGCATTTTGCATTGAATCCTCGATCATATCCAGGTACTACCACATATAGTTTCAGGAATGACGCTAGGACCGACTAGCTCTGAATGTCTTGTACAATGGAACAGTTAAAAAGCTGGATCTGATTGTTCTTCCACAGAATATCCTTGTCATGGCAGACACGCAATCATCCCTGGCTGCTTCACCACAAACCACACGCCAGTCTTCACCCCTGAGTTGGCCACCATCACACGAAGGTAGCCCAGTCAGTGAAGGCACTAAGCTGACAACCTTGCCACTACATATCTCATTACTTGCGAGTGTAAAATCTGCAGGCACCCTGACGGAAGAAGCTGTTGGGGAGAAGAACATCCCAGTCGAAAACAATCCTTGCCCGTTGTCTGTACTAATGGGCGACAAGGCCAAGTACTGGGTCAATGGCAGTGGCGACCTCCTGTGTCTCAAGTTCCCTGCAAGGTTAGACTTCCATGGCAAGTACAGCCACTTGGGACCCTACTTCAGCCTTCTGGACTCAGGCGTAAGTGATTATCAAATATGTTTGACCAGCAGGACCGCTCATAGAAACTTGATGAAAGCTGGACTTGACGACCTTGAAAAGGGCCAGAGGTCACTTTGAGCTGCATTTCCTGTCACCCGATGATGAGGAAAGCGCACAATACCCCCAAGAAGCACTCAACATGTCACGCAGGGTCCTCAAGACATTATCTGCACTGACAACTGAAGTGGAAGATGTCTGGAATGCCTGTAAGTCACTTTAGATACAACTCAAATTGGGCAGCTCATAATACTGATGTCATGCAAGCAGTGCCCCAATCAGAGCAGCCTGTCATGTCAGCATTCTTCCGTGCATGTTCAGCGAATGAACAAGATAACTTTGTGTTGCTTGTGCAGTCCGAGCCTCTGTTCAAAGACCTTCCAAATGACAATCAAGGGGCTGTTCCCCGCGTTTCTCGCAGCAATATAGGAAGTGCGTATTGTTGAGCATGAATCAGCATGTATATTGACAGCCAAATATGCCCACCTAGGGTCCAAAGTGTTGCTTAGCCCAAGTGCGTTGTTGTTCAATCCACTGTGCAAATCTGTTAACAAGTTTCCACACAGGCAAAGCAAAGAAGTTAGCACAAAACAAAGAGGAGAAGTCAAGCTCGAGCAACAATGGAGGTAGCACTGCATCAAGTATGATGAATCAAGTTGGTTGCACAACACACACAGTACTGACAGCTGTGTATTCAGAAGTCGTGCATATACATGACTTGTATGACCCAGACAGTCACTACTCCGGTTTGGGAAGCCTGCACAACACTAAGGTTGAGTGTCCCGACATCCAGGACAGTCAAGGCACCCTCATTCACCCTCAGGACTACAGAACGAAGTTGCAGCAAGCACGCTTCATTGAGGTTGAGGTATATCTGAAGTTGTAAGTCTCACTGTACAGGCAGATTGCAACCAAATGCTGATTCGCACTTCAAAGATGGAGAATTCCTCCAAAAACTAAGATCGACCAGATGATGAGTGACCGGGAGAAATTTTGTTCATGGAATTACCAAATTATCATGCACCAAATGCAGCTGCTGCCGTGCACAGCGTACTTGAAGCCTGCCGTTTTGGACCCAAAGGGAAAGCGAAAGGCATCAGACGAGCCCAAAGGGCAATCAGCCAGGAAGAGAACCAACATTGTCAGCGATGACATGGATATCAACTTCTGAAAGGTCGTTTGGCGGCATTTCTACATGTGAGTTTGAAGCACAACAACAGGGTAAATTCACATTGACATATGCTGCACAGAAAAACATCTTCAACATGATGCAGGATTGAGCAATGGCTATAGGATACAAAACACCTTCAACACGGTGCAGGATTTTATTGTGACAATGTGTTCACACCTTCAACATGGTGTGTGATTCGTTTGGGACTGAATTATGGCACCTTCAACACGGTGCTAAGAGCTGCATACAATGTATATTATTATCTTGTATGTCGATTTCTGTAGTTTGATAAAAGCGTACTTGATAATTGGAATCCACACCGTTGATTGGATGCACTGAGACAGGGTTTGATGAATTTCACATGAAATCAGTAAGCACCAACAGGTACATGCGGAGCAGGTAGCCTGCTAAAATTCAACTTGAACACATATCACACTCTACTGAGGACAACACCTGCCAACTAACAAATGTCCAGCACCCTTGGGGTTTCTGATTTCTGGTCTTGATGAGGGTGATGGAGAACAGATAACTGGGAGAATGGCATGCATGTACACATGACACATAAGACAAGGAGTGTGTTGAATGGTGTTTATATATCTTCGAGTGCTGTCTGTGTGGCTTGCGACAATAAATGGCGACTGGCACCCAAACAAAAGGTTCATATGGAATTGAGAGGGGTTGGTAAATCATACAAATACATCAAAAAATATCTGGGAGACAACTACTAACATTTCATGATTTACAGCTGAAGACAGATGGATAAATGTTATATGGAGCTCACAGGCCACTTCAAGTCCAGAATTCAGAGTCGACGCGAGACACAGCGCTATATGAAAGGTTAGAAGTGTAATGGCCTAATTGCAAATAAGGCGCACCCTTGAATAAGAGTATTGACTGTGGCGATATCATCAGCTGCCATATCAATAATTTCGTGCTTGTTGCCTCTGGGGTGTTTGACAACTAAGACGTTGCCTGTGACATCATCAACTGCATCCTCAATGAATGCCAGGTCTCGGACCAGCATGTTGGGAGGTGAATATGCATCAGGTGCATCACGAAAGAAAGTGTAACCATACTCAGGCGCAACACCACAAGTGCCGGGATGAACATTGTAAGTCTTACGGAACTTGGAAGTGAATACAATGAAGCGGTCAGTAGCGAGCTGATCCACCCAATGTGAAACTTCAAGTTGAGAGATGTGATGAAATTGGGTGACACCATCGAGGAATGGTATGGGAACAAGGTAGGGTGACGTAGCACTCGTGGCATACAGAATACCAAGGTGTGTGCCTGCATAGTGCTGATTGAAGCATTAAGCAGTGCAAAAGTGAACAAAACAAGCAGAAACACATACAGGGTAGTGTGATTGAATATGAGCTTCCTGGGCCAATATGCTTTTAAGGTCTGAAGGCATGGGATCAGGAGGGAGCAAGACAGTGCATGCATTGTTGGCAGGATTGTATGGGCAGTAAATATTGGCGCATTGATCCGAAAGACACCAGATGGTATTGGATTGAGCAAGCATAGATCTCAGGGAGAACCTGGCATCCCATTCAATGACCAGAGACTGCCTATCACTATCTGTGACATTGCGCCAAAGGCTTGGGCACAAGCGGCCACAGGCAGGTCACAACCAATATGTGTTGTCGTGATGTTTGAATGCCGGGTGAGTGATGCAGCCAATGTCATGTGTGCCACGGTTGCCACCAAAGAGCATGTGGTTAGCAACCGTAACATGCCTTAACATCCATATGGGATAGAAAGTAGCAAATGAACCAGGGGTCATCATTGTCATGTCTGCTGTGGTTGGAGAAGATGCGATGATGCCGAAAACACCACCCCAACTGTGTATGTGTACTGGTGGCACGCCAAGCGAGAATGTCAGGGAGGAAGTCAAGATATCTGAATACTTCGTGCACAAGGGCAGATTCATGTAAAACTGAGAGATCACTTCAATACAACTCGGCTGGAGAATAGATATTGGTACTCACACGAATGGACAGGAAGATACATATCAAGTACAAATTGCTCAACTTCAGTGGATGGGATGGGGTCTGCCATTGGGAAACCAGAGAACGAGGGTCAACAGAAGGTACTCAGACTGCATGTTTAAGAGTGGGCTTTGCCACTAGTGCATGATAAAGTTATCGGTCTTCTGGATCTGACAATCAGTAGTGATCGACACATACGTCAAGCAACCGTACTGCACGTGAATTGAAAATGAAACAGGAGTTGAAAGCAGGGAGACAAATCACGAATCAGGAAGTGTACAAAGTTGGTGACGGATGGCTTGCAACTGAACC
The DNA here is from genome assembly GCA_016767475.1 of Suillus weaverae. Lineage (NCBI taxonomy): Eukaryota > Fungi > Basidiomycota > Agaricomycetes > Boletales > Suillaceae > Suillus > Suillus weaverae. The sequence goes on from MU179303.1 coordinate 33,321, forward strand.
GACTGCATGCTAAACAAATCTGAGACAAAGGTGACAGCAGGGGAAACAATTCATGGATTTAGATGTAATTATAAAAGACATGATGACTGAGTACAGAACTCGGAATGACCTCACCCAGCTGAGCGGCATCATTACCATGTGTTGCTATGGAAGAGACAGTTGAAGGCATCCCCAGTGCTATAAGTTTCAAGGGCTTCGAACACTGCCCATGGATGTCTGTGGTCGGTTAGGTTAGAATGAACAGAAGATAATATTTCCCTAGTCGAGGGATGCGGATAATACTAGGACTTCCCAGACAGGTTGAACCATTCTACACCGAGTTCAAAAAATTGGTAGACAAAGAGAGAAACTCGTGTACATCAATTAACACATGACACTTATGTCATGTGATTCAGTAGACTTTGAACATATACGAAACACCAAGCATCAGTGTTGGCCGTACAACTGCAAACTAAGAATTAATAGTACAAATGTTAAAGCTAGGATTTATTGGAATGATGACGAGTGGCAATAATTAAATTGAGGGAGTTGGGGATTTGGTGCGCACGCGCCGTTACCGATTCTGTAATTAAACCTCTAAATGTCCAGGCACCTGTATTTTTGTATGCGCATGAATTGTTTGCCTTTTCTGTCAAGGTTTATGGTACATCGACACTGGAACATTCAAGTGTATTAGCTGCTGGGCAGCATCGTTCGATGGATGTTTCATTGTCCATGTAATTTATTTCTTATAACTATCGCTATTTCTATTACTGTCTTTGGTCTATCACTGCCTGCAACATCATGTGAGACTCTTTGTTGGCAATACCAGACACAGACATACATGTATGCATGATGTTACCAGTCCCAGAGGATTAACCTCTGGGGCTTCTTTTCCCTTTCCTGTATCCTTATCGCATCTTGCACCTTCCACACCATGTGTCATCTCTACTGGTGTCGTTGTCACCGGTAGCTTCTTTCCATCTTGATATTTGATACTTAATGTTCCCTCACATGTAGTTCCACCTCAGTGTTGCTTATAGCATCCCACTGAGACTTTGTCCTAGCATTCTAGAGGTTATGAGCCCTGAGCTCTAAACAAGCTCAGAACCAGGAAGCCGACAAATTTCTCACTGAATCAGTTAATGCTCCCCACTGCGGGTTAATCTTGAAAAAATTTCATAAATCAACACAACATTTCATCACTATGGGAAAGTATGATCACATTATTGAATTGTCTGGTGCAGATGAATATCCCTCTTGGCACTGTGCAGTTACTCTCGCCCTCCAAGGCAATGTATTATGGAACCACTGTAGTTCTGGTACAGATCCTAACAACTACACAGAATTTGCCTTGCTCATGCCCTCACTGGCTGTCATTGGATCTCCTACTGCTACTGAAAAGCAAAGCATGATTGATTGGATCAAGGAGGATGTGCAAGCGAAGGGTCTTATTTGCAGGAAGTTATCCACAGTTATCTAAGGCCTTTCAAATGAGGCCTGGACTGCCAGAGAGCAATGGAACACCCTTGTGACTCACTTTGGGCATCTTGATGTCATGTCTCAGTTTGAACTTCATGCACAGCTGTTTGCAGAGAAGCTCAAAGATCCAGACAACACACCTCGCTATATCAGTGTGTTCAGAAATGCAAGGTGTCGCTTTGTGGAAATGGCAGTGGTAGTTACAGAGGATGAAATGGTATTCCTTTTGCTCCATGGTCTTGTGCATACTCCTGACTGGCTTATATTCAAACACATGACCATGAGTCTCTACAGTACTCCTCCCCCCGCATCAACCTCTACCACTACCACTGCTGTCAGCACCAAAATGACCTTCACAGCAATCCTGTCATCTCTCTCCAAGGAAGTTAACCATCTGCAAGGAGAACAGAGACTCAATGGTCCAGGTTTGGAGTATGTGAATGCCACATCATTCAGACCTCCTGAGGGAAAGATGAACCTGAAGACAGGTGTCCGAATTCACAAGCATAACCCCAAGGGGGTGGGCTGTGACAACCCTTTGTGTTCTGGACAGCCATGGTCACTCACGCATGATCATGAGCATTGTTTTCAGCCCAGTGGAGGAATGGAGGGCCAGAGCAGTAATCTCAGCAGGAATCATGAGAGGAGGCTGAAAAAGCCTGATGATGTTGCAGCTGCTGCCAATGCCAATGACTCCTCCCCATCAACATCTACTCCATCAACAACTGTCCCGCCTGCCAGCACTAGTGCAGCTGCTGTTGATGAATACAAAAACCTTGCATGTGCCCTGATAGAGGATCATCTCCCACTTGACCCCGAATTGTACCCTAGCTTTGACGATATTGTGTGCATTGCACACACTGTCTACCATCTTAGATTTGGGAACCACTTCTAATCTCATCACCGATTGCAGTTACTTCTGGACCTACTCCGAAAGCTCTCACATAACAGTCAAGACGGCCAATCATGGCAAGCTTTCAATGTCTGGACATGGTAACTGTGTCGCAGATCTGACAATTGGTGGTCAGACATTCAGGATCATCTTCATTGGGCACATGCTCAAGAAGAAGTGGTCATGCCTCTTTGAGCATTCACCCACTCACTGCCAACTGAAGTATCACAGAGAGACTCTGGGGGAAATTCTGATGACTGGGAACCTGTTCTTTGTTGACCTGTAGTTCATCCACCCGAATGATGCACCATTGATGCATGCTTCACATGAAATCACTGTGTTCACCTGCTTGCCTTTGTCATTGGACCTATGGCATGCTCGCATGGGCCATCCAGGAGGTGACGCAGTGAAGCAGCTCACATCCATTGCCACTGGAGTCAAGCTCGATATGTCTGCGCCCCTCCAACAATGTGTACCATGCATCATGGCAAAGTATCCACACAAACCCTACCCACCTTCAGAGGAACCTCGTGCTGCTCACATGCTGGATCTCATACACTCCAATCTGTGCGGTCCCTTTCCCATCATTACACCTCATGGCAAGCTCCACTTCATCATTTTCCTGGATGATCACATGAACCTCCTTGATGTCCAACTTCTTGCAATGAAGGACCAGGCACTTGATGCTTGGCACATCATTAAAGCACATTGGGAGAATCACTCGGGGCATACAGTGAAGATCTTCTGTTCTGACAATGGTGGAGAGTTCCTCAGCAAAGCTTTCACGAAGGCTTTACAAGATTCTGGGATCGAGCATCAGTTCTCCATGCCTTATGCTCATCAGCAGAATGGAAAGGCAGAGTGTGCCATCCATACCATTGAAGGACACCTCTTTGTGATGTTGGAAACAGCAGACCTACCAGCTAATCTTTGGGGTGAGGCGGCACTCACTGTGTGTTACTTATGGAACCGCAGCGCCTCACACATTTTGCCCTTGGATGTCACACCTTTCAAAATGGTGAATGGCTGCAAGCCAGACCTTGCTCATCTTTGTGTGTTTGGCTCCAGGTGTTTTGCATGGATTCTGGCAGAGCTGCAGGTTAAGCTGGGCCCTCATTCACGACAGGTTATCTTCCTTGGGTATCCTGAGGGAATGAAAGGGTACCATTTGCGTGACAAGGTGTCTGGAGTATTCTTTGTTGCCCATGATGTCATTTTTGATGAACATTTTACCTCCACCCATGGTGGCTCTGACTCAGACAGTGATGACGATGCTAAACCTGGTGCTCCAGCTCCTCTTCCTTTGCAGGATCCTTCCACTCCTTCCACTCCACCCACCATCTCTGTTGCTGATCCACCTCTCCTTCATCATTCTGGTAGGGCTAGCGTTCCCACACCAGCTGGTCAAGCTTGGGCTGCAGAGATGGCTGTGACTAAGGCATGTCTCACTGTGCTCTGTGAAGCACGTGCAGAGCATGTTGGAGCTTCTCCATCAAGCGAGGGGGTGGGTGAGCATGAGGGTGAGCATGAGAAAAATCTGGAGGATATAGAGGCAAATGTTGACATCCCCAAAGTTTATGCCAATGTGATGATCAAAGAGCATGCACACATCACCATTCATAGTGATCGCAAACAGGACCCAAGCAGTGCCAACTATGACATGAAAATTCCCCCTGCTACATATGACAAGGCAATGCTCTGTCCAGACTGCACAGAGTGGCTTACAGCGATGAAGAAAGAGCTTTAGATCATGGATGACATGCATGTATACAAGCTCACCTCCATCCCAGATGGCCGCAAGGCAATAGGCAATTGTTGGGTCCTTGAATTCAAGGAGGACAACAAGGGAGGACCAGTGTATAAGGCACGCTGTGGTGCATGGTATGTGATTGATACCATACCTGTTGTATAGAAAGTGTGATAAGGAAGGTATGAGAGTTTGTCTAGTCCTTTGCTGTCACCGAGTTGTGTCTATTTTCCTTGTTCTATTTTAGTTTCTCACTTCTCAGATTTATCTTATCTTGTATTTATAGTGATCATGTGACCTTCTGTATGTTTCAGTTTGTTTATTTTTGTTTGGGCTTTGTTCAGCCACACTTCGGTTTATTTCTGTTTTGTTTCTTTCAGCCACCATTTTTGTCAGCACATCATGTGACTGGTGAATTTACTGGTTTTAAGGCTGACACAACATGTTTAGTCATGCTTGGTCAGGTTTTGTAACAACATTTGGATTGACTCACCATAAATTGACATGGTTGGTCATGCTTTATAATTTCTTTGTAAGAATTACCCTATGTATGTAATGTAGATTACTAAAAGCTGATTCATCTCTCCCTTTGGCCTGGTATTCTTACCAATCCATCTGATGCAATCATGCTTAGTAAGGGGAATTCCAAAAAGGTATAAAAGGACCCCTTTTTGCCACCCAAAAATATAACTTCCCACTTTAAAACCATCTCCAACGAGTGAGATTACGTAAGAACTAAAGTGCAGGCCTACAAATTGCCTTGAAGTCAGATTACTAAGCATTTCTTTTATAGTTATACACTGCCTTACAGGGGATTGACTGTATATACTATATTATTTGATCATTAAAGCCATACTCGTCACCATCCTTACATTGATTCATTAAAGGGATTTGTTGACATCAAGGGTTGACTTTCATTATTGAAACATAAAGTTATAACGGATCCTTGCTAAGGTTGACTGTATAACTATCGTATTATCAGATAGTTGTATACCGTGATCGCTATACAACTATTGTCGTTATTGTCTTATCTAAGTGTTGTATAACTGCATCATATACAACCATTGAACAGCTCTCAGTCTAGTTTTACATATATATATACTTTGACTCTCCCTCTCAACGGAAAGTGAGACATGAACCTTGGAAGAACACGACCAAGTTGAAACAGACTTTCATAGATTGAAACATGACCTACTAGGGTGAAACATACTTACCCTTTTTTTCCAGAACACAGACAGGAACCCAATTGTATTACATTAGTGCTATTGTACAAGACAAGAAGAGGACAACAAACTAAATCCTCCCAAGAACTCACCACATTATCTACCATGAAAACTAGAAAAGTCGTAGACTGTGAACTTAAGGACTGGCAAGAAGCCTTCAGTGTATAATAGTGTTGTCATTATACATGACATTATATAAGACCCTTAAGTAACAAGACAACGCCTCGTCATACAGGGCTTTTCACAGATCCTGGGTGTGGACTATGGTGCAACATTCACTCCGGTACTCAAAACCTCATCTCTACACATCATTGCAGCCATCACATGCAAAAATGACTGGGAGCTTCATTCCTTTGATGCAACATGAGCTTTCCTATGGGGGGTACTTAGGGAGGAAATATACATGCGTCAACCCAAGGGGTTTGAGGAGGGCAACTGGAGGGTGCAGGTATGGCAAATGCTCTACACCATCTACGGGTTGAAGCAGTCTGCAATGGAGTGGTATGAGCAAGTGAGAGCAGTTATGATGGAGTTAGGCTTCACTCACTGTGCAGTTGATTATGCAGTCTTCCTCTTTGACAGCTGCACATCAGGGACTCGCATCATCTGCATTATTGGATTCCACATTGACAACAGCATGTATATATGTTGAACTCACCAGCATTCCTGACCTGGGTGAAGCAACAGATCCACAAACACTTTGGGATCAAGGACATGGGTCCCATCACTAAATTCCTTGGCATACTGTTCGAACATGACTGCAGATCCCATCAGCTTTGGCTACACCAGGGGGAATACATCACCTACTTGCTTGAAGAGTATGGCCTACTCGACTGCAACCCTGTCTGCCTTCCACTTGACTCTCACCACCCATTCGGCAAACCTGATGACACATATGATGCAGTGCCCAACCTCCTCACCCAATTTTGTAAGCTCGTCAACGAGTTGCTTTTTCTTGCAGTCTGCACTTGTCCGGATATCTCTTATGCAGTGAACTCTCTTGGGCAGCACAATGCCAATGCCACTCCCACTCATTACGCTGCTGCAAAGCAGCTCTTGTGATACCTCTCCAGCATGGTCAATCTCTGCTTGCACTATGGGGGTGCAAATATGAATGATAGTCTGCATGGCTATTGTGACACCAACTGGTCCAGCTCCCCCATTGATCATCTGTTCATTTCCAGCTACATCTAGTTCTATGCTGGAGGAATCATAGCCCACATCTCCAAGAAACAAACAACTCACATGCTCTCATCTACTGAGGTGGAATATATGGCCATCACCCATGCCATCCAGGAGGGTCTATGGATCAAGTCCATGCTCACCACACTTCACATTGAACTATCATTCCCCATCATCATCCAAATGGACAACATGGGCACTATCTCCTTGTCGATGGAGGCAAGGAATCATATCCATTCCAAACACATTGATGTACACTACCTCTTCATCCGTGAGCACATCAAAGAAGGAACATTCTTGCTGCGCTGGCTTCCTTTGCACAAGAACACTGCCAACATCCTCACCAAGGCTCTCCTGCATCCTCTTTTTGACAAGCATGTACCCAGCCTCCAATTGGTGTCTCAATGAGGGGGTGTGTTGGCGATACCAGACATACACATACACATACACATACACATGTTACCAGTCCCGGAGGATTAACCTCCAGGGCTTCTTTTCCCTTTCCTGTATCCTTATTGCATCTTGCACCTTCCACACTATGTGTCATCTCTACTGGTGTCATTGTCACCGGTAGCTTCTTTCCATCTTGATATTTGATACTTAATGTTCCCTCACACGTAGTTCCACCTCAGTGTAGCTTATAGCATCCCACTGAAGGGTATTCAACCTGATTGAGCGAATATATGAATATCTGCCTAACCAGTATGTTGAGTCTTTTGCTCTGCCTAGTCTGCTTCACTTGTAAGCAAGAGTTTTCGACCATAAAGAGTTCTGCTGTCTAGTGTAAGTCTGGTTCATAAGTATTATGCAAGGGGACAAAGTCCGAAGGTCGAAGCACAAAGTCCAATGGTATATAGCGAAGTCCAATGTCTGGAGAGTACAGGAGAGCGTAGGAAATGTAAGGAAAGTGTCAGGACTAGTGTTTGAAGGTAAGGGAACAACGAGGGAATGATTAGACACAAAGTCTAGAGGCGAAACGAATGACAACCAAGTATATTTGACTAAGGCCAACTATATACTCAGCATGGGATGACCAAGTATTGGGGAATTCTCCCTCCTACTAGATGGTGTGGTATGTGGTCATCCTAGCCATATTTAACTAAGTACATGAAAGTCCGGAGGTGTACAGGCAAGAACGGTAGCAAAATATCAGGTCCGATGGTATGTAAAAGGCCATGAGGTGCAGTGGCCATGTGAGTACACATGTAATAATGCTGTAGACTGCTTGAGTCAATGAGAATAATGAGCTACGCACCAGTGGGGTTAGGCAGGACAGGACTGGACATAGGATTGGACGAGTGTGCACAAAGTCCAATGGGTCCAAAGGTAAAAATGTCGGGTCTGATGCAGAGAGCGTCGGAGATGATCTGGACGAGTGCGGATTTTAGTGGACATACTTTGCGTGGATACAGACTCGCTCGGGGACCGTGCTCTACACCGCTGAGGTATGTATGTTGTTCTCACTCATACTTAGTCTTGCTCACATGTACCCTAGACTTTGTCCTAGGTACATTCAATTCATAGCATTGCTTATAGCGTCCCACTGAGACTTTGTCCTAGCATTCTAGACTCTTCAATCATCCTGGATCATGATTATAATTGTGCAGTGGACTCTAATTTCATTGATATCACATAGTGATGGACAGGTCTGGTTCAGTCCAGTTCTCAGGCAAATTCTGAGAACCGTGAACCTACCATAGGTTCAGTTCTCCCAGTGAGCAGAACCATGGACTGGACCATCAGTTCAGTCCAATAATGGTCTGGTTCTGGTTCAGCAAGGGTTTGAACTGAGAACCAAACCATCCAAAATAATAAAAATTTCATCAAGAAAAATCATATAAACGAAACATGCCTGACAACAGAAGTACTAAAACTAAATGCTACTAGACCAGTTCACCATCCTCGTCATCTGTGTTGTCATGGAGTGTAGCAATCACCAAATCCAGATGTTGCTTGGCATCACTAGCAGCAGAGATGTGGCCATTGCGGTATGTGCTCTTCAACAGTTGCAAGTTCTCGAATACATCCTTGTTGAGACGGTTCTGTCATTTGGTTCCCATTAGTCCACTGCTTGAAAAGGCATGCTCTGATGCTGTGCTACTACCCTAGATGGCCAAATAATCTTGGGCCATGCATGAAAGTGTTGGATATTGTGACTGATGGTGCTGTATGAAGTTGATGTAAATGAACTTGCAATGATGAGAAAAAAGATTTACACCCCACCAACCCACAACATCTCCTGTCTGCTCAAGAGGACTCTGGAGGTACATATGCAGTAAGTTCAGCAGGAGGCCTAAGCTGGGTGTGATCAGATGTGTGTGCATCCCTTGACCGAGGCACGAGAGCGTGGGATGCCGGTTTTCGGGCTGAGCCGTCGTGGCGCAATCGACGTCACTGATATGTTCATCTCTTGTCTTGCGCCTCGAGGATTGTGTTTAGTAGAAGCTCGCTGTATTAGCTCTCACGTAGTTTCTCTTCTCACCCCACCCTCCATCCCTCTTGTCTCGCTGTCTTCTGCTGTCCTGGGTTGTTGTCCATCATGTCTTCCTGTGCCTCTGGGCAGGTTCTCTTCCTCCCTCGGCACACACCGGTTCACGGCTCAGATCCTGCATATCCAGTTCTGTCCGTTGACCCCTCCCAACTTAGGGAAGGCCTCTCTGACATCTCCCGAGTCCAGTAGCCTTGTAGCTGTCCCTCACGTAGCCACGCACAAGCCTGAAACATGTGCTTGTACAGCAGCAAGGACCCAGGAACAGCCATATTGGGCTTGCCCAGGTGGTGCTTGTTTGATGTCTGCATCTACAGGAGCTGAGATGGGGGCAATAGTATAGTACTTGTCAAACTATCAAAACATGTCAGTGAATATTAACTTCAATGGTCAACAAATATTAAACATACCACTCATTCAAGATCTTTGAGACTGACTTTGAAGGATTCTGTATCCCACTGATGCTCAGAATAGGCAACTTGACATTAGGATCGAGTGCTAGACAAATAAAGTATGCATTAGTAGCTTTTGTTTTGTCATACCACTTTGCAACATTGTTCAATCCTTTGAGAATAGTATCGCGGACTTGTGAGAATCGAGGAAGGGCTGCCATATTTTCCCAGGACTTCTGCAAAAACTCGAGGACTGGAATTGTCTGCCAGATGGAAGGATCAGACAAACTGGAAAATGTTTGCATGACACTTGCTGGTTCCTGTGCAAATATTAGTAATAAGTACAGCTGGTAGAACTAGATACACATACCTGAAGAACTTTGTGCACCAATTTCAATTCTCCCAGTCCTTTTTGTCAAGACAAAAGTCCGCATAACATTTGCCTTTGAGGCGAGGGACTTCCTCACTGTCATCCGCAAGCTCAACACAAAGATTGACACCCTATAAAGAACAATGAGCTTATGGACGTGCAACATATGAGAGATGTACCTTTTGAAGTAACAACATGCAGGTGATAAAACTGTGCATGGATGCCCACCGAGTCCGTATCCATTGTGTAAGCTCCAGAACAGAGACATCTGCTTGTTTACATGACTGTGCAAAGAATGTGCGGGCCTGAGGGGATGCATGGATCTATAATCAATAGTTAGTAGAATATAAAAGTTGTCAGACAGAAGTCAACAAACCTGTTTCACAAGCACAAGAGCCTTACCATTTGAGTCACCAACTTCAAATTCATCATCCTCATCATCATCCTCTTCACATTCATCCACTCCCTCATAATTGATCCCATCCAAACTGACATCTAAAGCATCAAAATTGATATCCAGGCATTTAACTGCCACCTTGATTTTCTTCAGAAGCTTGCAGCTGGATGTTGGTGAGATGGCCATGAGAAAATGTCTGGCAGCAAGGTTGATAGTGTGTTCCATGCATCTGGTATTGAGTGAGTGATGAATGCACCAAATGACAAGGCAAAATCATACATGATGTGACCTTCTGCTGGATCCCACCTCTGCACATCAGACTTGTACTTCTTGTCGGTGTTGATAGTGTTGGTGAACACTGCAAGACATGTGTCATTACTGGCAGTGTTATCGCATGAGAACCAACCAACCTTTTTGCGGAGACCATAGCAGTCAACAGTTCATGTGAGCAAGTTGGCCATATTGGCTCCTGAATGCTGTCCTTCCATTGGAGCAAAGGCAAGTTGTTAAGGTTCAGAGTTTCCAGGTGTTAGGATGTTCAGGTGGTGCATGTATATAATGGCCAGTTACTGAAAGAAAAGGGTCACCAGCATCTGAAGTCCAAGCATCAGAGGTGAATGAGACTTTGCTAGGTATATCCTGCACCACAGCATCAGGACTCAGGGCTTGTGAAATAATTGAAGTACATACCTTGAGAATTTTCTTGACACACACTTCAGTAGCTTTGGCTTTCTTGATGATTTCCTCATGAAGGGCCTCTTGATGCAGAATATCCTTGTCAGACAAGGTTGGTCAGATGTATGTCAGCAAGCACTGAAATGGTCCCTTGTCCACCAATTGGAATGCCTGTATGATTTGATTAGTCGTGTGTTGTTATTTGAACTATGAACAATTGAATTACCTTATCTTCACATACAACCAGCTTGACAATGTAGTCAAGAAGACTGCTGGTAGTGAAAATGGGTGCCCAAGGCTGATGAACTACAATGCCATCAAGACTTCCTTGACTGAATTACACAATGAGTATGTAGTAAGTAGATTACAGAGGAAACTTATCTTTGGAGAGTCCCATCAGACTTTGGACATGCTCACATGTGCATAGGGATTTGCAGATTCTTGCAGCATGCTTGATAAACAGCAAAGTGGTTGGGATGCCTACAACACAAAGATATGGCACTTGCCTGGTGATATGGGTACAAAGTGTTGACATACCTCCTTTGAAGAAGCAATGGTGAGCTGGGACACCATTCTTTCTATGGAACCAAGTCAGATAAGTAAAGGTATTAGAGGTATGATTACTAAAAACTCACTCACAGATGGTACAAACATATCCAGGCTTGGGCACATCATCCTTTTTGACAAAGATGGTGTGGATGTCTGCAGTATGTTTGTTTTTGAGATGAGTCCTGCCTGCCTCATGGTCTGCATCCCCCATAGCTTTAGTTTGTGCATATGAAGCCTCTGCACCGTCATCTGTTTTTTTGTTTGTTCATTGTTTATGGTCTGCTGGGGCTGTGCCCTATAGTAGACAGTACATGCTGCATCGGTCTGTATCAATGTATGTGACTTGTTAGTGTTTGTATATACTATGCAATGGCTCCCTCTTGGAGTGCATTAAGGCCAACTGAAGGCGATATGGAATTGGGGTGGGTTCTGGGTTTGTGGTGCTCATCTCTGTTTTTTTTCTATATCTTTTTCCTCTCATTCTTTATTCCTCCTCTTCTTCTTTGTCATTGGCCTGTGGGGTTACATCTCCGAAGATTGTCTCTAGGCGCCTCATCTACCTCTACCTTTCCTCTCATTAATACCGCTGCTGCTCCTACTCTGTTGTCTATTGCTGAGCCGTCCGAATAGATGCGCGTGTCCTCTTGTGAATTTTTGTCTGCTGTGAGTGCAGATTCCGAGTCTGCTGCTATCTCTGTTGTCATGTCTGGGTGCCACTTGGTGTAGTGTTGTACTGGTGAGATCTTCTCCATTCTGTTTGGGTTGGTTCTAAAGGCTTTCAGCAGGGAGTGTATCGGCGAGGGGAACTTTCTGGTGGATTCAAAGTTGTGGATGGTGCAGTTTTCATATGCTGACTTGATGCCTTTGAATAGTGGGTGGTTTGGAGGTAGGGTTGACATGCAGAGCGTGGCGCGGTGACAGATCTTTCTCAGTAGCTGCTGGAATGGGAGTATGTTGGCGTGTGCGTCAATTACGTCTGTGGCAGCTGAGTGCATGCCAGCCATAATCATGGAGGTGGCCATTCTCTGCACTCTCATCATCTTTGCCGTGAAGCCTCTTGCACCTCTCCCTTTATTCTTCTGTCCTTTGCCTTTCTCTAAGAGTCCTGTGCACCAGACATCAGCTGCGTATAGCATCTTTGGTATGACTACACCTTCATATAACCTCCTGAGGAGCTGTCCATGAATGCCCTTAGTGGGTCTGGTCATTCTGCTGCATGCCAGCATGTACTTGGTGCCCTTTGCTAGTGCAGATGACACGTGTTGCTTGAAACATAACTCTTCATCTATTATCACTCCGAGGAATTTGTGGGATTGGGAGGGTTGAATGGTATGTTGATGTATGGTGATTGCTGGGTGCATTATGGGGATTGTTTTTGTTTGGTTTGAGGGGTCTGGGATGCGTCTTCTCGAGATGTAGATGAGGGCGGTCTTATCTAGTTTGAATTCTGTGTTGTGGTCTCTACTCCAGTCTAGGGCGCCTCTGGGCTTCTCCATCATGTGCTTATGTAAGTTTCTTGTTAGCTTCCTTGAAAGTTTTACCTTTGGCTATCAGGGCTATGTCATCTATGAATCCAAGGCTGAGTTCTCCGCAGGTGGGTTTGGGGTCTGCAACTTCAAGTACGTCAGAGTTATATATGAGGAATGCGATCACCAAGAGGGGGCATCCTTGATCTACTCTGTTTTCTACATTGAATGTTGTGGATTCATAGTTGTCGAATATGAGGGTTGTTAAGCAGCTGTTGAGTCGACGTTGATACCATAAAATGTATTCTTCTGGGAATCCTTTCATTCACATGTTGTGGAGGAGTCGCATGACAATGACACTGGGGAAAGCCACCTTCATGTCCAGGAAGAGCATTGAAACATGGTTGTCTTTTGAGGCCCAGGCATCGGCTGTGAATTTAGTCAGTAAATGGATTGAGTCTACTGTAGATCTGCCAGGTCGTCCGCTGAAGTGGGTAGGGGGGAGGAGGTTATGCTGTTTGGCTATATAGACTAAGTCATTAGCAACACAAGATGAGAGTACTTTTGCCATGGTGTCTAGAAGTGTTATGGGGCGGTAGGCTTTGGGGAGGCTGTAGTCAGGGTGTCCAGGCTTGCATAGTACTATAGTTGAGGACTTCTTCCATTCTTCGGGGTAAATACCTAACGTGAATGTGGCTCGGAATATCGGGCCCATGAAGGGGACAAGTATCAGCGCATTTCGTGAAGACACAATTACTTACTTTGTTAGGTCCTGGTGCTTTGAAGGGGGAAAGCTTAGCTATGGCTCTGTAGATCTGCATGTCAGTGATGTTCTCGATTGAGCAGATGGGGGGTGGATAGTTTGCATTTGGGTCGACATGGTCATTCTCTGGTTCTTGTCAGAAGAATGTGCTGTAGAGAAGTTCACTCTTGCATGCATTGTCTTGTGTTGAGTTCTCAGGGTCAGTGGCATTTGCTTCTGGGTCTTGTAGTGTTGTGATTCGAGTGTGGAACTGGTCATTGGGGCAGCTTGAAGCGTAGCGGTGGAAATCCCATGTACTTGCAAGTGTCAGTGTCTCAAGCCATTCTTCCCAATGGTCCTTCTTTGTGTTCTTGATGTGTTCCGAGAGTTTGTTCCTCGCTATTCTGAGTTCTTCATGTGCATTACTCAGTATAGGGTTGGCTCAGAAGTATCCTCGTTTGGTGAGAGAATGATCCTGAAGGTGCAAATACATTTGCGCAGTCATACTTTGAACAGCAAACAATCAAGTTATGACACTGTGCTGGTCAGCCAGCCCCCAGTATCGACATCATTTCACCACACTGGCAGGTCACTGGTGACACTGCGAGATCATGCTTCTATGAGCTCAGCAGCACTCTTTCAAAAACATATGAAGGGAATATGGATAGGTGGTTACAGGATTTTGTACAGGTCAACACACCCATGAAGCCCAAGAAGATGTGTTGGCGTGTCAAGGATGGCATCAAGAGTTGCAGAGGCTCTGCAGAATCAAAATTCATCTGTGTGCAATTGCCCGTATTTTTCATGATCACCTTCAATGCAGACAAAGAATTTGAAAACTTGTGGCAGATCTCAAAATGCTTGATGCCACTCAAACAAGCTGCCATTGATTCACATGGTCTTGTCTACGATCTATCTGGAGTCATTTTCAATAATCGAGAGATAGGACACTTCATTGCTCGCTACACTCCTGATCAGAAGAAAGTATTTGCATACAATGATATGGAGGATGGTGGCAGAGCGAAATTGATCAAGGGAGCTACTATCTCATCCCATATGGCTGGCAGCCCCACAAAGCTACAGGGAGTTCCCAAAGGGTATTCTGTGTATATTTTAACCTATTGACTTTGAGGAGCAGCAGCAGCCCAAACATACTTCCGTGATCATCAGATTGAAAAAGCTGAAATGATTTCACCATATTCAGTTAACCTATGCTCATGGCAATATTTCAGAAGCAGCTGCAAGAGAATCCATGGGCAACCCAAAAATCTGGCTGGCCCACCCTGGACTTCGAGAACTTCTGCCCGAGGAACATAAGTGGATGTACAACCCATTGAAGACCAAATTAGTGGACTACTGTGATGAAAGCCAGACAGCTCAATTGGACGATGAGGAATCTGTCTCGTCTTCTGAACCACTGGTATGCTATCTATATTGCAGTGATGGTCATGCTACATATGCTGATGAAATATGTCAGCCTCCAAGTTAGCCCAAACCACAGAGAAGGCAGAAACAAACACTTTTTCTCGACAGTGACTCAGAGCCTGAGGAGACTTCTACTTCAGCAAACAGCTTAGAGCATCCTAGGGAATCACCGCCTGCCATTTGTACAGAAGATCAATCCCAGCACACGTTGGACATCCCACATCTGTCATCGAGTCAAGAATCAGAATATGCTGTTGCATGTTGCTGTGGAATGACAGGGAACAGATATGAATTGCAGCTTGAGGAGGGAATGATCAAGTGTGATGAATGCAATAACTGGTCACACATTGTATGTCAGCGTAATGGTCGAGCTAGCAGTCTCCATTCACGAGAGAAGTTTGTGTGCGACCACTGCAATATCGATGAGCTTGTGCCATGGTGAACTCCAGCATCACAAGGACAGCCACCGAGCCGTCGGTTAGTTCAGAATGGCATTTATCATATTCTTTGACTGACTGAACCCAGGAGCCATTGCAAGAAGGCACTGAAGGTCTCTTTGGCTAAACAGTTGCTGTAAGCACACATTGCAGCCATTGTGTCGCATGGAATGTTGACACAACCACAGCGCAGGAAAAGGAGCACTTGCTTGCCATGGCAAATTTTGGTTCCCTGTCAGACTCATTCAATTTTACAGGGAGACAGATGCATGGCAAGTGTGGTGGTGGCGTGGATGTAGGTTTCCTGCAGACAGACCTGTGGACTTGCAGTCCCTAGTTCAAACAACGGATTTGGTTGACAAGTTGTGGCAAGACAGGGCCGGGAGGCGTGCAATTCGGGTGCATTGCATGTGTTGCAGCTCCTTTCACATACTAACAAATGAGCCCAGTTTGGTCAGTGGACACATGTGCATGATGTTCCTGTAGGTGAGGATGTAATCTATGCCTTCCACAACATGCCTTATCTCCCCGAAATGGACACTATACTTGCACCACACAAATCTGCAATACAGCACCTCATCAGCCTTCCTCACCTCGAAGATATCCAACATTTGCCTGTTGGGTGTCATCTACAGCAGCAGGGAAGAAAACTGTCATTAACTGGGAGCTACACTGTCAAGTATTGCAGTGATCTGACCGCAGTTCAGCAAGCACAGGTCACCCATTGGATATTTGATAATATTGAAGAGGCGAAAGAGACTGTGGTGCAATGGTTAGGCTGCGCAGCATTTGCTCACGCACTCAGCATCATGCTCGCATACAACAAGCGCTGTATATTGGAGGCAGATCCCAACTACCCCAGAGATGGCACCACGGACGTGCAGGAGGAATTCATTCTTGAAGCTGCATGGACGACCCTTTTAAAGGAGACCGGCAGAAGTACAGACATGATAAACACCGATGTTGACCAGGAATGTCTGTCAGTCTTTGAACAGCGCCTGTTCGAGAAGTTGGCTGAGTCAGGTTCTGCGGGAAACTATCAATGGGGCCTGGATGCTGGGAGCCATCAAGATGGCTGGGACCCATATGCTGGGCTTCCATCCCACTGGAACCATGAGGATCGCAATAAGGAGGTCCTGACTATGATGAAAATGAGCTTGAGGTGCTATGCTTGCTGACTTTCAAAATGATCCGAGTTGATAATCACCTTAGCGCGGGCCAGATTTCAGTGACAGCAACAATGTCAAGCAAACCGTGTCAGGACCGAAAAAGCGCCAGCTAACAAAATTCCATGGAGGACCAAGAAAGCAAAGACAAGTGGCACTGACCATGTCTTGAGATGCTGCCCACGACTGTGCAGTCACTTGTTTGGAAGAAATAAAATAACATTGTATGCGGAATCAAACTACAATGTAATATGAAAGATTGTTTGGCAAGAGGGAAGACAGTTATGGGTGACCTGACTTGCAGGAGTACATGTGTGAATCTTGATGATATTTGTGAGTGTGGATGTAAATATAAGGAATCGATGCACACTCGACTCCATGACTTGTTTGGAGGACTTGAAGCACTGGGATGTTCCAGTGACTAGTAAGTGTAGCTGCATGAATGATGATGCGCACTCACCGTTTGGGAGCCTCACCACAGCAGTGGTCATGGTAGTTGCCACAGCAGTCGCAGCGGTGGCGCAGCATTTTCATGTTGCCTGATTGTTTGGCTATCGGAACTTCCTCCTTTGTGGTTTCAGCAATTGCGTTGGTGAGTTGGGTGTAGGTGTCTTCGAATTGAGCTTGGGTTGTGATTTCTTGTGGCTGCGGGTTGGATTCGAGTCTGGTTGTTAGTTTTTCACAAAACTTCTTCCAGTCAGTTTCATGGTAGTTAAACTTCAGGATGGGTACTGTGCATTCAGGGCTTAGATCTAGGGTGCTGATGATGGGGAAATGGTCAGTTATAATGGGGCGTAGTTGGTATTCGACAGAGCATTGGGTAAACATATCTATAATTTCTGCAGAGCAGAATATGTTGTCAGGCCTTGTGTGGTTTTTGGTGTTAGATGCTTTGAGAGTGGCTATGGACAGTGGGAGTGCTTGTACAAGGTTATATGCAGCTAGAAGTTCTATCAGTACATCTGCTGCATCTAGGTTCACAGCAGTGAAAAGGTGATCATTCGTTGTTATTTCCCACATTGGGTGGTGACGGTTGAAGTCTCCTAGCCAAATTATGTTAGCAGGTGGTTCTGGCGCAGCCCTGTTAGGGCTTCTATTTGTTCTTTTTGGTTTTCAGTTGTCATATGATGTTCCAGGAATCGTATGGTATGGTTGTGGTCACAGGGATTGTAAATATTATATATATGTATGCCAAAGTTTCTGGTTAATTCTATTGTGGTTACATTTGGTGAGTCGAGTGGAATTATGTGCCAGTTATTGTTTGATAATTTCTTGTTGATAAGGAGGATGGATTGAGTTCATTCAGCATTGTCATGATGTCTTGTTGGGTAGATAACCTCCCAGTATCTTCGTAGGTTGGAGGCATTGGCGAGATTGACTGGGTTGAGGTAGGGTTGTTGGATGCATGCTAGGTCATAGTTGTCTGGGCTGAGGTTTGATAGCATGTGTTCCCAGGCATTTACTGACTTGTGGAGGTTTTGCTGCCATATTCTGAATTGAGGCTTTGGGGGGTCATCATGGTTGTTCATTGGGTGCTAGGGGGGAAGGAGAGTCTGTCAGGATATAGGGAGGCAGTGGGGTCTGGAGTGTAGGCATTCTGTGTAGTTTGAGGTTGCGGGTCTGGTTGCCAGGGTGGGTGGGTCCAGGCTTCTGGGAGTCTCAATTGCGTGTTGATTGGGATTCAGTTGGGGTTTTCGCAGCTTTTCTGTTGATGGCTTGCTTCGGGGTGTCTTTTGGGTTTCTTCCATCCTTGTGGGGTGTTATCTTATCGTTGTTTTACAGAGGCTTGGGGCTGGTTCCATTGGTCTTGGTCCTGGTTGGTGTACTGAAATAGTTCGTTCTGTCCAGGGTGGGTGTCCCACATTAGTGGGTCATTGGTGGGGAAGTAGATGTAGCAGGTGTCTTCTTGTCGGCCTTGATGCACTTCCCACTTTCTGATGAAGGTTGGGCAGTCTCTGCTCCAGGCTGTGTGGTCGTTGGTTTCACAGTTGACACAGAAGAAAAGTTCGGGATTGTCGACTCCGCAGGTTGAGGTTCTGTGGTTTGCCCTGCAAGTCCCGCATGTGTCCAGTTCTTGAGGGCAATCTGCTGCCATATGGTTGCCTCTGATTGTGTGGCATTTTAGGCAGCGAATGGGTTCTTGGATTAGTTTATGTCCAAATACTTTTCTACCTTCTATAGTTAGGCCAAATCTGATGGCTTGGTTTGCGGCAGTTTTGGTCCTGAATGTGAATATGGTGTGGGCTGTGCATTGTCCTGGGTTTCTTCAGGCTATGGGCTTGATGTATCTGGCTTTAGTGATTTCATTTGGTTTTAGACCTGCCTTTAGTTCTATTTCTGCAACACAGACTGGAGAGTTAGGGTCGAATGTGACTGGGATGTTTTCAAGTAGGGTCTGGTATGTTTGATCCTTGATTACTAGGTCGTGTCCAAAGTGTGTGAGAAAGCTGCTGTGGTTTGCTGGTTCGTTGATCCAGGTTGCTGATAGGTGGGAATTGACTTTGTATAAGACACCACTGTGTTGGAGTCTGCGTGCTGATAGAAATGTCATTCCTTCCAGGAGGGTTTTGCCGTTCTTCTCGAGGAGTTCTAGAGCTAGCATGGCTTTCACTACTAATTGAAGGTATGTGAGGTCCTTTAGGGTGCTTATTTTGTTCATGGTGTGCCTGTCAATCTGTATTTGCCTTGTTTGGGCTTTGCTACATGCGAGGATTTTGTTAGTGGGGCAGGGATGCCAGTTCTGATGGCATTTGCATAGTTTAAAGGTCCTTCAGACCTGGACTCTGTTGCTTTGGCTGCGTCTCCCTGTTCCCTCGTTGCACAAATGGTGTGTTCTACCACCTTGCCTATGTGCTCAGAGGAGTCATGCAATTGAGAGCGTACCTCAATTACTGTGCATTCTAGTTTCTGTTTGTGCAATGTGAAGCATTCTCCCAGTTCTTCTACTCATGCTTCTAGGTGTTCAATTGGGGTTTCTAGAGCGGCTGCTAGTTTGTGCATGAGGGTTGAAGTTTGTTTGGTCTGGTTGATGTCGTCTATAATGATGGCAAAGGCTCTGAGAATGTCAGTGTGTGTCACTCCGAGGTTAGCAGTAATTGTGAATTCAAAAAGGTAGTCCACCAGCACTTCGAAAGTGATACCTGTAGATGGGGTAGTCAGTCCATGGGTGGCTAGGAGTCGCATTGTGGATTCCAGGTTTTTTACGTCTGTGCAGATGCCTGTTCCTATTGTATGGTCTGATTTGTGCTTGCTGAAAGCTAACAGGGGTTTTTCTGTGTTGGTCTTCCTTCCACATCTGGTAGGAGGGGCTGTTGTTGGGGTGACACCTCTTGGCTCATTGGGAGCTTTTGAGGGTGGCATAGTGATCTTTTTCTTGGTTAAGAGTTCTCGGAGTACTAGTTCAATGATATCTGATTAACAGGTAGAGGCCTGTTTGAGTGTCGGTGATGCTTCAGAACGCTGTTGAGCATCGTGTTGAAAATAGTTTTCTGGGGTCCTAGTCAGGGTGCCACTTGGTACTAAGCCAAGGAGCAATCACCGTCATCTGTGCAGTCTGCATTGTCTTCACCATCCAGATCGCCTGCATCATCACTAGAAGCACTGGAAGCTGGAATTACCTTGTGTGCAACTCGCCGGCTGGTCCCTGGACCATCCACAGCCTTTTGCTTGCTCTGGGTTGAACTCGACAAGGCAACATTGTCAGGGTCAACAATTTTCATTGAAGGTCTTGGTGCACGAGTGCTACATCGAGCACCAGTAAAGAAATGGTGCACTGGGGCAGTAGATTTTTTGGTGGTGGGACCAGGGGCAGGTAGAGGGCACTCATCATCTTGGTCATTGTGCCACATGATTTCAGAAGCATCTTTGAGATTGCCATCAGTGCCAACAGCACACTGGTCAGTCATGATTGTGGGCAGGAAACTGTGGTCAAGCTCACCATAGAACTCATGCCCTGTAGCTTTAAGCCAGTGCCATGATTATTTATTGAAAAAATGTCAGTTTGTTTGATAAATTACCTTGAACTCATTGGTTGAGGATCTGAAGTGTTGTCGTCAAGGCACCGGAGTTGCAGATGAGTCCATGATATCGACAATCTGTCAAAGTAAGTGTGGATCACTTGATCTATTCTTACTAATTCAAAGACTTACTACTAACAGTTCAAACAGGTTCAAACCAGTTCTGTAAGTCTGCATCATCCTCGAACCGAGGACTGGACCAATGGTCCAGTTCCACCTGTTGCCTGAACCTTGGAACCAGATGCTGGTCAGGTTTGAAAAGGTTCAGGTTTGAACCATGGTTCAGAACTGGACCTGGCCACCACTATCCCAGACTACACCCTTGTACCAGGCTTTCACTTGTCAAGTGGTCATTGTGATGCCACCTGATTTCTGAGTTAGCAACACCATGGACAGACTGCAAGAGTAGCAATTGTAGTCAGTGGAATAGACGGAAATAATATCTTCTAGATCAACTCACCTACTACTTCATATCATAACCTCAAGAGTCAGCCATTGCATCTATAAGTTCATTGTCACTGCAGCAAATTACAGCAGTTTGCAGAAGTAATGGCACAGCCATGTGTGAGAAAGTACGCTTTGAGATAGTTGGACTTGGAAAAATTCAGCTTGATTTGACTTGTGTGACCACTCACATCCAAATTGTATTGCATTGCTTGCAACGTTCCATATCATGCATCATGGGCACACACAAAACTCAGTACAAGAGTGCCAAGTTCATTGACAGTTCCAATAATGACAATACCATTGAACTCACGTCCTCCGGGTCGAGCTCAAGTTTATCAGAGTTCAAAGATTCTAGGTCAAACTCAGGATCATCCACTGCAGTGGACAGAACACTAGTTGCACTTCTCCCAGCAAGGGATAGCATTGACAGAGAACTTGATGCAATGGAACAAATTCCAGTCCCCTCTCAGCACAAAGCACAGAACCCTGAACCAAAACCTCGGCGTAAACGAGCAAAAAAAGGTGCATATATCCAGGTTTACATGTACCTCACGATACCACTGACATAGTACTATTCACACAGACAAGGCCCTAGCAGACACAGTGCAAGAACCAATTCAGAAACCCGAGGCTGTCGTCCTAACGATCACATACAATATCTCCTTATTCCCTGCAGCTGAAATGAGAAAAGACTTGAAGAAACGACAAGGCCAAGGCACATACCTCAAACTCACTGCTGACGAGCCTTTCAACACGTTCAAGGCTCAATTACTCGTCAAGATCGACAACGAAATGAAGCCTGCAACAACCAGCTTCGACAACTATATTGTTTCCTTTACAATTCCACGTCTTTCACCTTCACCCCTTTCAATTACCAACCAGAAAGACCATGATGAACTCATTGGTCGAGTCAAGAAAGCAAAAGACCTAACAGCAACTGTGTATGTACAAGAGATGCAGAATGTGAGAAAGGTAAATTGATAATATCATGCATGCACGAGACTATGAGATGCTCAACCTCCATGACAATCTACGAGCAGCAGAAATAAATTCAGTCCGGAAAGGAGAATGACTCAGCGACCAGTGACAGATCTGACAGTGACAGTTCAGACAATGATGGAAAGAAGAAACACAAACACAAGGACAAACAAAAAAAAAACCAGAGTAAGTCAATAGCTACAACATGTCTCTAGTGATGACATACTCTATCAAAAGGCACCAAAGGCATCAGATATTGATGAGTCGAACCAGCCTGTCAACAAGAATATTCGAGACCTCCACAACCGGTGGATCTGCCACAAAAACCCTGGCTGCAAGAGCAAGTTCTGCTTTGTCAATCCAGCAGATGGTGGATCTCACATTCCACTGACATTTCCTCGACTCGAATGTTGGGCATCAGCAATAGTAAGTACTTTTCTCTACCATTTCATCATCTTCTGATCGAGAAAACAGTTGAAAGGACCTGCCACAGCAACACTCGAAAAGCCACCAAACCATTCTCACTTCAGCATGGTCCCTGAGGAGCTCCTGGGTCAGCAGTCAGTTCTCGCATTACGTCATCAGCAGCTCGACAAGCAAGCACAATTGAAAGCTTCGAGCACTGGCAACACACAAAACACACCTGTCATCAATGTCAACTTTCCTCCCAGGCTTTTTCATTCTCTCTGTGCACTAGAACATCAGGAAACCTGGATTTTCCCTGATTTGGCTGAATTGTCTGATAGCAGACCCAGCAGGCAAATCAAATAAATCAGCTCATCAGATTTTGTCTGATTTCAGACGGGTGTCATTCTGAAATCAGACCACCTGTCTGAAACCAGACCAATCAGGTCCATCAGACAGTCAGAACATCAAACTGTTCAGACATGCTGGTGAGAAATTCTGAAGTTTTGCAAAAGTTGAATACTTAGAGTATCTCACCTACTATATTACTATGACACAGCTCTGCAGCTATGGAGTGTCTACATGATCAGATAGGCTAGGTACCTGGATGTATGATCTTACTGATGTGTCTGACCAACCAATTAGGCTGCATATCTGTGTTTATGATTTGTCTGATGAAGCTGATGATTATGAAGTCCTGACAGAACTGCAGTCCTGTGTGGGTTGATATGCTTGAGAGCCATGTGATCCTGAAATGCTGATATCTTGTAAAGCCTGTTTTGTTTGAGAAGCATGCCATCCTATAATAATAATCTCCTGCTGTGTCTGAAATACTTGAGCATCATGAAGTTCTGATGAACTAAGAGTATGTTGTGTCTGACATCACTGTCTGACTGTGATTTTGACAATCTGGGATTATGATAGGTCTGAAATCAGACCAGTCAGGTCACACAGCTATGTCAGCTAAATCAGGGAAAATCCAGGTTTCCTGATGAACAAGCCCCCACTGCTGCTCTTCCTCCTGTTCTTCACCCTCCTGCCCCTGTGGTTACATCTTTATTGTCTCTAGCTCAGCTTGCAGCACCTGGCCCTCAAATGCATCTCACCGACTTTTGTGTTGCCTATGAGGTATCCAAAACACTCCAGACCAAGCTTCTTCAGAATGGGTTTTCTTCATCGCACTCCTTCCGTTTTACCTCATTGGAAGATCTGGAGTCAATTGGGCTACTTTGGGGTGAGCTTGCACAGCTGAGAGATGCTGTTTCATGTTGGTGTGGGGAGTAGTAATATCTCATCGTGTTTTTTTTTCATTCATTATGCTTGCAAGTTGAGTCTTATTTTTTTGTGGTAACTCGAGCCGAGCATTGCTGTTTCCCTATGTATTACAGTGCAATCCATTAGTCTGTACACTAGAAATACCCTGAATGTCTCATGTAGCCTTGTGCATCCTCTGGTGTAATAATATCGAGTGCCTCACGCACGTCATAAAACATACCATCACCAGGTACTGCAAATAGATCATAGTTCCAATGGATCCACGACTTGATTTTTGAAAAGGCTTCTTCAATTGGATTCAAATCTGGCGAGTAAGGTGGGGAGAAACATGATTCAAACACCTGCAATGGGTGAGTGGTAGCTCCGAGTCATCAAATATACTAAGATTTACCAAACCATTCCGCAAGCTCGCGAACATCTGCACCATGGTGGATCCGAGCATTGTCCATGACAAGGACACTATTCTTGCCTGGATATGCTTCACAGTGCAGAAGCTGCATAACGAAGGTGGCAGTTGAAGTAAGGACTACCAGCACAGTTCAAGGTACTCACTACAGAGTGCTCGAGAAAATTGAGATATCCCTTGCGACGTAAAGACCCCTCCATGATGTGACCAGCAATGATTCCATCAACTGTCAATGCTGCAACAGCCATGACTTGCCATCCTCGCACAAACACCCCTCTCATGCTTGCCCATCGACTTTTTTTTCGCCCGACCAAGCCTTCGGAATGGTGTACGATCGTCCTTTGATGTTTCGTCAATGAAACAAAGCTCATCAGATGTGTAGTGTGCCATCCTTCGCATAAAGTCAGCCCGAACATCTTCATTATGTTCCTTGGCAACTTTGTGAAGCTTTTTGAGCGAGATGCCAGCACGGTGAAGTTCATGATGAATTGTTGTGTAGTGGAGTGAGATGAAGTGGTTTCATTGCACAAGGCCAGCTAGTTCATCGAGAAACCAGTCGGGACAGTGCTGAACAAGCTCTGTGAGGTATGCAACATCTTCAATGTTCAATGCCCTTGGCCGGCCGATGTATTCACTATGTAGCTTGACAACATCACCTGTTTCACAATAGAGCTTGCAGATTTGGAGGAAGGTGCGCCTCGAAAAACCAACACATTCAAGGATTTCACGAGTGGTGAGAATTCCCCGCTCGTGAAGGCAAATGGCAGCAAGCTTAAGGTCAGGTGAAATTTTTCTATTACCCATGGTTGTGGTGCATGATGAACGAATTGCAGAACAAATTTCTCGCTTTGTTTGGCCTGTGGTTACTCTGTCATTCAAAAAAATTCCAAGTCCTTCAAAAGTTATTACATGTTTTGACCTTATGTGGTTGTGCCATTATTTATGCAAACTGCTGTAACTAACTCGAGCCAATTTGTTTCCTCCTATGGGTCAAGCAAGGTTTCTGCCTATTGTGATGCAGGCAGCACTTCCTGAGTAGCAGATTTGAGACTCAAGTTAGGGCCACTGGCCAGAAAGGCATATGGGGAGCTTCAGGGGGCCTTGCTCAAGTGCAAGCTGTGACACAAGGGTCATGTAGAATGAAATATGAATGATGCTGGGATCTTACTGGTATGTATGTATGTACAGAGTTGTGTTCCGTCTTATCGTAAGTGACAAGTAGATTGCAATGGGCAACTTGGGCCTCTCACTTTCTAAAGTGTAATCATATCCATAGAAACTCACTACATCGAAAATCAACCACCAATCGCATCCTCTTCAAGCATTGCGTCGTCGAACATCAACATAGAAGAATGTCCTCCTCTGCCGCGAATTCGACTCAAGGAGATATCATTGTCCTGTGGCGATGTCTTCTTGCCCTTGAAGTACTCCATAATTTTATCGGGGAAGAAAAATACAGGCCAAGCAACCCTCCGCCACATACCAGCTCCAGGCTTGTGGATTGTACTGTATGGCTGCAAAGTGATGACGATCCATGTCGTAACAGAAGTCATCAACAAAGTCACCCAAACATAGCGCGAGATCGTCTCTAGGGTGCCAGGGACAATTTCGCGCACGTGCATCCCAAAGACCGACTGTTCAATCAGTGAGCACTTCTGTTCGTGTCATACATCCAAACACATACAGCAGTTAAACTGGCGGGCAAGAAGACCATGGTCAGGTATGATATCTACAAAAGGCATGAGCTCTGTTGGTGCACATGTAGCTGCCAGCGCACCAGTTTCATTGCTGCAGAGTCTCGAAGGGTCGCCTTCGTTAACCTGTGCGTCTGACGACTGTCCTCGATGTTAACGGTCGCGAATGCCAAATCTGTGGCATTCTTCAATCGCCTGATAAACATCGAGCATCTTTTGTGCAACCTGTCGATTTCAGAAAGGAGGTTCTTGCATTCTCGTCTCATCAGCTCTTCTGTAGTACCCCTATTTTCTGATTCTTCCATTGCAGGGTTTGGAGTATCCCTAATAAATTCTACCGATTTCTGGAAATCATGAAGGAGGGTTTCGTACTGAAGTAGGTGAGCCTGAAGGCCGTGGAGGCTATGGTTGAGGTCGACCATAACGGTGAAATTGTAGTCATTCAAGATTACCTCCTGCGCATGATGAGCCTTCCCCGCAAGGAGAACAGATTGCGTACGCACCATATCCTTGATGCAGCTATACAACACTTCAAATGACTCATCCCACGCATACAGCGCATACCACAAGATCGCCAGAAAGAAAAAGGTTGGATCTTCGGATGCCACGAATATTTTATTCCAGTAAACACTTCCGCCCGCGCGCTCCATGACCTGATGCAAGCGCTGGGCGGTAGTCCGATCGCGCAGTGCAGGATGATACGTTATGATCGTAGAGCAATTCTTCTCGCGGATCATGTGAATTGCCAGAAGGTCGATGAGAAGGACGTGTTCGCCTATGAAAGGACTCAGACAAGATCGCGGTGAGAACAAGTACGGATTACCGTGTAGATGAAGGGGTGCCATGACATCTATAGTGTTCTTCTTCTCATTCGGTTCTGTATGCTTTGTGATGAGAAGCGGTCAATTATTGAACAAATGACGAACTCATGTCCGATGAGCTAGAATACGTCTTCTGTGTCTTCTCCGTGGTTCGAATAAAAGGAAGGATAACTGTGATGTCTAAGGAACAACAGATTAATAACGTCTGGACCAGTAGGCAGTCATCAGACGTACGATCCCCCACTCCATGTCGAACATCTTCCCGGTATCGCGAAGGAATCCAGTTTGTGGAGGATGTAAAGAAGAATGGCTCGATGTTATACCTATGAAAGGAAATTTCAGTGCCGACTCGGAATTGGAAAGCATTCGAGCCGGAGCACAAACTTCGTCCCCAACATCTTCAAAACGGATTCCGACAAGTGATCCACGAACAACGCTCGAACAGAGACGTCCTTCCGAACCTGATTGTGGTCGTGATCACTCATTGAATTGGTGAGATGGGGTAAAAACAATACTTTCCTCATCCTGTAATTTCGACCAGAATTCGTTTATCTTTGCTTCCGACACCTCAGTGCGATGCAGCCCTGGCTCGCGTGTTTTGAATTGACCGTCGCCCATTACGTCCATACCATATACGACGCACGGTTTCACGGCGCGCGCACATTTAGTCAACATCTCGCTTCGTGCCACTGGAATTGGACTCCAGTTGCCGAAAAGTTCTTGCGGGTATCCGCGCCATTCATGTTCGCCCTTTCGAAATGGCGGCTCAGAGGATGAAAGGTCGGTGTTGAAATCTACCCAAGGCCATGGTCCCGAGGGTGCTGCATGACGATATCTGAATGAAATCAAGAGGACAGCATCTTCCTGAATATTTGAGAGGTGGGAAAGATGAGAACTCTTACAGTGGTACTGGAATCGGAGACATTTGCGTGTCCAACGCCGCACTTGCTGGATTGCTGGATGACATGCCAGGGAACAGGTAGTAAAGGTTTACGTGTCTACTGGACCACTGAGTGGAAGGGGGTGTCTCTAGGCTGCCGTTGGGCGAAACGCTGGCGTGCCTCAAATACCCATCCACTAGCGCCGGCCTTGGCACGGGCCTCTCTCACATGCGCCATACTTAGCCGCCCAGCGCTGATTGACCAGCTGATTGACAGCTCGAATTAGGATGGTTTGCAAGGATACTCTGTTTCAGGCCACAGTCAAGGCCCATCTCCGTTATAGTGGGAGCAATCGATTCAGTGCTGCGGAAAGCCTCGAGTGTGAACAGAAGAAGCAGGTGCTCGGGCGACGGGCCTTATTACCTACTGGACGGCCACACAGGCACCGTGCCAGTGCACTGATTGGCCACTTCTTAATTTCAATTCAGACGAACCCCATTATGCGAAATCACCCTTCTGACATGCTTCTGCCTCGTTCCGAAAACACCCTGGTTGATGCTGAAACAAACTGTGTTGGCTTCAATACTGGAGGTAATGAACCGATGAACATAAGTATTCAAATGTCATGGTAAATCATATATTGATAACAATTAGGAGTTGCATATAAATATTTCTTGATCGCGTATTTGACTGCTCAGGGTATCGAATATTTGTCAATGAGATCCTGTTGTTCTAACTTACTGGCCGACATGTGCATGAAATTTGTGGCTCTTTGTCAGGCGTACGCAGCACGTATATATACAATATGGATTTTACATACACCTACCTCCCGACACGACTCGCCTATGAGCGAGTACTAGTGAGTCAGCAGTTCTTGAGCAGTTCAACGTTGCAACGTTCAACCATATCTTGCAACGTTCAACCATATCGTGTAAGGTAATTATATAGTTAAGTCGCGATCGGTGGCATTGAGTCGCGTCACATGCAGGCGGTAATAATGTGAAAGATTCAATCATTAATCATGGAGCCTCGAGGCTGTCGTGCCCATGTATGCCTTTTTACTTTCAACTCTACGTGATAGCACAAGTCAATTTGACATGATATTGGCTAGCTGTTTACATACATTACACACGCATATCCGCCGGCACAAGTGCAGTGTCGTCCACCCTGTCATACAAATGATACCCCAAAGACATGGCAGCTACTCCTGGCTATATGATTTACTGAATCGCATACCCAGACGCCACAAGCGCCTGCACAAACGGTTGCACTACCTTTTCATCACCCGCAACTAGCAACCCTTTCACGCGTGGGTCCGCCTTCACCAGTGCCTGCCCCAAAAAGTCTCGCGGATCGCGCACATACGCCACGGGGTCCACAGGCACACCGTCCGCAGCTGCAAGTCGGGAATACGCAGCCTGATATCCCGCAGTCTGCTCCTCGGAATCAATCTCCGTTATACCAGTACTCTGTTCTTCGTCTTTAGACTTGGAAAGATATTGTGGCTCGCTGAAGAGCTTGATGACAGAGACAAATGCTGGGGGCCTGTGAAAGGGACGTGAGTTAGTGGTAAGAAGGGGAGGGGGTGCGACCCACCAGCTCTGCGCGTTTGGAGGCGTAAGCATGATCGTGCTCTGCGTGAGCATGCGGATGAGGCCGACAGCTGCAACTTTCCTGTCTTTGTGCGGCATCTTTGGCACCTGCGGGACGATGAAGTTGACAAGAATCTGCGACCAAAGCCTACAAAATGAAATAGATGAGCGATGTGATAGATTTGAAGAGCAAGATGCGCCTTACTGTGTCTGAATCTCCTCGATAGCGGATATAACGTAGTCCGGACCGAGCCCATCAACATTGATGGCCATCGTGAAGAGAAGGAAGTGCGAAAAGAGATATACATACTTATCCGTTTTGCTCGTCTGCATCCTTGTGAGCAACGTCATGATGACTGCCTTGAAGTACTGTTTTAGCTGGGCCCTAATCAGCCAATGTTGTCAATTCCCGTTTCACCATAGCAAGAATACGGAAAAAACTCACGAAGGCACATGCTGCACGACAGCCTGCAGAAGTTCAAAGCCCCAGCCATCGTTGATTTTGGAGGGTATCAGCCGTTGCTGGGCAACGGCCAGGACGGCTGTGATCTGCCCCGTCTTGACCATCTCGGCGGCGTCGCGGGCAAGGAATGCTTTGAGGAGCTTCACAAGACCGGGTATGCTGCCCTTTTGTTGCCAGCATGTGGGCGTCAGGAGGAAGGGGAGGAGAGAGCGATATTCGGATGGCACGCCAGTGGTGTGAGCTTCCAGCATCTGAGCGAGAATTTGGAAAACGTAAGGGATGTACTCTAGGAGATAAGTCAAAGATGAGGGATGAGTCAGGTTTTAGCTCCTTACGGTCTATGTCCTGTTGAAGAATGAGTGTGAAAGGGCCAAAGAGCGCCTGCTCGAATGTAGGCAGAGTGGAAGATGTACCGCTCACAACAAACCTACAAAAAGAGCTTTGGCCAGGATTCCTAGTATGAAACGAAGACGTACCTCAACAGCGCTGATATACTTTCAAAGATGTACTGGTCGAAATTGGGATTGCTCGGGTTCTTCGCAATGACACCAAGGATGTTGACCAGTCGCTGGAGGACTTGTTGATAGACAGGGGTGAGAGTTTGACGTGCAGTGACGATTATGCGCATCGCGCCTGCACACGGGAGTTAACACCCACCAGCACGGTATGTGATTGACTTACATTTCATCAGGTGGTCATTCTCAGCAACCTTTTCAGGAGGACCGGCAGCTTCTATCTTTTTCAAGAGGGCATCGAGTAAGTCAGCAGCAAGATCGTGGATATCGGTTTGAGAGAATCTGTGGTCAAAGCGTGAGCGCAATGTTTCCGTCACATAAATCCGAACGCACAACAATTGCGTCCCCTTTTTGATGAACAGTATGCGGTCAATCGTGATCGCAGCATATGTATACGTGACATAGTGATCCGCATTCAAGTGCCGCACCAATAGCGGGAGCACAGACAGAAGTTGATCTCTCGTCAGCTGGTAGAAGTGAGCAGCGCTGAAGTATTAGCTCATCAGAATGCAAATACCTGGTTCCTGAAAGTCAAAAGGAATCGAATCGCATCAACATAGAGAATTTCATGGATACTGCCAGCCGATGCTCGGAGATCCTGATACACATGCTCAGAAAAGAACTTCACGACATCCACCAATGCATTCGTGGACGTGACACCATGCTTTTGTTGCCGTCAGATCGTAGCGCTCATCCATGAGAACTGACTCTCGCTCACCTGCGTTGTCGACGCCTCTGTTGCCACAGCGGTGAGCAAGTATATGGCACTGTCCTTCGCCTTCCAGTTCTGCGCGGGATTCGAATTGTACTGCTGCAATCCTAAGGTGATCCACGACCCCACAATTTCCGTGGCCTCGGTTTGGTAACCCGAGCTGACTAACGCCTGCAGCACGTCTGCAGCTGCCTGACGTCGAGTTGCCACTTCTGATGCACTGCCTCCGAAGGCCAAGTCAAGCCGAATGAACTCAAGTGGCTCATCTTCAAATTGCTCCATCTCATGGTCGCGTAGTCCAATATTAGGGATGATGACGCCTTGTACGAGAGAGGCAATTGTATCGCGCGAAGAGAAGAGCGATTTATAGTAACCCGACCGAATTGCGGTGGATATAAAACGCAAAGATTGAGAAACAAGCTGGCAAGCCGGTGCCAATGAGGTCGCTGGAAAACAAAACAAAACACTTGAAAACGTACAGAGTCATCCGCGACACCAGGGAGCTTGTTCGACCCGATGAGCTCCCATACGCTCTGTACAAAGCCCTCGACAGCGGGCGAGCGTGAAAGTTGGTCTGGGAAAAGCTTGATGTAAAGCTGTTACGTATGTGAGCATTTGTTTGCTCATTTCAGACCTGTTACAAACCTCGCCAATCTCGAAAATCTTGGTCTTCAACTGTGCAGGCAGCGATGGCTGTGTTTCATCGGGCTAAATGACATGTCAGTAACTAGCAATAGATGACAACGACGTTGCTCACATCTGATTGAAGCTCTGCTGGGTCCCATGACATGAAACGCTGAAAGAGTCCAGTTTGTGGAGCAAAAAAGGAGTCATGAGCATCTTCAATACCCGGGGGTAGATCTTGACACGTAAAGTCGTAGAATATATCAACGAGAATGATCTGGGCTTGTGTTACGATAGCGATATTAGGGGAGGTAGGGGAAGAAAGCAAGATTGTTGCAGTTTGATTGGAAAGATCAAGGAAGGGTTGCATGAAACGCGATAACACGAAGTTGATCTCCGTGAATAACTCGTCCGAGCGAACTTGGGCTCGCCATTGGTTGAAGATCGAGTGAGCGGTCTGCAGGACCCCGACATTGATGCTGTAGTCCGTTTGTGAGAGCGATAGGATGAGTTGCTATTGTGGAAGCATCAGAGAGTGAGCCTGCGGTTGAACATGGATAGCGCACATCAATGAGATCAGTCCATTTTGCTGGGAAGTCAAGTTCGGCGATCAGGGCGACGGACTCGGCAATTTGAGCACGAATGGCTTTATCTGTAGGATCCGACAGCGCAATCATGGCCGGGACAAGCTGGGATCGGAGGGCTGCTTTGTCTCCTTCCGGGAGGGGTGCATCGTCCTGTTTGAACAATAGATGAGATGAATGAGCATGATCGAGGAAAAATTATTGCGCACCTCCTCCCATCGTAGTTTAGCAATATTTTTGAGATATATTCCGCCTGCTAGGCGCGTCGAGCGATCATAGGATCCGTTAAGGATCAGCGTAAGGAGGTGTGCCAGGAATCCCTGCTGTGATGCAAGTGCATGCAGTTGTTGTTCTGCTTGTTTCCTAGAAGCAGGCTGGAGGGAAGCTTGAAGGAGAGAAGCGATATTGGACATCACTGCTTTGCTCTGGACGATCTCGCCAGTTAGCTGCTGAGCCGCGAAGTTCAGTACCAGATGATCCAAGTTCGCCCCACGCGTGCTCTTTGTTTGGCTTTCCTTTGTCTGAACCCCTTTCAGGAAAACCCCTAAAATTATAGCTTGTAGAATGGCCCTCTGACTAGACATCCTAGGACCCTGTTTTTCACTTATTCACTGCTCATGTTATTCTTAATGAGACCTGCCTTCTTTGACATGTACTTGGTAAACTGTGGGTCTTTATAGTGGTTTGCATTAAAAAGTTCACTCTTTGTGTCGGAAATCTCAGAAATTGATTTCAACTGATTAGGATGCTTTGTAATAGTCCCAATATAACACGTGATTGGTAAGCCATTGCAATAGAAGCCACAGTTGGGAATACATATTATAATGACACTGTAATTGTTACATTTGCACCTGTAATGCTCATTACATTTCCAATTTCACTATGTTTTCAATTTTTTTTGGTTGTAGTTGCAATTAATTTTCAATATAATGGTGATCAATCAGTGATCTTTGGCTTGCGCATTACAATGGGTTTGCATTGCACATGTCAATTATTCCCATATGTATTCTGCCAATTACAACATAACTTTTATTGCACATTATAATGGACGTAGTAGTACATTATGATCAATTTCAAAACATCTAACAGTCACATGAGTAACACACCCTTGAACATACCATGACCTCCTGGCTTTGCCCTGGACTT
This sequence comes from Suillus weaverae, assembly GCA_016767475.1. NCBI lineage: Eukaryota > Fungi > Basidiomycota > Agaricomycetes > Boletales > Suillaceae > Suillus > Suillus weaverae. The sequence goes on from MU179303.1 coordinate 66,492, forward strand.
GTCCTCAATCCTCTTCAGCACCTCTTCCCTCTTCTGCTGGTAGATCACCATCCTAGGAGTTCATCTCCTCCCATACTTTATCATGTCCTTCCTTTCCTTCCTTTTCTTGTTGTTGAACAACCAAGTCTTGTACATCTGAGCATTGATGGCAGAATAAGTTAATAGAATTTTGGTTTTTCAACAAAGCAAGGATGCATCACCTGCTTCCTCTTCTTCCATTGTCCTTGGTCGACCTTAGGAGTGAATAACCTTGCAGCCCTAGCTATGGCAGTGAAAACTGCCCACTTCTTCATCCTTTTCGCTGAAGTCCACTTAGGAAGGTAGTTCTTCAACTCTGAAATTTTGTTTTCCATGAGCTTCTGTGTCTGTAGTTGACGCGCCCTATGTCTTCCAGAAATCAAGCGAGTGGGATGACCTGATCTTGTCATGGTGAATGAGATTGCAGAAAGGCCTGAGGATGAGTGAGGTGGAAGTAATAATGGTGAAAAAATGAACTTTGAGCAAAGCCTAACAGTAGGTTAATTGACCTACATTGGATGTGAAGCCATTAATGGAAATGAATTTGTAATGACTCAACAAGACCGCATAACATCATATTGGAATAACAATTCATTTGACCTTCCTGAGCCAATGCTTTGCTTGCAACATCAGAAAATAAGATGAAGATAGGTAAATGCACCCCACTGCAAAAATCCCACAGGGTAGAAGCAAGGGGCAGCAAAGGTAGGAAGACTTGGGTCAAGGTCCCACTTGCAAGCATAAGACGACATGCCTACTGGTCCATGCCTAACTCTCCCCCAGAATCACCAACACTTCAGCCTGTTGTGGCACCACCTCCTTGGGAAGACTTTCCTGACAATACTTATGAGCAAGACCAAGGCTCGTTTGAGCCTTTGCAACTCCCAAAAACTATGGCAAGTTCATGTAAAATGTTGAATTGTCATTCAAACGATAGCTAAGCACAACAAATGCAGAGTCAGAACAACTACCTCAGGCAATGGCTTCCAAGGCAGGAATCATATCTACATCACCTCCTGGATCAAGAAGCTCTGCCAGAAGACAGGAGATGCTTCATCTGCAGCCAGGATGGAGTCTACAAATGTCAAGATTATCTTGGGGAGCCGCTCTATTGCATGGGCTGTTGCAGGAATCAGCATCTTTGCAATCCTTTTCACTGGATCAGTCAATGAAATGGTCAATTCTTCAAGCGAAGTTGTCTCACTCAAGTCAGACTTGTCATACACCTTGGTCATGATGGCAAACAATGTCTGGCACTCATAGATAGGTGGGATTTGTTTGAAGGAGACGAACCTGAAGACCAGCTTGATCCTGAAGATCTTCCATCTGTGTTGGGACCCAAGTTCCAGCCGAAGGAAAACACCATGGTCATCATTGACAAGTCCGGAGTTCATCACCTCAAGGTTTGATGCTGTGATTGTCCAAATGCCATGAGTCTGGACATTCAGATGTTTCGACATGGATTTTTCCCTGCATCATTTAACAAGCCAAAGACCATGTTCACCTTCAGAGCCCTCGATAACTTTCTATTGGACAACCTTGAATGTAGCACCTTGGCAATGAACTATTACAGCAAGCTCTGGCGAATGACCTCAAACATGTTTCTGCACCTTGTTCTGGTAATGCTATATCTCCGTCATCTAACGAACATTATATTGACAAAGCACATGGCAAGGACTGATACAGAGAGCTCATGAGAGTCACTCAACAGTGGAGGAAGTTGAAGACCATGAAATGGCATGGCTTTGGCCATCACTCTGACAACCTGAATGCAGGAGATCTTGCATTATTTTGCCTGACATGTCCTCAGCATGGGATTAACATATCCTTGTTAGTGGATGAATCACTGGATGAGTGAGTCCTGTTTTGATACTGAAGTCACCTCAGGGATGATATGAGCTCCAAGCTGGAAATATACCTCGTCATTCGTTATGGACAGAAATTTCAAAGCCGAACACCTGCATCCCATAAGCCATTCAATGAAGTTTGGCTTTCCAATGGGCTGGGATTCATGGTGGGAAAGGACAGGTATAAAAAGCATCTTGCAGAGGCTGCTGACACTGTGGAAAAATCAAGCTGCAACAATCACCAGGCAGTAAATCAAGCAAATGCAGCTCAGCACAAGCTGGAGTCCACAGGTATCAGGGGAGTTGCCTGTGCCTGACACGGTTACTTTGTCCCTCATTTAATGGTAGATTTTCAGAAAGGTGAAAGGCGAGCCGAACATGCCATTTGATGTTCACGAGTTAACCTTGCATCATCTGCAGACAAATGAACATGGACTATGCACTTTGTGAGGCAGCCCAGCACAACATGGAAGGCATCACCAGGGCCATCACCTTCTATGACATCAACTGTCAATATAACAAGCACTTTCAGATTAGGGTGGATTGAAGCCCATTTCTCAAAATGGTTCTGGAATTGGCCATCATTCCCAGAATCAGATAATGGCATGTGCATGGACATCAGGACAGCTGTTATGTCCAATATGCATCAAATTTTATTGAAGGCATCGGTCGGATCAATGGAGAGATCATAGAGACCCTGTGGGCACATCTCAACCTGATTTCCCCTGCTGCTCGGAGAATGTTATCCCCTGCATCAAAAGGAATGTCTTGATTATCAGATGAATGATTCCAACTTCTGCAAGATGATCCGCATGAAAAGGACCCTTTGCCGTAAATACAAGCAGGTGAAGAATGCCATTGCCAAAAGTGAACAGGCTTTCAATAGACTCAATGAAGTGGTGCCCGCTGATTCAAAGACAGAGTGGTTAGCCAGTGAGAAGATTGCTCAGTTGAGCAGAATAAATGATCCTGTAGCAATGGATATATATGAGATTGATATCAAGAAGGGTAAGTCAATGTTGTCTCCATCAAAGTCCAACTTAATTTTGCACTCAGCACTGAGCAAAAAGGAGATCAATGTTCGACTGCTAGAGGAGGGTAATGCCCATAATGCAGCACCTTCTCATAGATCTGTCACAACATGGATATCAATGGGGTTGACGATTGAAGAGGCTCAAATTGCATTGCTCATCAAGGTCAGAAGAATAGGAAAAAGAACTACTGAGACACAGAGATTAGACATCATCCAGCAATGAGATCGTCTCCAAGGCCAGATAGATGGATTCGCTCAGTCTGCTGTTATGCATCTCAGAGAGAGATTTGATGCAGATGACAATCCTGACAACTTGAATGTAGACATTCTTGACAATCTTGATGATGACCCGGCAGATTTTGCTGAGACATCTGACACATGGACAAACTGCCCTGAGCTCACTGTAATCTCATTGCCATCAAACCTTGGGGTAGATCAATGCAGACACTGTATGGCAGATAATTTGATTCCACTGGAGATGTCGCTTCGTGAAGGGCAGGCCAACGATGCCCTTCACAGCCTCCAAATTCACTTGTGCAACAAGGCGATCCTGTTCCAAACTACAGTTAGGCAAGCCAAATCCCAGGCCCTAAAAACTCAAGCTTGGTCCCAAGTCACGTTGGTGCAGCAGGTGGTGTCCCTCCATGCCAGTATATATACAAAGACAAGGAAGCAAATGATGCAACTTGAGCCAGGGCAAGACCAGCTTCAGAAATACAAACCTCTGCTTCACAAGCAGCTCAAAATCAGCACCACCATTGGCGATCCAAATGCCCAAGGTCAGAGAAACAAGTCCCTCGCTTGGTTTTGGTCCATCAAAGTCGACCTGGGGGGTCCCAATCACATATTGCAGTTACCTATCTCTGTATCATACAGGTGAATGGATGTGCATAATATCCTGTATGATATGGGCCAGGAGTGAAATTATTTCCAATGGAGGCGAGTGGGCCCATGTGGGGAATATGTAGAGTAGATGAGTGGGCCAATGGATATGAATATTGTATAGATGGATGGGCCAAGGTAGTTGGGTATTATGTAGATGGGTGTGTGTATCAAATAGATGGGTATGCCAAGGGTACTTGTTATCACATACACAGGTGGGCCCAGATGTATATAATATTAGATGGGTAGGCCAACACATTGGTGTCATTTTGTAGATGGGTGGGCCGACATATTAGTATCATTTTGTAGATGGGTGGGCTGACATATTAGTACTATTTGTAGACAGGTGGGCTGACATATTAGTATTATTTTGTAGATGGGTGGGCTGAGGGAGCAGTGAATTATTTATTATATATATGGGTGGGCTGACATGGGGGTATCTAATATAGATGGGTGGGGCCAGGTGAATGATAATTGTAGACATGACGGAGTTCAGGTAGTTGTATATCATCCAAATCAAAGGAGGTCATAAGTGCTGGAAGATCGCATCATACCTCAGCACCAAGTGTGACCACATCCCTGATGTGATTACTTGGTGGCATGAGCACCAAAAAACCTATCTGCATCTCTCCTGCATGGCACTTGATTATCTAATGATTCCCTGTACATTCAACTAACATTTTGCTAATGCCCCGCACTAAAATACTAACACTATCAACTCGGCTACATCTGTCAATGTTGAGAGAATTTTCAGCCATGGTCATGTTCTGCTCTCTTACGTTCGGAGCCAGCTGTCTTCACAAACCATTTGAGCCTTATTGTGTGTCGGCATTTGCTGCAAGCTCAGTTTGGTACATGACAATGATGTCAAGGCTGTTGCTGTGCTAGAGGATGTTGAGGGTGAGGAATCGCAGCTGCTTGATGGCTGGGATGCTATCAAGATTTAGTTTATATATTGTTTGTACCTACTACAGTGTCTATCCGAGTTGTAATGCATGGGTCATGGGTTACCCACCACAGGTAATATACCTATGATATCTACACATACCCTTGTCAAAACCCATACCTGAACTGACCCTTGGGCTACAGATACAGGTAAGTGGTGGGTGTCATATCCCGTGTTCTGGATCTGGATCTGGATCTCTCAAACCTAATCTCCGGACTATTCCCTTTCCGTCTTGTCTCCATTTAGGCTTCCCCTATTTTCGGTTTCTGGTTATATGTATATCCAACTCATTATGTTCCATTATTCCATTTTCATCTCTGGCTTCATTATGATATATTGCATTCCACTTACTAATAAGCTTTCTCCATTCTCCATACATAGCCCTGCACTGCACTGACTGTTTTCTATTAGGATATCTACAGTATATAAACCCTTGTAAACTCTTGCTACTTCCTCAGTTTGAATATTAACTTAGTTCCTGCTCTTTCCTATCTCCTCCAGACTTGAGTCTTTGCTCCAGTCAAATCTCCGAGTCTTAAGATTGTATCCTTGGACTATAACTCCGGCTCTAACCTTGGGTAGTCTATCTCTATTTGTTTCTATTCTGGACTTTGTCCATAATAGTCCTTACTTCACTTTCCACCTTAAGTCCAGAAAGTCTGCTGGACTTTCCTATATTCCGAAGTCTGGACTTCGTTGGACTTTGCATATCACCCTCAGAAGTTAAGGGCAGTACTTGAGTAAGGGATACAGCACACAAGCTAAAGCCAAAGCCCTTTGGATCTGCTTTTCGAGCACGACCTTAACAGTGGGTATGGGTCTGGGTAGGCTCATGGATACCCATGGGTTACCCATGCCATTGCCTATTGCAATTCCACCAGTATCTGTTGGATTTGGCAGAAGTAGCATCTCCCTTTCTGAAGTTGTTTTCGATGAGGGTATTCAAAGGCTGGCCTTCAGACTTTGTAGCCAATGTAGAGAGCTCAAAAGTATCTCAAATCACATTTTCATACACTGAACTGATGCTGTATACTATGCGGTACATCCTCCCACGGTTCTGAGTTCTGCCACATTCTGTCTGGGAGGTTCTGCCATCTGCCTGGCAGTGCCAGTTCTGCCCTGCCACATGGCAGAATGGCAGAGTTCTGCCCACAACACTATAAGAGGGTAAATGATTTATCACACTCACACCACACTGTTGGTGTATGCACTTACATACCACATATATTATCTTCTTGTGCATTGTCTTCTCAACTTCTTAACATGTGTAATACATTGATATGTGCCTCACCATGTGTGTCTTATCCCACACTGTACAGTCCTATTACTATATCCTTGTACTGTGCAGTTTCTTTGCTATGTCATCATTGTCATAAGGTTCTTAGTTGTTATGTAATCTTATGATACCTATTGCATGTATCTCATAGTTACACCTCAGCATTGGTTTCACACTCTCATTGAGCTAGTCACTTCATTCTCTAGTCTTATCAGGTTACAAGCCCTGGGCTCCAGCCAGGCCCAGACAAAAACATAAACAGAATCTGATCTGACCTAGAACTCAGTAGAACTCAGCATATCTGTTCTTGATGTTCATTAATCATGTAAACTCCTTGATACCTCATTAGATTTTGTTCACGTCTTGAATTTTTGACTCAACATCGACATACTGATCTCTCAATGGGGAAATACAATCATATCACTGAACTGACCAGTTTGGATGATTATGCAAGCTGGTGCTGCACTGCCACCCTCACATTGCAGGACAAAGGACTTTGGAATATTGTAGCACTAGCACTGACCCAAATGACTTTGCCAACTTTGCTTGTGACATGCCTACAGCTGCAGTACCTATAATGCCCACAAGCACAGAAAAGAAAGAGATGGTCAATTGGATCAAGAAGGATGTGCAGGCCAAAGGCATCATCTGCCAATAACTCTCCCCTGTCATTCAGACACTCTTAGGCAAATCCCTGACTGCTCATCAACAATGGGAAACCTTAGCCAGGCACTTTGGCCACCTCAATATGACCTTGCAACTTGAATTGCAAGATCAGCTCTTTAATGAAAAGCTGAAAGATGCTGATGACACATCCAGGTGCATCAGTGTTTTGAAAAATGGGTACCAATGTTTTGCTGAGATGAGTGTCATTGTCACTGAGGATGAGACTATATACCTACTATTTCATGGACTACTAGAGACTAATGAATGGTTGATATTCAGACAGCTGACTCATGGGCTGTTTAATATATCCAATTCCATCCCTCCTGCCACATGTTGTCCACCACCTCTCCTCCTGTATTAACTCCATCTCACACCTTTGCCCAAGTCATCTCAGTGCTCTCCATTACTGCTGATGCCCTCATTGGAGCCCTTGCCACTCCTCACATAAATGCTGCCTCCCCTTCTCTCAATGCAATGGTCAATAAACACATCTAAGATCTTGAGTATTGCTTTCAGGAGTCCTGTAAATCATATTTTTGTCAGATGGTGAGCACTATATCACAGATCAAATCATTCAAGATTTGTGCTGCTCCACAGTTCATCTTGGGTTCATGGCTGATTTTCTTGTTAGATCGGCAACTTGTGACACTATCTCTAGTAAAGCATTGTCTTTCCATACAGTGTCATTTGGTCCAGAAAGAGCCTCTACTTCCTTGCAAAGAATGACTCAAATTGCACTTGACATCCAGAACAATGCCCCAAGAAATCCTTTGGCTCTACCAGCAGCAACAGTCACATGTATATATATGCAGGCCTTGGACACAGTAAGAGTGCTATTGCAGGAACATATATAAGGCATGTTTAATATTGTCTCTAGATACAACTTCTTGAAACATTCCTAGGAATTGCAGAATTGCTTAGGAAGCTGTGAGGGTCTCATATATTAATTGAAAGAAGTGTCAAATATTTGACAGAAAAAAGAGCAATGTTTTGTGGTGACAACAGTGTGATCACCCCATGTATGTACAACTTATAGTGTTTCTAGGCAAGAGGTGTGCAATCAAGAAATTTGTGACATACACCCAAGTATAAACAAGCACCTTGAGAAATAACTTCAAATGTGGCACCAGACTGACCAGGCTTCATATGCTCTGGGAGGGATATTGTGTAGAGTAGTGCAAAGAGCATGATATGTGCTATGATATGCAATGTGGGCCACATTACAAAAGCAACCATGGAGGCCAGTATATTGCAAAATGGATATGGCTGGGTGTGCAGATAACAGCAATGGACTCAACTGATGCACTATATGACCTGTTGTTGATATGTAGGGAATGCATAAAACCAAGTGGTATAAATGATGCTGCCAAAGATGCCAGGGATTGCTAGATGTCAACCTAACAACATACCTGAAATATATTGTGCAAACAGTCTATGCTGATGCCACCATCAAATGTTGGAACTGGGAGCTTTGGACGTGTGGGGATGTCACATATGCCCAATAGTTCAGAAATTGAGCAGAAGACTGCATTCAGCCTGAGGTCTTCAAAAACATCTGATCACCATCATCAGCATCACAAGTTAAGATGCAAACATACTCATGAGTGTGGTCTTCTGGTTTGAATGCAGTTGAGTTAGAGTTGACTGAAAAAGCACTGAAGAAGAGGGATCTAGACTGTGGGATAAAGATCAGTTACAGGGTGGTCTATAGTCAATCCTGTGCACAAGTGTAAAGTCAGCCCAAAGGACAGCAACTGAGAAGGGGAAACCTCTAATATGTAGAGGGAGACCTCTGATACTGGTTGAGGACTGAGAGGCACATGATGCACGGTTCTGACGACATGCAAGTGCAAAAGGGGGTGCGAGCATGCATAACTAACAAAGTGAGATGTAAGAGTAAGGGATATTCCCTTAGAAGTAGAAGAGTGTCTAAGGCGATACGAGACACGCGACGAGCTGATGGATATTTGAACTGGTTTTAGATTCTAAGTCTGAGGGTAGCAAGTTTACAGTGGGAGTAAAGTGCAGGAAAATTGATCCTCTATCAAATCCAAAGGCATGAACTATATGTAGTGTTAAGCGGTGCTTGCAGCACTGAACTGAGCCAAGTAGTCTAAAGATAGAATGGTAGGTAATATATTAAGTAGTGCATGCTAAGCACATAGGCATGCAAAAGGTGACAAGACAAGTTAGCCCAAAGGAGAAACCATGAGAAGGACGCACCAATGGACCAGCGAGGACATAGAATGGATGGGTAGATGGGCGCACGAAGGTCCTAGAGCAAGTGTGTACAATGTAATTAGAGTGCACACGATGCTGGTTGAAATGTGATGGCATGCTGATGTGCATGTCTTGTCCTGTGGACTAGAGTTGATATGCATTAGGGGAATGAGAGATATTGAGGGGAAGTGCCTGTAAAGGCGCGAGTCTCTACAGCACTTTGAACATTGAAAGGCTCATGTCACTACAAAGCATAAGTGATGGCACTGAGAACTGCAAAAGTGAGTATCACCACCTCAAGTGGAGTTGTTTTGAAATGATAAATGGTGCGGCTAATGAGCTGCAAGCCACCTGGAGAATGATAAACCTTGTGGATATCACAGTCCTTCTGCTCTTATCTTGGATCTGCTTTGCTATGAGGATAGCAGTATCAATGCACCCTTCACATATCAGCTCGAGAACATCATCAGGCCTGAGTGTGTGGTAGGGTTCCCCATCCACATAAGACATGAAACCACAATGAAGCTGTGTGTCTGTGTCCATGTATAATTAGAGGACAAAAGTGAGTTACAAATTGGACAAGTACATGGGCCAGACTCACTTATTTGAATCACTGTGTACTGAGGAGTCTGAAATTCAGTGCCATGACCATGATTCCAAGCTGTCTTTATAAAATAAAAACCAAGTAATGGATTGTCCTTAGGACTCAGGATATTGGGGTGAATGGCACTGTATGGGAATGCAAAGAGTGTCAGAGTGTAGCTAGAGATGATGGCCCACAGGGTTCGGTAGATTGTGTATTATCACCTGGCACTTCATTTATGAATGGAGCTTGAAGAATGCTCACTGGGATTACCAACATTGTGCATGTTAAGAGGGAGCTTGCTCATCGGGTGTTCATGTTCCATGCCTTCCTTACCACTCGGCTCATTGTCACCTTTCAAGTTATGTTCATTTTATTGGTAGGTGAGGCTAAGGAGGCTGAAAGAGGAAAGTCCACATTCTCTCAGATACATGGTATTAATGGCGCTAGGAGGGGTGTGTTCTCAGTTGGTGTCATATCCCACACTCTGGATCCAGAATTCAGATCTCTCAAACTTAATCTCTGGACTAATTCCTTCCTGTCTCATCTCCATTTGGACTTCCCCTATTTCTGGTTTCTGGTCTTATGTATATCTGACTTATTATGATCTGTTCTCCCATTTTCATCTCCGGCTCCATTATGATATATTCTGTTCCACTTACTAATAAGCTTTCTCCATTTCTCCATACATAGCCCTGCACTGCGCTGACTGTTTTCTATTAGAATATCTACAGTATATAAACCCTTGTAAAATCTCACTACTTCCTCAGTTCAAATATTAACTTAGTTCCTGCTTGCTCCTGTCTCCTCCAGACTTGAGTTCTCACTCCAGTCAAATCTCCGAGTCTTAGGATTGTATCCTTAGACTACAACTCTGGCTCTACCCTAGGGTAGTCTATCTCCGTTTGTTTCTATTCCGGACTTTGTCCATAATAGTCTTTGCCTCACTTTTCACCCTAAGTCAAGAAAGTCTGCTGGACTTTCCTATACTCCAAAGTTTGGACTTTGTTGGACTTCATACAACACCCTTGGAAGTTAAGGGCAGTACTTGGGTAACGGGCACAGTGCATGAGCTGAAGCCAAAGCCCTTTGGATTCATCTTTCAAGCACAACCTTAATAGTTGGCTGAAGAACACCTGGCACTATAGGTGATATTCATGGACAGTTGTGGCAAAAGAATATATGATGAAGGGAAGCTGGTGCACCTAACCTGCTTCCATGATGCAAGCAAGTTATCCTCTTCACTGCACTCTTTCTGGTTGTTCCTGGCAGAAGGGTGATAACTGAAGGACTTCAAGTTGTCAGGAAGTCAGCAATTTGGAGGGGCATACCATTCTGAGGCCCATCAGCAAGTCCAGCAAAGTCTAGTTGAAAAAATGTAAGTGAATATATGCAGCAGCTCATGACAAAGGGGGGACTGTTTTTGACTTAATACATTATACACCTAGGGACAGCTGACTGAAGGCAAGTCCTTATATTTGTGAACTTGAAAACAACAATACATTATTGGGATAGAGAACTGCTCCAATCATTCAGCCCCAGACTTCTAGAACATTGAGCCAAAGCTTCTGAGTCATCACCACTTCTACTAGGAATTCCCAAACCATTCCATGTCTTAGAAAGATCAGAAAGATCTGGTCTTGAGGCATGTAAATTGTAGACATCAGCAGATAGCTTTATCCAGGGAGCAGGAAAGTGCTCTTTGAAGTTTTCAATATACTTTACTGCTAACAACTCACACCCTCTGAAATGTTTCACTGACTTGATATCTGTAGAATTTAGTAAGTCTTGGTGGTATCCCAGTGACCACTCTTTGATGACTTTGATGATCCAGAAAAAATTATTTAGATTATATCTCAAAGCATTGCAAAAGTCATGCTAATTGACATACTAATGCAGCTGTGTATCTGCCATGCTCAGGGCTGTACCCTGATGGAGGTGGAGAGGTGCCAACTGAGGGTCTAGATGTTCCAAACAGCAATACATGCATCACATTGCACAGGACTCGATCTCCAATTGTGCCCTAGAATATATAAAACCCTATAAATGAACCTATACCATACACAAATGTAATGGAAAGAATCTTACATTTTTGTGGGCCATGTAGGGCACTCTGTTTAAGGTGTTGTACACCAGATCATTGTTAGATTGGTTTAGCTTGCTCACCTGCAACTTCAGTAGGTAGGCAGAGAGAACCTGAAACCTTGCTTCCTTGAAAGCAATCAACTCATTCATGCATGATGCAAAGATGTGAGAGGATGAAGTACATGACAAGTGGCTTCATCTGGGATACCAAGACCATACAGGGCTTGAAGAGCTTGGCTTGTGACAATGTAACCTCTAGCATGATCAATGGTCATGTTCAATGACTACGGCAGGTCAAAGTCCCATCCATAATGGGTATTGCCTGTTTGTTTGTCAATGATGGAAAGAATTTACAAAGTGTGCCAGTGGTAAGATTACAAAGTAGGATACCAGTCAATGTAATGGAAAGGGATTTGGTGTGCTTTTGCAGAGAGGCATTAATATCAGCTCCATTCCATAAATTTCCAGCCCTTTTATGCTTGGGAATTGCATGTACAAAAATGTAGATGTTGTAATCCTTTGCATTACCACAAAGAAGCCCCAGAAGTTTGGAGAAAGCTGGTCTGAGGATGCCAAGATAAAATAGAATGGGAGTCACCAGAGAACTAGGGAATGCCCACAGGCATTCCTGGACAGCTGCGCCAAGCTGTTTTGCAGCTGGATTTGCCAAAGCAAGTACTCCCCATACAATAAATAGATTCCACTCTCTGCCAGTGTCTGGGTCCAAATCATATCGGAATGACTTGAGTTGGAAAGGGCGAGGAGCAATATTGTAGAAGAGATGGAATGCAGTATTAAGAAGGAATAGAATGTTCTGTTCCTCATCTAATACTTGTTTTATCATTTTTCATCCACAGTCCCATTTCTATATATAACTCTCAATCCTGCTCTACCCTTGTTGGCAGCCATTAGCTGATCATAAACCATCTGAATAAGGGGTTGGAGTAGTGGCTGATTTGCTGGTTGCTGAAAAATAGACTGCCAGCAACTCAGATTGTCCATGAGCTCCAACTTGGAGAACTCTTCATAGAGGGTTTTGCAATTACAGAGAAGAACTGTTTGAATGGTGGTGGTGAAATTATGGATAATATCTCTGGTAATGGAGCCAAGCTGATTGAATTCAGTAGCATGGAAGGTACCTGTAGAATCTGGAACGTTGATGGTTTGACCATTGGCAGAAGATGTAAATCCATAATCTCAATGTTTTGTTCAAGCAAGTTTTGCAGCCTTCAACCATACAAACTTGAATCGAGTATAGGGCATCAAAAATGTAATGGAGTCATCTGGAGGGCATACAAACATTTTGTTGGCAGATAGTGGGCTGTTTATGTCCTCAGATTCTGAACATCCAAAACAGTTGACATATTTGCTTACCATATAATTGATGCTTCTTGATCAGTATGTTTTTCTCCATTGAATGTGAAAAAAATTCTCCAAAAGCACCTGCAACTCTGATACCCCATTTCCCTTGTCCACAGTAATGATCTTGGCTGTATGGGAAGAAGGTAGTTTTGCTAGAAGCTTCCACTTGAGATGCCTGCATAGAAATAGCAAACCAGTTATGTTGCAGTATAGCACATGTAAGCATAATAGTATTTGCAACCTGGAAGCAGTCCTCCTCAACAAGTAATGCAAATATGAGGGCGACATCAGAGGGACAAGCCATGATTTGCACACTTTCTATCTTGTGTCAAACCATGACCACCAGGAAGGTGTGCAGAAGCTGCATTAACACTCCAAGGTCCATTTTCTCCTTGCTAACCATGTGATCATACAACATAGCTGCCATAGTGGCTTCTGCAGGGCTGCATGGAATGGTAAACCTGGAATTTTTCCTTTACCTTTGACATAAAGTAATTGTGAAAAATTGCCTAATATGAAAACTAGATTCATACCTGTGCATTCTGCCTGAATATATTATAGCATCACAGAGAGAGTTTGTATCATTGGTCCAGAATATGTAGGCTGATATACTATTGAGGGGATTGACATGAGCACAAGTTTTGTTAAAGTGAGCATCAGATTAAGTTCATAGAATTAGGGAGGGTAGACTTACCCTTGAGTCAAAATGTGTACACCATTATAGTTTGTTGAGCAATTGTAGCACTGAATGTCTATCAGGTATCTGATATATAACTGCCTAAGACATAGTAGGGCTTTCTCAAAGTGCATGGTACATCCTTTTGGTAGGACCTTGGCCTTAGCAGATGAGCATAACCTGACCAGATCCCAGAGCAATGGTTGACTTGATTTGTTGAATGTTCCAAGATACTAAGGCCAGCCAATGTCAAGGAAAACCTGAGCAGCAGGTGCAGCAGTGGTGTTATAGTGAAGGACTCCAGGAGATGGAATATCAATAGGAGAAGGCAGAGAGTTCCATTCCAGAGAAAAAAGGAATACTTTTTTAAAACGAGCATCTCTGCTATCTATGGAATGCTGATAGGGATGGCATAAGAACCATTCGGGTAGGGAATTAAAGACTGGTTACGGAAGTTCCTTATGGTGGGAGAAGGCATGAGCTGTTAATGAAGATTTACCTGAACACCATTGGCCACAACCAGTGACTGGACACAGAGTTGAAGAAAATATGGGAAGTCTAGGAACTATGTCCATAAGAACCTAGGTGGGTTCTGGTGAAAGTGTTTCAACAGTAATGCAGTGGCTTTCCAGTAGGTGACTTATGACTTGATTTCTGACAAAGAATTTTGGGGTGAGCTTGTGCTTTTTGATATGGTATTTAAAAACATCCAGAGGAATGAGGGTATTGTGGGTAAGGCAGGCAAACCCATATGGTGTAAAGACTATGTTGAGGGCCTTCAAAATTAAACAAGAACTTTCAGGAGCTGAGAATAAGCCAGCAGAAGGGTGGGCTAGTATACGAAATGACTTTGAATAGGATATGTGTCCATAAGTGTAGATGGAGGGATGAGGTACTGATTGAATGTCATATCCTTTGGTTTTCCTCTCCTTGTGATTAAGTGGAGGTTGAATATGGTCAGATGTATATGGAATTATTTTCCTGTATTTGGCTTGATCCTAAGGTCTCCAATCTTCATCATCACTACTATGGCTCTCACTGGAATCTTCAGATGGTTGAAAATCATGTAATTCCCTCCTCTGTATCTGAGGAACCACCTGATTGCAAAACGGCAAGGAGGGCACAGATACATGGGAGAAGTGTCTCTGATATGTAGTAGTCAGACATATTGGTATAAAAATAGGAATTAGACATTACCTTCATAGAATGTAGATGATGGGTTAAAGCTGGAGGTGAGTTGGAATAATATAAAGAAAATTGTAGCTTTAGTCCAGTTGTTGAATGGTTGCTCAATGTTCATGGGACACGGACATGCACTAGCACATCTATAGTGTTACACTCCAGTATTGCAAGTGCCTGGCAGTCAACTACAACATCATCTAAGTCTGACATTGGTTGATAGCAGTTGAAGCTATATGGCTGATACTGCAGAAGCTGAGTGGAAATCTACAAAGAATTTGGCATAGCAAAGGGGTCATAAGTTGATGGTGATGTCAAATGGAGAAATCAATCACTTCTTCAAGTTGGCCACATCTGGGGACCAGACACACAGAAGTTTGTGCCTAACCATTTGCTAACTAAAAATGGTATTATTGGGAAGATTAGTATTGTATTGCACCAGTAGCTGTAGTATAGATGTATCAATTCTTGTAGCACTGCAAAAAATTGAATACAAAAATGCACTCACTCACTATGCACTGAACAGCATCAGATGCATCATTTCCCACTAAAATTCACTGATACATTTGAGAGAGCCAATACATCACACTTGAGCCTGATACAAGAGAACTGATACATCAAATACATTTGCCATCCTGAATGTGTTGAGGTGGGTGAATAGATGGATGTGCTGTTGAACATCATTCAATGTGTCATGGGCTTGAGCATACCGAAATTCCCATTCACATTCACAAAGATTTTGGTTGCAAGGAAGGTACAGGTCAAGCTGGGATGGTAACCAGAGCTGAAATTTCTCTGGCTTGAGTGCTGTGGTGCCTTCAGAACAACAAGCATCCTCTGTGGCATGGATTGGGGCAACTGCAGGCATGTAAAGGACTTGGATTTAAGCCCAGTTGTCTAATCAACATTGTAGCACATTGCTTTGATCAAGTGTCTTGGTCTTCTGTGTGTTGGTCACATGCTGACCCAGTGCAGAAATGTCCATGGCTAAATACCATCTGTAATATTTATTGTGAGAGGAGGTTCCAACAATGTTGCAATACTTACTGCTGATCCTGTAAGTTGATGCCTGATGCAATGAGGACACTTGGTGAGATGTCAGCATGTAATGAGACATATATACCAGCTTGTAAGTCTGCAGCCTCCTTCTTGGCCAGCAGGTGGCATATACAGTGGCTCAAAAAAGTGTCCCAATGTTTATGCATTTTCATGTAATTGTGTTGTTGTGAGTCAGGGTGTGGGAATATGACTAAGCTATAGGGAGGTGTCAGAAAGCCCTTCTTCATGGCTATATTATTGGTCCATATAGCATGGGAAGCTGACATTACCATGCGAAGATCTGGATATTTTAATATGATGACTCATTGGGACACTTTTTGAGTTGCTATCAAAGTATAAAAATCAGACCATTTAGACATGACACCATTTATAAAATGATGTTATATTGGTGAGATGGTCTGGTTTTAATATCTTTTACATATATAAACCCTTACAATAACACTATACTCCTCATAATCACTATGAAGTCCATTCTCACTTCTCAAAGGGATAATATTCTTGTTCTCTCTACCTCTGGTCTATCTATCAGGCAGATTGCTTCTAAAACTGGTCTTGGCAAGTCAACTATTGCTAGGGTCATCAATCAGAACACTCCCAATAAAGAAAACATCAAAATGGGTTGTCCTTCCAAACTTACTTTGTATGACAAAAGAGCTTTGGTTCATTATATTATATCTGGGAAGGCCTCTAATGCTGTTCAAGCCACCAAATTCATTAATTCCATCATTCCTACCACTGTCTCCACTCAAACAGTCAGGAATAGCCTCAAGGAAGCCAAGCTTAAAGCTGTAGTCAAGAAGAAGAAACCTCTATTATCACCAGTTGATAGAAAGAAATGACTAGCATTTACTCTAAAGCACCAGCACTGGACTATAGAGGCTGGAGGAGGGTTATTTGGTCAGATGAGTCCAAAATGAATAGGTTGGGGTCATATGGTCAAGAGTATGTGTGGAAAAAGGCAGGAGATCCACTTAGAGAAAATGAAGTGAAAGGTACTCTTAAGTTTGGAGGAGGGAATTTGATGATATGGGGTTGTATGGGGTGGCATGGGATGGAGATTCTATGTGAGGTAGAGGGAAGGATGAATGCAGAGCAGTGTGTGTCCATTTTGGAGGAGTGTCTGCTCAAAAGCATGCAAGAATCTGATATTAATGAAGAAGACATTATCTTTCAACAAGATAATGACCCCAAGCATAGCTCCCAGTTGGCTACCAAATGGTTTGAGGACCATGATATCACTGTTCTATCATGGCCAGCACAGTATCCAGACCTCAACCTTATTGAACACCTCTGGGAATTACTCAAGAGAATGCTTTCTGCCTACCAAGACCCTCCAAATGGACTGTTTCAGCTATGGAAGAGAGTTGCAGAAGAGTGGGGAAAGATTGTTAAGGAGGAGTGTCAGAAATTGATAGAAAGTATGCCTAGGAGGGTAGCAGCAGTCATTAAAGCCAAGGGAGGTAACACTAAGTACTAGAATTATGGAGATTATGTATATAAAAATCAAAGTCAAAAAAAGTGTCCCAATGAATCATCATATCAAAATGTGCATATCTTCGCACGGTAATGTCAGCTTCCCACGCTATAGGGACCAATAATATAGCCACAAAGCAGGGCTTTCTGATACCTCTCTATAGCTTAGTCATATTCCCACACCCTGACTCACAACAACACAATTACATGAAAATGCATAAACATTGAGACACTTTTTTGAGCCACTGTAGCAGCTTGAGTCATAGCTGTCAAATCAAATGTCAGTTTTGGAGAAATAAGTAGAGCAAGCAACTTACAAATGACCCTCTGGACCCAGACTGCTGGAAATTTGGATTCCCAGACTTTCTGGGTCTTTTGGACTGAGTCCACAATCTCAAAGGATGGGTCATTAGACTCACTCAGTGGTGTCTCCTCCCAGGCATTGAGTGATGATTCCAAGTCAGGACATGATTGCACTGTGTCAGGTTGAGATACCATGAATGTTGTTTGGAAGAACAAAGAACCACTGTCATAAGTTAAGTACATGGTCACTCTATTTCACCTGTGACTTCCACATAAGTACTCTAATAAGAGGTGATAGACCTGGGCCTCCACACCTCTAAGCCGAGGGGGTTATAGTGATTCCTCGCTAGGTTCAATACTGGTGCAATATCTCTGCCTGGGACTTGTGATAAATCACCCTGTAGCTAAGCGCATGACAGCTCAGAAAGACCCACTAATATAATATATTTTCTAAAAGAGTAATATTTATTACTTTTGTTCAAACTAATTAAATCAAAATGAATTTTATTTTGATTACTATTATTTATAAAATTATGATAATTTTTATTATTAAAATTTTTATTAATAATGCTACTGCCCATTGGCAACAATAGACTCATATGAGCTCATGGTACTTAACAACAAGCAGCCCGTTCTCCCTTGTTTCTCAACCATTTGGCAGCGCATTTTTTGCAATGGGCTTGTGGCAGCTATTAGAGTACTATATGATAGCTTGGATGGTCAATTTACCCTATATGTGCATACTGTAATCATGCCCTTGCTTGGCAGTACCTATGAGTCTGTAGCAATGTGGAGCACCTTGTCAAACACTTTGGAAGCCTCCTCTACATTGCTGACATCCTCCTCCTCTTCAAAATCTTCTTTAGCCTCTGGAGCATCAATGGAATGGCTGGTGGCAGATGGACTGTTAGCAGAGGTATTATTGCTGGAGAGAGCATGAATCAGTCAGGTGGGGATAGTAATGTTTGGTGTACTTGAGCTGTCTCCAGCATCATTGAAGGTACAAAGTCCAGGAGCAAGAGTACCAGAAAATCCTGGCAGATTAGCAATATCCTGCAGATGCTGGAGGTGATGTGAGTTGAACCGGCTGCGAACTTGGTGCCAGGGATTGATTTGGTGGGCAAGTACTGGATGGAATACCCCTGCCTGTTGCTGGCACTCACAGAGGAAATGCTTCTTGTCATGCAAGTATGTGGCCAGGTGGTACACTTCAATGTTTAGCCACATGATTTCTTCTCTTGCATGGTAAGTCTTAAAATAAAGGTCAGTTGCTTGAACACTTACCAGTCCCAGACCTATTCATCTTTGTCAGCTCAAATATGCATGCAACAACTAGACCTTCCAATGTGTTGAGTGCATGCTGGTACTTTCAGTTGGCAACTAGATGCCCTGCACTTTGCCAGTCTGGATCCTCTGGTGTCCAGTGGCATGTGATGCTGAGTTTGCATTTGAATTCTTGCACAAATCATAGGTCCTTCTTGTAGTTCTCTAGGGTGTGTCATCAAGCTGTTTCAACCCACCTTGTAGCACTCTTGTTGGATGCGAGGCTGAGTGCAGTAGCAGGTATAGCCACATCCTATGCTGAACTCGAGGCATCAAGTTCATCCCTGTATACATGATAAAAATTAGATAGTAGCTCACATGGAGAGACGAAATACTCACCTGCTTGCACTAAGATTAATTAGTTTCTGCCAATACTCCATCTGCAAGGTTTTATCCTCAGGCTCAGTATGAAGACCCTGTAGATAAGTCTTCTCTTCCATGAGCCAGTCCTCAAAGATGGACTCATGAGTGATGTTAAGATCATGCATCAGCTTTGGGAATGTGATGTGACTGTCGCCAATAATGTTGAGGGCCTGTTTGTAGTTGTTGTACAAAAAATCAGCTGAAAAATTAAGTTAGAAAATGTAGAGACATGAGTAAACAAAACATACATAAATTTGTGTATACCTCATATTCATCATTGTACTCGAAGTAGCTCGCAATAGCTTGCTGGCGGTGAAAGGTACTTGTGTAATGTGTCATAGGCACTAAAGCATTAGACTTTGAGAATGTGCATTCACACCTCTCTAAGTCCTCAAGCCCTAAACCTGGAACATATCTTGCAAGGTGATCAAGCTGGCAAAGTCAGTGATGAGCATGCCCATGGAATGCTCCCACAAGGGATGTATAATGGAGGGAATGTGCATGGTGACCTAAAGGGCTGTTATTGAGCATTGTCTTGAATTGACACCCTATGCCATATCCACCACCAAGACCATCACCAAAGGTGTCTATTAGCTTTGTGACAATGGCAAGGGGATATTTTGCCCTGCATTGTAGAAGTGTGAATGTCAGTGACTCACACAAGAGTACCAGTCTGGACTCACAACTTCCCACTCTGCACCATATCAGCAATTAAGAGGCTGAAGTCATGGTGGCACACTGCCATGAAGATTCATGTCTCATTATATACCCCCCACACTCTCTTTGTCTTCTCATTGTCCATGTTGTTCCATCTTCCCATGCAAGGGTTTTCTGATGAGTCTGGATCACATATTGCAGTTACCTATCTCCCTATTATACAGGTGAATGGACATGCATAATATCCCATATGATACGGGCCAGCGGACCATGGGCTGAGGGTAGAAATATCCTTGACTATGACAGATAAGCCAGGAGTGAAATTATTCCCAATGGAGGCGAGTGGGCCCATGTGGGGAATATGTAGAGTAGATGAGTGGGCCAATGGACATGAATATTGTATAGATGGATGGGCCAAGGTAGTCAGGTATTATGTAGATGGGTGTATGTATCAAATAGACAGGTATGCCAAGGGTACTTGTTATCACATACACAGGTGGGCCCAGATGTATATTATATTAGATGGGTGGGCCAATGTATTAGTATCATTTTGTAGACAGGTGGGCCAACATATTAGTACTATTTGTAGATGATGACCTGCACCTCACCAAAGGTTGCCTTCTAGAATGAAGAAGCGCACGGCATTGTTGACAAACGCTGCAAATTCGTGATCTGAAAGGTCAGTTGGTCTTGCACGCGAGATAAGGAATTGTTGCGTCTCTACGAGCGATGCATCTAGTGCTAGTGCTGTCTCCATACGCAGGATCTTGGGATCTGGTTCAACCTTTTCGACAACATCTAGAAAGACTTGATGAACTGGTGCATGTGTCAATTGTGATGCGTAACATTGTGTGTGTGCGTGGTGGATGATCTCCGACCAAGTACCTGATACGCGATATGTGCAGTTGTTTAGCAGCATGACTCCAAATGAGTACACACAATTGATCCAATCTTTGTGATCATCTTCTTCAAGAGGGTCTTCCTCTGCAGGCAGTCTCCTTGAGAGTCCATCAATGCCTTTATGCCTTGTCATGGAGACGTGCATGAGTTTGAATGAAAATAAATGAATGCCTGTGATCCATTGATTGATGGTCGTGTTGGGTTGCAAGTCAGGATTATTGATCATACCTTTGATGTACTTCGTGTCGACTTCGACAGTGAGGTGCTTGACACCGAAGATGAATACGTGGACTGCACGCAAAAGAGTCCGTAGAGCTCCAGCTTCACTTGAGAATACTGGTTCTTGACTTCATTAAGAACGATAGAGCCAAAGCGATTCAGATATTGTTTCCCATCTGCACCTACTTGCAACAATATGAAGCCTATCATGACATTAGAAGTGTCAACCGTGAGAATGACTTCACGATCGCTCTCATAATCGAGACGCCGTAGTGTGGAGGACTCTAATATTGAGTCCTTCAGGGTCTGAACAGCTTCGCACTCTTCAAGTCCAAAGACGAATGGTGTGTCTTTTCTGGTGAGGTTGGTTAGCGGGCACACTTTGCGCGCGAAATTGCGAATGAAAATACAAAGAACACTGCAAGTTCCTAAGAGCCCGTGGACCTGCAACTGATTGGTAGGCTCTGGCAAATCACATATCTTTTGGACCTTGGTGTCTTCTGGGACGCGACCCTCGAAGGTGCACTTGTGACCTACTATAACCGCGCTGGGTGCAGCTAAGACAAACTTAGTCGTGCTAACCATTATGCCAATGCTGCGCAGGTGCTGTAAAATGCAGTTAACAACTATGCAATGTTCCCATATGAAGTGTTGTATGCCATGATTCACGGGGATGGTCTTGTAAGAGCCATCCTTGCACTCGTAGCATGTTTCGACCGACTTTACTGGTATATCGCCCTGGAAAACTTGAATGGCATTAGAATGGCCTTGTGGCAAGGTGGTCAAACGATGGGGCCCCAAAGGTGTCCCAAATGTTGTAAGGTCGCGCAACTCAATATGGAGCACACACTGGTCATAGCCTGAATATAGATCCATCATGCCATACACTGCATAGCCCACAAAAGACTCTGCGAGGTGTTCGACAAATGGCAGAACTGACACATCATGAATGGTTACTGTGTTGAGCAGCTGTAAGTCGTGGACTAGACGCAGTGACTTTCCATCTTTCTTGACGATGCAGAACCAGCGCGAGCAATACAAAGCCGTTGAGGGCTCATAAACGCCTGACGAGATCTTTTCCTTGATGATGCACGTGACTTCGCTGATCATAGACAGCAGTATTGGGATATTGCACTGCGACCATGGTGCATGCGGTACTGTTGGGATTTTGTATGGCAGGAAGTATCTTTTGTCAAGGCGACTGCATTCTGATGCATCCCACATGAACATGAGTTCATGAGTGTGAACGAGCCAGCATACAAGCTTTAACTCTTCTGGCCAAAGCCAGTTTGCAGGGTCGAGGTTGATCTTGTCTGTGTGCTTGCATAAAATGTGCGCCCGGTACAAAGTCTGGGGGATGGGCTGGTATCTCTGGTAAACCAACTAAGGGATCTGGCGCACATTTGCACATCACCCTATATTCTGGGGGCATGGCAGTAGGTACAGTGTGCACTTTCTTCACGACTGGCTTGTAAACCAGTGCATGTCAAGGAGCATCATAATAATATGAGGAGTTAAAAGTGGCAGTAGTCGCTTTATCTAGAATGGAACGAGTTGCAGTTAGGTGTGCATAATGTGCAGAATGCAATTGAGACGATTGAGAAGAAAGTGAGACTGATGATGAAAACGAAAGTGCTGAAACTGATGCGATATCGCTCCTTAAGAGCTGATTATAATAGTCTTCAGCACGCGCAATAAGCAACACGTCAGACGCACTGTGATGTTGGGACAAGCGAATAAACAAATATGAATGGTTAAGCAGGGTGCATGAACATGTATTGGTGTCTCCCCGTGGAATCTGCAGATCATTGATACTTAAAACCCTGACCCTCTACCTTGGTCACATTTGCATGTGCTTGCACATGCGTGCATTGCGCGCATGGAGAACCATGTGTCGCCATTTGACAGTTCTTGACCCAAGGGAGGGTCAGGATGCACATTTCCTTGCGCGTGTTTGGGTCCGTCCAACATACACTTGACTTCTGGCGACGTGCGGTAAAACAAGCCAACGTGAGCACTGGTACTGGACGACACGTCTTTTTCGATGCTAGCGAGGTGATGATTGATGCGCTCTTTGAGTGTATTCTCACGCCCACTGATCCTGTTGCCATTAGGCAGAATGAGCCTTTGGTCCTCATCCAACTTACACTTCCCTGCTTCCAGGTACTTGGTTCGCTCTGGGCAGTGCCCAAGGAAATGCTCGAGGCTGCCACAAAACATGCAGCTGTCTGAATTCTGTTGGTTGGCACACTTGACCATGTATTCGCGCTTGGTGACAGATCCCTGTGCTGGTTGTTGCGCAGGTGCGGGCGTTGGTGCTGCAATTAAGCTAGCAAGGGGCACAATTACTGGTGCGCTGACTGCTGGCACCACCTCTGGTGCTGTTACTGGCAACAAGAAACATGCTGCATCAAACATGTTTGCGAAGGGATATGGGTCCTGTGGGTGATGGTCAGGGAACTTAATCACCAGGCACGTGCATGTTTGCATCTGAATGTCACTGGGTAACCCTTCCAAGAAGAGGCAATTGCACTCGGCCGTGCCAATGCAGTTACTGGCCAATAATGGCTGCATGACTTTACAAAATGTGCGATAATATGTGCTCAACTCTTCAACTGAAGGCATAGGCATACTCGTGTACTTGCGTGTGATCGCTTGTAAGTCTGAGAATGTGTAGCATCTGTCGCCTTCGCATCCTGGGTACATTACCTTGACCTCAGCGACAAATGTGTCAAAGTCACTAGTTTTGGCCTCTGTCAGACCTGACCATAATTCCCTCTCATCTGAAGGGAGGTAGCGAAGTAGCTGTTTGATGCAATCTTGGCCTTGAAGGCCTCCATCGTCAGCCAGCACCTCGTACTGGTTGAGGAATTCAAGGAGGCTTGACACTTTGCCATCGAACTTGGGTGCGCGCTCGGAGCCGTGCACAGGCATTCTGAAGGGGATGGTGGACATAGTGGGGATAGTAGCAATGGATTGTGTGATGTTGGCATTCGTGTGTGGCGCGACGACAGTCTGTCGAACTGCTGGTATGACATAGGAGGGTTTGAGTGGAAGGGTGTAAGGGAAAATAGATTGCGCAGCATTGCTTGGGGTAGCGCTGGATAGGCGACACACGCTGATGGATTCTAACTTGATGAGTGGCGCTTCTAATTTAGGAAGCGCGCTGGGGTACGAAGAAGACACAGAAGGTTCACCTTCACTAAGGTTAGTCAGTGCACTAAGCGATGAAAGAGAATCAAAATTTGAAATAAAAGGCCTCTGAGGCATGTTCAAAAATGCTCCAGGAAGCTCTCCTCTATGGTCATCAATGTTGTCAAGACTGTCTGATGAGTCTTTCAATGAGTGTTGCGTCGACAGAATGACTGGTGATGCTGGTCTTTCCACAGAGGATGTGAAAAGCAATATATCTGCACATGCGAGTGATGACACTTTGCGCAGGCAGCCGCGTTGTGCTAAGGGAAAAAGGGCTTTCTGTTTGTTTTTGCAGACCACTTTGTCGAAGCCAGTGTTAGCTTCTCTATTCGCTTTTCGGTGACTGTTGGATCTAAGTACCCTACCAGTACTCTCAGGAGTGTCCCTCGCAGTGGGCTCCAGTTGAAGAAGAGGAATCTAGACTGTGCGATAAAAGTCAGTTACAGGGTGGTCTACAGTCAATCCTGTGCACGAGTGTAAAGTCGGCCCAAAGGACAGCAACTGAGAAAGGGAATCCTCTAATGTATGGAGGGAGGCCTCTAATACTGGTTGAGAACTGAGAGGTGGGCAATGCGTGGTTCTGACAACGCACGATATACGAGCGCACATGATTACACGTGAGTGTGAAAGGTGGTGCGAGTGTGTGCGGCGCAAGTAGTGCGCGCAATTTAACAGAGCCAGTTGTAAGAGCTGGTGGTATCCCTTTGGAATAGAAGTCTGTCTAAACTGATATGAGGTGCGCGATGAGCAGATGGATATCTGAACTGAATTAGATTCTATGTCTGAGGATAGCGAGTTTACAGTGGGAGTCCAGTGCAGGAAAATTGATCCTCTACCAAGTCCAAAGGCCTGAACTATATGTAGTGTTAAGCGGCGCTTGCAGCACTGAACCGAACCGAGTAGTCTAAAGATAGAATAGTAGGTAATATATTAAGTAGCATGCACTAAGCATGTAGTCATGCGAAAGATGACAAGACAAGTTAGCCCAAAGGAGAAACCATGAGAAGGATGCACCAATGGACCAGCGAAGAAGACATGGAATGGATGGTTGGACGGGTGCGCAAAGGTCCTAGAGCAGGCACACTGTGCGCACAATGTAGTTAGAGCGCCCGCGACGCTGGTCAAAATGCAATGGTGCGCTGATGCGCATGACTTGTCCTGTGGACCAGAGTTGATATGTGTTAGGGGAATGAGAGATGCTGAGGGGAAGTGCCTGTAAAGGCGTGAGTCTCTACACTGTGCATGTCTTGTGTGTACTGCACCACAAAGAAGATCAAGTGCATCTCAGTGACTCTGGCATCCCTGCCCAAATGCACTTGAGCTTCCTCTACCACCCGGACTTCGAGGTCCAGGACACCTTCCAAGGCTGGCTCCAAAGCTCCCCCCACCTTGCAATCCAAGGCCCAAACTCACAGTCAGTCTCATGGCCTGTCCAGCACTTCCGGCACTGCTGGCATCACTGTGGTGACAACCTCCAAGACACAGATGTGTGGTCACAACAAGACCATCACTGCTGTCCATATACCTGCAGCTGTACCTGCACCTGCACTGGCTCATAAGTCACCCAAATTTTATTTCATGACCATCTGACCATATTTCTCCCTTGTAGCACTTGTGTCTTTGACTTCAACAGTTCCTTGTGCAGCACTCGATGTATCCATGCTGGATCTCCATGGCATGGCAATTGCAATTCAGGATTCTGCAGCTCAAATCACTCTTCTTGAGGCTCATGTGGCAGAGCAGGATGGTAAGATTGATACCCTGCAATGCCTCCATGAAGGCTTTAGGCAGGAAATCATCGACCAGCACCCCTCATTCCCACTTCTGGACCCTCCTGCCAATGCAACATCCTTGTTGCTTGATCAGGTCATGCCTGAGGCCATGTCACCCCCTGAATCAGCACTCCCTTCTCTTGCCCATCTGCCGATGGCAGGGGTGGAGCCCACACCCCCCAAAATTGACACTCCCTATGCAATCGAGGATCCCATGTTTGAGCTCAGCCAAGTTCAACCACCCCTGGACCCATTTCCAACTCCTCCTGGTCCACCGATCTCCAGGGAAATCATCCAGGCGGATGATGCAGGCAACCTTTTCCCAGAATATAATTCCAATAATGAGATGGATGTTGAGGTGAAGGTTGAGGAGGTGGAGGTTGAAGTGTCTTTTGAGACTGCAATGGCATAAATGAAGTGATAGATGTATATACAGTGTCAATGAATGTTACCTCTGCCAGTCCATGTATTAAATCACCGAGTCCTGAGTGCCAAAACCTGAACTTCAAAAGTCAATATTCAAGTTTCAAGATTCAAGTCTCGAGTACCAAGTGCCAAGTACCAAGTGCCAAGTGCTGAGATTCAGTACTTGGTGACTTGAAAATGCAATATGAAAATACAAATGTTAGATGATACATTGTTCTGGAAATTTGAACTCAGTTCTTAAATTTCTATTTTCTTCACTCCAGACTCAAAACTCATAAAAATGTGTTTCAAGTTTCAAGTCAGGAGTTTCAAGCCAGAGTTTCGAGCATCAAGTCAGAGTGTTGAGTTTTGAGTTTTGAGTTTTGAGTTTTGAGTTTTGAGTTAGAGTTTCAAGTGTTGAGTTTCAAGTCTCAGGGTTTGGGGTTCATGTTTCAGGTTTCGGTACTTGGTACTCAGTGACCTGAGATCACACCAAAGTCATACAAATGTATATCTTAGATTTCTATTTTCTTCACTCCAGACTCAAAACTTGTAAAAATGTATGTTTCAAGTTTCAAGTTTTGAGTCTCAGGTTTTGGGTTTTGGGCTTCGGTGCTTGGTACTCAGTGAATGTCAGATGGTGTATTCAGGCTTTCAGGTTTCTGTGGTTGATGGTAGGTATATGCACTGGACCATCTTCCCAGGTATCATTGGATTCTGAGTCGACAGGGCCCTTGGCTGTGATTACTTTGATTGCTGTGGACAGGATCTGAGTCTGAATGTCATTGGTGACTTGGATCAAAGCTAGTGCAACAGCATTGCTCATATGTTCATATAGTATACCAATACCTCAGGCTATATGTCTATATGATACATATCTGGGCCCACCTGTCTATATAACATCTCCTATGTCAGCCCACCCATCTATCTAATATACCCCCATGTCGGCCCACCCATCTATCTAATAAATATTTCACCACACTCTTGGCCCACCCATCTATCTCATATTACCCCATGTCAGCCCACCCGTATATATAATAAATATTTCACCACTCCCTTGGCCCACCCATCTATCTAATATACCCCTACATCAGCCCACCCATATATATAATAAATATTTCACCACTCCCTTGGCCCACCTGTCTATCTAATATACCCCTACATCAGCCCACCCATATATATAATAAATATTTCACTGCTCCCTCGGCCCATCCATCTACAAAATAATACCAATACATCAGCCCACCCGTCTATATAATAATATTTGCTATACATCTCTCTTCTATAATATATGTCCATCCTACTCTACATATTACCCAGATGGGCCCACCCATCTCCATCAGTAATAATATTTCTCCCAGCCCATCCACCATCATTGAGGATATATATAACACCAGCATAGATGGGCCCACCTGTCAATATTGGAAATAATATCCCTCTCAGCCCGCCCATCAACATCAGGGATATACATAACATCAGCCCACAGTCCACTGACCCGTCTTATATGGGATATTATGTAGGTCAGGTGACCCATATAATATGGAGTTTGTCACTGAAGGGGCTCCACTTCAGAGCTGCAAGAGCAGGTAATTGATTGAATATGTTGTCTTTTTTCAATGCCTGTACAATCATGTCCAGTCATGCAGTGTTATTACATGTGTACTCACATGGCCACTGCACCTCATGGTCTTTTACATATCATCAGACCCAATATTTTGCTACTGTTCTCACCTGTACACCTCCAGACTTTCACATACTTAGTTAAATAGGGCTAGGACAACCACATACCATATCATCTAGTATGAGGGAGAATTCCCTCATCCCATGCTGAGTATATAGTTGGCCTTAGTCAAATATACTTGGTTGACATTTGTTTCGCCTCTAGACTTCATGTGTAATTGTTCCCTCATCCATTCCCTTACCTTTGCACACTAGTCCCAATGCATTTCTTACATTTCCTATGCTTTCCCGTACTCTCCACTCCCCAAACCTTCAGACCCACTGATCTTCAGACATCGGACTTTGCTATTTACCTTCAGACTTTGTATCAAAGACTTCTTTTAACCAAGAGACCTCATCAAGCCAGACAACACATTCTGGATGTCATTCAAGATCATAACTGTCAAGGCTTCAAGAAAGATCTTATTTCCTATCTCAATTCACAACTTCCTGATCCACATTCAAGAGGACGTCTATGACACATGGATCTACCTTTTAGCCATATAGACATTTATCATGGGTTCAAGTTTTGTCTTGACTCCTTAGGAAACAACAATGATTTTGATCAGGAGGAGACAGATACAGTCAAAGCCAAACTCTCTTTAGGAGGTAAACCTGGATGCTTTGACACTGTGGTTGTGATGGATACTTCAGATTGTGAAACCACTGGTCTTAAAGGTAAGTTTCAAGTTATTAAATACTCTATGCCAGTGAGTGATTTAACCCTATCTATAGGTACAAGAATTGGTTGCTCGAAGGTCATTTTCAAATTACCTTCACAAGTATATGGCTCCATTACTCCTGCTTGGACTAAGGATCCACTGGCTTATGTTGAGTGGTATGCACCTTTAAAGCCTGCTGCTGAAGATTATCATGAAATGTATCTTGTCAAAAAATGTCTATCTAATGCAGATGGGTTTCCCCCAGGCCAAGTTACATCTCTATCTTCTATTAGACAGACATGCCAACTCATACCAAACTTTGGACGTACAGCTTTACCGATTGAATGGACCTCAGATAGTGTTTTAGATAGATGTGATACCTTTTTTCTTAATTGTTTTACTTCCAAATATGCATATCAAACTTTATGGTAAAATTCTTTTAATTATATCACATGAAGTTTTCTATAGTGCTGTATAGAGCCCCACAGCTGCTCATAGTCTATACTACACTATACTAGCTATCACAGAGTGTAGCACCTATATAGAACAACAGTTTTTCCTGATGATTGAGAACACAGCAGTCTTCAGACATCATCAGGCAAATAGTAACTTGCAATTTCATTGTTGGTACCTTGTTTTATGCATGGAGCAAACCCTAACACCCCAGGACAACAATATCCAAGGAGATCTGTTAGAGTTGACAGCCAGTGGAGGATCATAACTATCCAGGAAGCATATAGACTAGAACAAGTAGATATCTGTGATATAGTTAAACATATGTCAGTCAGTGAGAGTCTTGAGAGTTGATTGATTAGTACTAACCTTCAAAAAGGCTAAAGGTAGCCCAATTAACCAATAGTGCAAATCTCGAAGACAATACTTTGACATCAACATTCACACCAACATCATTGTAGTTGAAGTCAAAGTTCAGTTCAGGAAGGCCAAACCAGAACCGGACCATGTGGGAATATCCAGAACCCAGAACTATTTTCCAGTCCAGTTCTGGCTGGCATGCAAACCATGGACTGAACCATGGAGAACTGGACCAAAAGTTCAGTTTGAACTGTAGTTCTGGACTGGACCACAGCAGCACTAGAATTTTGGTAATGTTTTCATTGATCAGTTGTGCACAAATGTTAATGAAGATATCTGCTGCATAATCCAGGCAAACATTGAGGTTTGGATTGTTTTGAATTCTCAGCATAATGAAATAGATCTATTTAGTTTCCAATATGCAAGAAGTGATGTGACAAAACAAGAGAGTTGTCAAGGAGTGGAAGAGTTGCGAGTACTAACATAGTAGTACGAAGCAAGAAGGTGAGAGACCTGAAAAGCTGAGTTGCCACATAGACCTAATCCTATCTAAGTCCATGTGCCTCAGACTTATATAGAATGCAAAATTTGCCAATGACAGGAATTGAATGCATGACCTTCAACTCCAATACAATTCTAATATATACCATCCTTCTTCTACCAAAAAATTATTAGTGGAAGTGTTATTATTGTAAGCTATTTACAACATTCATTGGGTTTAATTTTATTTATACTAAGCTATTGGGTTGTGTGATAACTATCATTATACTGCTAGTCAATAATTACAGCTGGTCCCCTCTGCATATTGAGGGACCATTTTTTGGCTATACCAGCATGCATGCACCTCCTTAAATCATGTGAGGCACATTAGTTGAAAAGAGGTGCTGACATTGGTGCCGATTCCTGTCAGAATAGGATTCAGCACTCAATGGTGTGAGGCTGGATATGAGTTTGGCAGGGAATTGTAAATGAAACAATGTAGATATAAGATGAGTGCAAAGGTAATTAAGAAAATGAGTAGGAAAACATTAGAAACTTTCTTTGAGGCATTTGTATGTGCTTTTGAGCAGCCTGGGGCCCAAATGGCCAAGCAAGTGAGCAATTGAAGGAGAGATAAGAGAACACTGCAATCTGAGGTCAAATACAACTTCAGTAAATTCTCTACTGAAAGGGTGGTGCTGAATTGAGGGATATCCACTGAAATTCAGAATCAGTGCTCCAACGAAATTAACTGCATGCAATTTCAGTGGAAGTTACTCTGAAACATTCAGCATTAGCACATTTTCCAGTGATTTTCATTGGAACTACAGTGTACTACTGGTACCTTTCACATCACTGGTACATTTCACACTTGTGCTAAAACTTTGTCAATTATTATTATTTTGTCCTGCCACTTGAGCTATACATTAAGAAGCATGTATAGA
>MU179303.1:108516-181763 GCA_016767475.1 Suillus weaverae
ACGACATGGATCGTTATCGCTTTACAACCATACAGTACAATCCACAAACCTGGAGCTGGTATGTGGCAGAGGGCTGCCTGGCCTGCAATTTTCCTCCCCGCTACAATTATGGTGTACTTCAAGTCCTTCTGGATCAAGGGCAAGACCTCGGCACAAGAAAACAATATCTCCTTAAGTCGAATTCGTGGGAGAGGTCATTCTTCTACATTGAAGTTCGACGATGCAGTGTTTGAAGAGGATGCGATTGGTGGTTGATTTTCGATATAGTGGGTGTCCACAGATACGAGTACAATTCAGAAAGCGAGAGGCCCAAGTTGCCCGTCGCAATCCACTTGTCAATTACAACAAGGTAGAACACACTACATGGACTCTGTACATACATACACACCAATAAGATCCCAGTATCAGTCATGTGCCTCTATTTCATTCTACGTAACCCCTGTGTTACAGCTTGCGCTTGAGCGCAGGCAAAATATTACCCTTCCGAATGCGAAACACGTAGGTGAGAGTGAAAATTGCAATGACCTTGAAAAAGCAGATTCCTTCGTGAACACCCAGAGTGAGCAGCAAGGGACGCAACTCACATTAAACACGGTGACACCAAGCATGATAGCAACGTCACGCCAGCGGTGAGAATACTCAATATTGAATCCAGTATACATATACTGGTCCGTGGTCTGGAACGGACAGTAGAGGCAGTTCGATACCGCATCGGGGTTTGCTAGATATCCGCCCGCGTAAGACATGAAAGGATCCATGTAATCAGCACACGTGAGTCCACTGGGAGGAACAATTGGCACAAGCTCTGCTGGCGCGCAAACAATCGCCTGTCCGCCAACCGCTAAGAGCAAGTTGAGCTCGATACGGAAGCCAAACCTAAGCACAAACCTTGACCGAAAAGGCCTTCAACAAGATAGGTGAAAGGCGACACCCTATACATCCACCGCCACCAACCCAACTCACTGAATGGCTGCAGAACACCGTTACTAGACCATAAATCAGCAAGCAGCGATGTTATCAGTTTAGGAATTCGACTTACAATATGACGACAAACGAGAAGAGCGTGCTGAACAACAATGAAGCAATAAATGCAGTTGGAGCCATGGAAGCTATTGCGAGTGCGATCGTCGTGTAATAGAGCGGGAATATGACTCCATACATCAGATAGGTGTATCCGGCCCGGTCCGTGTGGAATCCGACTGTCCAGTACCAGCAAATAAAGAAGATCGACGAGCAGAAAATGTTCCAAGGTATCTCAACGAGGATTTGAGAGGTGACAAGAGCAGTCCACTTGTACATCCTGCTCTGGCGCTCGCGGACTTCATAAATTGACCGAATATCGATGTAGACCGCCTGCATCTGTTGAGAAAGGGGGACACACAAAATTGTGGCCAAGAAAATCGACTATGGTACTAATTAGCGAACAAAGCCACTTCATTGAATGTCGGAAGTCATACGAAGAGTTTGTTTTGTGAGCCTTGGAGGGAGTCTTTCGTCTTGAAGAATGTGAAGCCAATCAATAGACCACCAGCGATGTTGAGAACGAGTTTTGCCATCAAGTAGGTTGGATTCCGCCAATATGCTTGGAAGTTGCGCTGTGTAAGAGCAATGGTCTGGTGCTTCCATGAAGTAGCAAACTGTGTGCGTAGCTCTGTCTGGACAACGGGACGAGAGCGTCCTTCAGCATGAATGCGCCCAAGCTCATCTTCAAGGACAACAGCTTCCGGCGAAATTTGCCAGACATTATGCCAATCAACCGATGTGTTCGCAGTCGCTCCAGCACCAATGACATCAAGCATGTATTCCGCACTGCCATAACTCAATTCCACAAATGCCTGAACCAACAAAGGACTCACGGGTTGGCATCCTCATCACAGGGTGGGGCTCCATTACGCTCGAAATATTTCAACATCGTAGAAGACTTGTCTCCAATGTCACCAAAGTAGACAGTTTGGCCGCCCTTGCGAAGGAGAAGAAGTTTGTCAAACAATTGGAAAAGCTCCCCGGAAGGTTGGTGAATGCTAATCAAGCTCAGAATGAGAACACTATCAGACGTATACAAGACTCACGTGCACAAGATGGCTTGTCCACTATCGGCGAGCTCACGGAGGAATGTTATGATGGCCCAAGCCGATTGGGAATCGAGACCAGACGTAGGTTCGTCAAGGAAAAGAAGAAGTTTGGGCTGTTGGCACGCTAGGTTCGAAGAGGATACTACATCTTCAAGGACGTACATACCTTCGCGGCCAGTTCAACAGCTATTGTCGTGCGCTTTTTATGTTCAACGCCCAACGAGCCCACAACTGCGTCTGCATAGGCTTCGAGGCCACACATTTGGAGGCACTTGTCAACGCTGCATAAAATCAGTCGGAAGGTCAATGGTGCAATGTAAAACAGGACACACTGGGCTTGAATCTCCTCCATAGGGACAAACTCTGATTGTCTAAGGTGAGCTGAAGAAAGAATGGCTTCCCGAACAGTAGCTTGGGGTAGATGGGTATCCATCTGCTGACAATATCCCCTAAACTAGTTTTTAGTGATGCCCAGCGACAATGTGGCTTCCACCTACGTTTGTGCTTGGAAATCTGAGGGGAGTGGTTGTCCGTTGATGAAACGGTCACCTGAAACGACACCAACATCGACGCGCTGGGCAAGGACATTGAGCAGAGTAGTCTATCACGGTCTTGTCAGTCTATAGCGATGTTGAACAGTAAGATGACGATAACCTTTCCCGCACCCGATTCACCCATGAGGGCAGTCAGCTTGCCAGGTGCGACATAACCAGAGACATTGTCCAACAACCTCCTCTCCGATCCCCCTGAAATTGGTACGACGTATTGCACATGGTGCCAGGTGAAGATATCTGGCGGCGCAGGTTTCTCCTTTCCATTAGATGCTTTGCTTTGTTTGTGCGCGTTCTCATTAGGTGCTGATGTTTCGGCTTTTTCCTCGTCTCTTCGCACATTGGCGGGTCCAACAGACCCTCCCTTAGACTGTTTGAAGAGAGTGACAGCAGAATCAAATGCAGATCCGGTGTTGAATTCGGTAGCGAAGAGTAACATCAGAAGGAAGCCGATACCGAATGCACAGATAATGCCGTAATTCTGGTAGAAAAGAAATTAAGTTGTCATGAACCAGATAGGAAAATCAGATTGGGACGTACGCGCCAAAGATCACTGTACTTGTAATCATAGGATAGGTAGGTAAAGACGTTACCGTCGACAGTTGGCATTCCAGGCTGAGCTCCAACTGTAGTGCAGACCTGATTAGCCAGCGATACATTTTCATATCCAGGACCCTGAGGAACCAAGGTAGAGCATGTCCCGTTCAAAGTGTGGAATTCGTTCATCATCAATGATTCAAAACCGAATCCGAGAGGCTGTGATAGATGTTTCAGCGCGGCACTTGCAAAACAATACGACATCCTACATTCAAGTAAGTGATCCAGCGCAGGGCGGCCGGGATGCTGAGCCGAGGAATAGTATAACCGGTGTACAGTGAGAACACCAAAACACCAATGCCAGCTACTGATGTGGCACTAGACTCTTCTTTGAAAGCAGCAGCAACCAGCCTGAAAAATCCTTTCATCGCGGTCGTCATCGTAAATACCACCATGAAAAATATGCTGTCACAAAGGGATATCAGATCTGTAGCGTAAACTTGTAGACAGGAAACTACTGACAAGAACTGCGATGCTGTCCTCTGAAGGTCGACCAAGAAGTAGAGAAGTACGGAGAAAATGCCCTGGATGAGGAACGTAATCGGTATATCGACGACCGTGTGAGCTAGACTTTCGATGAATGGATAATACATCGCGGCTTTGTGGTGACGGAGAACTATGGGACGCTGGGCATAGAGGGCGGGTATTTCTGCCATAGCAGACAAGGCGCCGAAAAACAATGCACTATAGACTGATTAGAAACTTCGTAGACAGGAGAATGCCGAAGAACACACAAGAATAAAATGCCCCCGCGAGAGAAGTAACCAGAAGTTGCGTCAGGGAGGTTATAGAAGACGGTGCCCATCACGATGGCTTGGAATATTTGTGCACTTAGGGGCCATCAACACGTTATGCCAACATGAGTATATAATTGACACGCACACAAGTTGCACCACTTGGGACGTGATATCACCCTTTATTATCTGAACCCGGCGGACCATTACTGCCCTGACTTGCATCGGGATTGATATCGTATAGGAGTTACCCTTAGGCGCATGACGCGCGTGCTCCATCACCGCACTAAGACTGTATGCCTCCCTACGTTCAGGTTTGCCCACGTAGAGGTTGCGATAATTATCAACCGATTGACGGTTAGCTTGCCCTAGCGGAGATGCGAGGAAGTAAGCTGCCATTTCCTCAGCCGTTCTGGGTATT
Source organism: Suillus weaverae (assembly GCA_016767475.1). Lineage (NCBI taxonomy): Eukaryota > Fungi > Basidiomycota > Agaricomycetes > Boletales > Suillaceae > Suillus > Suillus weaverae. Next base: position 112,892 of record MU179303.1, read on the forward strand.
GACCCCCCAACCTCAGCACGGAAGTTTCTCGCATTTGGATCTGTGACTGGGAAATCTTAGATTATGACAAGGACTATTACACCAACACATACCAGAAACAAGAAAATCAGACGTCGTTTGTCGGTGGTAGGGCTCATATCCCATATCCATGAAATATTGGCGCGCCGATTTTGCAGGCCCAAAGTAGACCATTCGGCCCTCGGAGATCACGCATACCTTGTCAAACAGGTTATACAACTGTTCACCGGCTTGGTAAAGAGACACGATTGTCGTTACCCGACCGATATCGGTGCCAATGCGGAGTGCCTGGATGAATTCTAACGCTGTCGACGAATCCAGACCGCGGGTCGAGCTACAAGTCATCAACGCTCATCGCAGACAATGAATTAAAGGATGACAAACTTGTCCCATGAGCTGATCAAACTTCTGCATGACAAGGCCTCTGCAATAGAAACACGTTTCTTCTCTCCGCCTGATACACCTCGTATAGCGGCATTGCCAACAACGGTATTACGTGCATGGTGCAGTCCGAAGATTCTGATTAGGATGTCGACCACGTCGCGATTAAACTGTTCGCGTGACTGATTGGTGAACCGTGTATGTGGCGTGCGGGTTTTGATTGCGAAGGATAATGTCTGCTCAACTGTGAGGGTCGGAAAATGGACATCATCTTCAGGACAGTAGATGACATCGCCCCGATATTTCTTGGCTATTTCCTCAGGGGTGAAGGAGTCATAACACACATCACCTTCTACAGCGTGATATTCCGCCATCTGATTGGAGAGTACCTTCAGGAACGTGCTACAGCCTGAACCAGGACGGCCCAGAACAACTGATGCAAGTCAGAACAGAGGTGACCATGTAAAACACAACCTAGACTCACGCAGCATCTCTCCTGGCATCACCACACCTTCAAAGCCTGACAGAATGTCACGGATTGGGGGATTACGCATTGTTGTGATATTTTTGATTGCGGTAGAGGGATTTAATATCGAGCCCATTGTGGGCTGCAGTGATGCGCGTGCTCCAAGGCCGACTACGCGTAAATCATTAAACATCACGCCCAACTCACGGGCCTTGATGGACTCTTCACCCCGTCTGCAACACGTTCAACAGCCAGTGGTAAGATGATAGCGAATCACATACCGTCGAACGAGGTCTTTCAAAGTCTGCTCAAAATCAAAGTCATTGTGACCACTACTTCCACTTTCCATGGCGATAGATATCGTGGATTTGCGATTATCAGCCATTTTAGGTTTCGGCAAAGGTGGAGGGGGAAAGTTGTCTAGCGGACGGTGGTGGGATCGAGTAGATCGTGCTGTCATCGTCCGTTCCAACTCGTGCATGCTAGCTGGATCGAAGAAGGTAAACGGCAGGCGAGGTGGGAGTTCATCCTTCGACGCAGCGCCGGGAGACTGATCGTGAGCCGCGTCCATTTCTTGCGTTTGACCAGGGAAATCCAAGGTGGGTGGATGAAGAACGAGGTTACTCAATGAATAATCCTCCGCCCTCTATATAATAGGAGCGCTCGTCTGAGCTTCTACTCGCAGAAGATCAATTTTTGGTTGCTTCCTAGGATAAACAATCAACGCCTTCGCCGAAGGGACGTATATGTACGTACTCCGCAAAACTCATCAGGAGACCAATAACATATTATGATATGGTGCCGGAACTTTATCTCAGTTGGGGGTACTGATTACAAGAAAGACTTACAAGTAGACTAGCACCCTTGCCACAAGGATCCAGATTCAATAGGGTTTCAACTGCAGATCTACGCATGAGTGCCGTGATTTCGGCCACTCATGTGATCATGCCCGATACCATTCCCGAGCACACAAACCACCCCGCAGCACGAATCAAACTATTTTCATTCATAATTTGATGTTGCATCACCATGCCTTTCTCGATCTTGGCGTCAGTCGCACCCATAGAGTCTCGGTTTGGAAACAATGTCTGCAGCAAAGCTGTCAATAAGGCGAACCTGAGATAAGGCCGGTCCAAACAATTGGGTTTAAACTGCTCCTCGCGATCAGAAGAGCACCTCATCTCGGTCCCCTTTCGGCTCAGTCACTCACCTATCGACATGTCAACTACCAATCAGGAAATGGCAATGCGATATTCCCACAAACGTTCGGGGAGAATGACCTTCTACGTGTTGCCCGAAAGTTGCCCGTCTCGTGATGACGTGCCACTGGCGCCAGTCGGTAAACACAACTGCAATTATGCTGTTGCCCATGATTCCAAACATCTTCAGCAAAGAAGATTTTGAACAAGAATAGCACTAGGAGAGATGATTTTTAAAACGCAACTTCATTCTTCGCGCGAGGACGGGCAGTCCTGTCTGACATTGAGATACACAATCGGTGCGTGAGTTCAGATTGCGCCAGTACACCTTGATGCACTAGTTCCGGTTGAGGGAGCAGTGATGAGCCGAACTGATATGCCTTTTCTATCGGAGTCAGCGATGCCTCGAGCGATTTTCGAGGATGCTTCAGCTTGAATAAGCTGGTGAATGCCACGAGGCTGAAGTCGTGTTGTCATGTTGACCCGATCCAGGCCTTGAGATTCGAGAAGGAACAACTGTCTTCCTTCTTTCAAAGGTCTGATTCACTATGGCCCATCAGCGAACTGGCGAGTCCTTGATGTGGTAGGCATTAGGGCTCCCTTAAAAACCTCCGAGTTTTTGACAGGTTTTTAACGTGTTTTTAACCAGTCGATAACTCGAGGTTGATATTGGGTGACTTCCCGTAGGCAAAAATAATGCGGTATAGAATATAATTTCACGCTTTAGGAAGGTGTGCCGCGATGCCGGGTGTCATTTCGTTACCGTTTGAAATTCATCATCCCCCCCAATAAACGTTAAATCTGTAAGGGGGGGTACCCCCCCCCTACAAATTAAACGAGAATAAAGCCACATTTTGCCTTTTTAGGACTACTCACACCGACATTGTAGCGGCGCTGGAAAGCGCCAGTCCCCGACTCCAAGAAACAACGATGTATAACGGCAGCAACAGTACATCAAAATACGACAGTCGAGTATGTACAACGATTAGGCACAAATTCGCAGGTCAAATGTAGCACTAGACAAATAGACAATTTTGAGTCTACTCCTCATCAGTCTCCAGCTCCATGTCAAATATGTTGCAACCCTTTGCTGGCACCTTCAAAGTCTTAGTAGGTGACTGGCCTTGGAGCTCGTCGGTGGCCTTCCTTTTTCCTTTTGAATCATGGAGAGCTTGCTTCATGTATGCTGCACATGGCAGTAACTGCATATGCTGCAGTATGAGTTGGTATGCATGGGAGCCATTAGCATCACAACTGTTGGGTGGTGCATCTTTGGGTGGTCTGATGTTCCAGCTGATCATAACTGTCAGAGAAAATTGAGGACATAGAATGAACAAACAGACATTTTCAAGACAACTTTGGCCTCCACGACATTGCCATCATGCAATTTAGTCCTGTACTCATGAACATTGAGAAGAAGTCCATGCTCGTTGCGGACGTCTGGAGATTCAACCTTGGTGTTGCCCAGCTGTGCAAGACCCGAGTAACAATTTTCAGGGTCATACAAATTGTGAATACGCAAACATTCTGTGTCAAATCAGATGATGAACTGTTTGGTCAAGCACCGACTTGCCTTCAATTTTTTTCACCTGACTGGAGGATTCTGCAATGGGCCTCTGGGCTGACATCTTCGTTTTGCTGGGGCTGAGCAAACCACCAGATCCTACAAGAAATCTTGTCAGCAAGAAAGTCACAGTGAACCATGCTATGCACTCACTTCCAATATCCTGCTGGCTCAAGCATGGCATCGCCAAAGTCCTTGGGTCTGGAAGATCACGAAAGAGTGAATCTGACTGCACCAAAAAGGTGTATTGGTCCTGCTCCATATATGTCCTCCAGAAGTTCGAGACTGCTGGACACTTTGTCAGTTCAATGGCTACAAAATTGTCAGTACAAGATGTCAACATGTGTGTGCAATGTACAAGCATTGCGAGCATCTTCAACCTCGTTGGTCAATGTGACCAGAGTATCCAAGGCTCTGGACAAGCAGTCCAGAGCCTCTTGAGGGTAATGAGCACCAAGGGGATCAGATGCATCCAAAGGATGCAGTTCAAACTGCACTCGAGCTCTTTTCAGAATCATTGTGTCAAGCTGTCGATGACATGTCTCAGATCACAGTCACAAGGTAAAAAAAATAAAAAAAAATGCCAACATACCCCAGTGTGCGGCATGTTAAAATATGGACCAGTATGACTGTACTGGCCAGTAAGATCAAGTCTAGCAGGGAACTTCATGCAAAGTAAGCTGCCACCAGCATTGACCCAATATTCCATGCTGTCATTTATGAATGTGCGCAGAGGACAGGGATTATTTTCAAAAGGAATATTTTTCTGGCTCACAGCATCAGCTGTAAGGGCACCAGGGGACCTCATACTGTAAAGGAGCAATTTGTACAAGGGCGACTCAACCACCTCCATCTCAGGAGTAGGAGTTGAAGGTCAAGACAGCTTGGGGGTGACTGGTAAAGAGGTTGACATGACAAGTCAATAATGGCAGATGAGTGAAACAGAGGAAGAAGAATGAGCTTAAGAAAACAAGATGACTGTGAAGCATCAATTTATAGAGGATGAAGATGGCAGAATACAGCTTTTGGGACTGGAGGATCAGTTTTCGACGAATGGAGCAGGATTGAACTCTTGAAACAAGTAGATGTAAATGTGAGCAGTGCAGCCTCTGAGGTGAGAAAAATGTCCCAGACTGCAATCGCCACTACCAATTGTGAGATTCACCACAGTCTCTAACTGCGGGTGTCCTGTGTTTGTTTGACCATCATAAGTCCAGACATGATCATCAGTAATCAGACAAGCAGAAAAGTGCTGACCACCAACATACACGATCCCTTTGAGTCGATATGTCACTATGCCATCTTGACATGGAAGCACCAGTGTCTGACTGGGAAATATCATCATTGTCTGCATTGACTGCACCTCGAAAAATAATACAAGTGGTGTACCTCTGAGAGCCATCTTCCAAGTCGCGTCATCATGTCCCACAGACTACTCATGGTGGTGGGACAAGTTCAGCTTTGCTGTTTGCCTCTGAAGCCAAAGCTGAAACCAGAGCTGTAAGGACATTGACATATCATTTGTATCATGCCAATGAAAGGGAGCACACCAACATGGAAGAACAAAGTTGAGGATCTCAACGGCTCATGTTGAACTTGGCAAAGCTGCTTTAACCTTAATCAATTGTCTTCCTACCTCTGGGAACAAGCGACCAAATACTGCACAAGCAGAGGTAACAAGGGGTCCAGATTGAGGAAATATCTGATGGTCACTCAGTGATAGAAGGTTGCGCAGCTTGTCACGAAAGCAATCAAATAAATCTTGAGACATAAGATTAGCTTCTGATTCCATTAAAGACTTGAACGATGCTGCCAACCTGCGTCTCAGATCACAGTCACTGTCACACCATAGATTTCGCCAAGAGAGAGGCTTCACAATAGATGTAGAAACACACCATGAACATGCTGTCGTACACACAGGACCAGTTTGCAGGTGACCATCTGCAGCCAGCTGAAGGGGCCTGGATTGCTGCAGGAGTGTGCTGGAGACTCGACACTAGCAGTGCATGTGGATCACAGTTGACAGCTTCCCGTGAAGTATGAGCTCATTTCCGACTTGGTTGGTTCCTTGAAGCAATGGTTGTTTTCACAGGCAAATCTTTGTTGCCAGAGTCTACCTCAGCAATCCGACACTTCTTTGTCAAGCTAGGTACAATGTCTGTGTCAAACTGCACTGAAACCGAAGTTTGCAAGAATGTTTGTTCACCTTCTGCATCTGGCACTGGAACAAGGTCACCTTGACACAACCCATGCTTCACAAGAGTATTATACTCAATGGTTTCAAAATGCTGCACCTCAACCGGGAGATCACTTGGAACTCATTTGTTCAGAGAGTCGACTGTGATGGGTTGCATTATGCAGAGACCTTTGCAAGTTCGAGCACGGGAAGCAGCAACATATGCTGCAAAGCCACCCTCGTGAAGGTTGACAAGAACTTGAGAGAGGGTCTTTCCCTGAGCAGAATGTCCTGTGACAGTGAACGCGGGCTGAATGGGGACTTGATATCATGTGACATGAATCTTCTCTGGTTTCCCTTCTGTGCAGTCTATTGAGGTAGTAAATATTCAGGTTGAAGGTAGAATGGGGAAGTAACCTTTTGGAAGATCACTTAGATGTACCTTGCTATGCGGGAACTCAACCAAGATGCAGGATGCACATGTAAACCCAGTGGGGCACGTGGCTGTGAAAATCTTACACACAACACCTTGTGAACCATTAGTGATTCCAAGATCTGTTGATAGATTATGCAGTTGCAGAATGACAGGCATGCCTTCAAACAGCATAACATAACCAGGAAGACTACGAGCTGCCTTTAGTGTCACGATATTCAACTGTAGCAGAGTTTTGCATTCTGCATGTGAAAGCTCATGGCTTGAAAGCTTGTCAAGTGCTGCACAAATAACAAGCTCATTCCTGTCACTACAAGCCTTTTCAGCCTTTTGAGCATTGAGTACCTCCCGCAGCTCATTTGTTCCAACAATGGCTTCTGCATTAATATCTTCAGGATTCCCCATATCTATTCCATCTTGGTGAGTCACTGATTTTATTAGTCTGGAATTGAATAGATTGATGTCTTCTTCAGTGCACTTTCTCACTCAAAGATGGTTGACTGCATCACCATACTCTGGATCCTCTTTCATACGCTGTTGATCTGTCAAGTTGACAACGGTGTTGACCATCTTCCATGCTAGTTGACCAAGTCTCTTCTGTACTTTGCTGTCATTTTGGCCAGCATACAATGAAATAGGTGTGTACAAAGGACTGCCACCGACAGGCAGAAATTGATAGAAATCCCCAGCAAAGATGATGGCAATGCCTCTGAACCATCAATCAGGCTTCTCTTTTGCATAATGTAGGGCATGATCTATTTCAGCCAGAAGCTGCAAGCTAACTAACAACACTTCATCAATCAGCAGGAACTCAACATTCTTCCACTCATCTCGAAGTTGAGTATGATTTTGGATACTGATCAATACAGAATAATCCTCCTGACTGTTTCTGGGCTCCCGATTGCCTTTACCTTTGTTGTTTGACTTGATCTTAATGCCCAGACCCTTGTGTACAGTCATTCCATCAATCAATGCTGCCGCAGAACCCGTGGGAGCCAAGAACTGGATAATATGTGCACACCCATAATGCTGCATTACCAATTGTACTGCTTTGACGACATGAGTCTTTCCCATACCTCCTGGACCTGTCATGAGCATGATCAACTGATCATCCGAACCTTTTCCTCTGTTTTATCAACATATCTTGCCATGAAGTAGTCCAAACTAATTCTGAATGCAATCCATTGTTTGGCGTTAAGGCTAAATTGTGAACCGATTTCAGTGATGATCTCCTTTGTTGTCTTTCTTGTCTCGTACAAGTCAAGATTCAGCGCTTCAGTAGCCTCGCACTCGGAAGTCAGTGCACTAGTACCCTCATAAGTCTTGCTTCCACCTTCTACTGTACACTCCATTTCAGGAACCACTGCTCATGCAACTTGTTGGTCTGGATTAAGTGCATTTCTTCAAGAGTCCGCTATTGCACCTTCCTGTTTCTTGATCTCGTCCTTCCAGGTCTTGATACATACAACAATTTTACCAGGCTGTACAAGCACATCTACATCCCTTTTGGCAAGATCACTGTGCATGCTTATATTTTGGTCAGAAGAAACCAGACATTTTTCACGTCAACTAAGCCAGTTTGATTGCTGCATAAGAAGAACAGCTTGCTGTATGCAGAAATCTTGTTCAGAACGTTGTGATAAATTTCAGGACAGATCAAATTCAATATCATCATCAAGACTATCTAGGGCCAAGGAAGAGGTGAGTGCTTTGCTCTCGGCAGTAAGCTGCATCTGTTTGCAAAGCCTCTCAGCATCCTGTTCATCTTCACACTCATGAATTGATTCCCAGTTCTGCATCACCTTTTGGCTCCATGGGAAGAAGTCATATGCCTGAAATGCTTCTATGGCACTCTCATGTTCACCAAGGAGTTGATGTAATGTGCTAAAAGGCTTGAAATGAGCCAATGCAAAAATGGACCAAGCTTTCATATCTGATGAGCGTGGAATTGAGATCCCAATGACACAAGGCACCAGTTCTCTGTAACCATCACCGTGCTCTGGATTTGTGTGCTCTACCAGTTTGTGAGTCTCCAATGAAGGATGGCTGTTCCTTCAAGGGTGTCTTCTGTAAACACCAAGGCGAGTTTCATACATATTTTTGTTTTTTGCACTCTTACTTATTCTCTTGATCCAAACACAGTGGCAGAAGTCATAAAAACACATGTCCGACAAGGAGTCAGCACGGTGAATGTAGTGGTGGGTTTGATTCGCCTCTACAAGATTTCCTTCTTTGTCTGTAGCAATGCACAATCAGACAAGTTCCTGCTCATCATCACTGTCAATCTCACAGTCCTTTTGATCCAACAACAAAAATTCTCTTTGATATATGCCAGTATGACAGAAGACAACATCAGAACAGTTCTATGTGAGGATATGCTATCATCAAAACCTTGTATATACCATGCAGCCTGTTGCACATGAATCTGCTGTTGGCAACCAAATTGAGATAAACACTTGTGCAAAAGTGTTTTTGTGCTGTCCGCAACACTGGTGGCAGATATTGAATCAGGGATGTGAGCAATGGCACATGAGAGCAGTGATAACACTTCATATGTCTTCAAGTCCATCTTTGTAATGTAGTCAGAAATGTAGAACATAGCAGCCTTTGCACCTTTGCCCAACAATATACATTTGATATCGTGATTGTGCCTGCAAAAGACAAGAAGATATGGATTGAAATAATTCACATTTCCATCCCAACACATGAGAACAACAGAGTTTGTTTCTCAATCAAAGTAAGAGGTCTCCACTATCTCATGTGGGAAGAGAAAGCGACAACGATCATCGTTTCCATACTTATGGCAAACAGCCCGGCATGTATGTCATTGGAGTACTTCACCACATCATTTAACTTCAGTCACAAAAGCTGCTTCCCAGCTATTTAAGATGTCTAAGGGCACATCTGAGGATTTGGGAGGACATGGTGGCTGTTGAACACAAGGCTCAAAATCAGTGTCTACTTCATCCTCCACCTCTGGCAAATTATGGTGAATTGTGTCTTCAAAAAATTTGAAAAATTTATCTTGATAGCTTGGGTCATTTCAAAACCAATCATGAAGTTCCGAAGGGTTCACTCCACCTTCCAACCATATCAGAAAATGACCATGAAGAACTCCTCTCTCAGTGAATTCACTCGTACCATAGAATGCCCGAATGTGTCCTAGAATACCACCACTGTCAACAGACCAATTGCGATCAAAATCCTGACCCAAAAGATATCAAAAAAGACACCTGAAAGAGAACTCAAAAAAATCAGTGGCAGCAACTGGATCATGAGTGAGATGTGTGGCACGAATGTGACCTGCAGGCATGCAAGGCAAGTGTTCTGAAAGATCAACGAAATATTCTCCATACATAACTTGGAATATAGGGCTGTGCACTGGGTTTGGATTGAATGTAAGGAAGATATGCGGCAGGCCAAAATACCCATAATAGTTTTGGATCTCATTCCTCACAAATATTTTTGAAGCTTGCGAACCAGGGACATGAGTGGACATGGTATTGACTTGACGGAGGAGTTTGAATGCATTCTGTTTATCTGTGCTGAGATTCGACAGCTTGCATTCTTGTTCAAGTCGACTTGTGAGTCGTTCAAGCACTTCAAGAGAGACACTAGTTTAAATCATGAGCAACAGAGTCGAAGTTTGATTTACTCACAGCAAAATAGGTTTGCAGATGAGCCTGATGCCTCTGTAGCATATTCAATATAACAAAAATGAAGGATTTGTGATACCGAAAACAGCGATCTGAGATATTAAGACAGTACTTTGCTTGATGGTTGAATGACAATGGTGTCATATGTGACTTGTCCTCAAAACCTCCAATTCCATATGGATACAATGTCAGATACATGCCCAGAAAAAGATGGGGGTTGTTTTACTTGGGGACAGCATTAGCACTGTGGTGGACAACAAGATCAGGACATATTAGGTTTCAAATGGTGGAAGCCATGAATGTCCTGCCGCTAACTTTGTCACACTCAGGATCAGATACACCCATTTTTTCAAGCAGTGTTATTGTTTTATCATCATTCACAACATTGCTTGCAGGTGTGTTTGAGACTTCTAGTAATTCGGCAGGATGAGTTGCAAAACCAGCAGTCTCAGAACTGAAAACACACTGCTCATCAAGCTCATGATCCTCTACCACTTGCTCATGTAGACCAAGAAGGGAATCATCCACTAAATATTGGTCCAATACAGATGAATCTAACACAATATCAGCATACAAACAATTGTGATTCTTCAGCCACACAAGAAAAGACAAGATCTTCTGTTTGCGGACACAGAACAATGTACTCATTCACTTCGGATCAAACTTTTGAGGACCAATGAAAACAATACTTAGAAACCCATTGATGTCTGCAGGGGTCCACGGCAACACAGAAGTGGTAGACATGATGTTCATGTCATGCACACAGGTATTTCCATGGAAAACCTTGGGCTGCGATGGATCAGATGATTGAAATAAGCGGGTGATGTGTGCAGTAATGGAATAGATGGCACATATCTTCTCCTCAACCCAAGTCAGGTCACTAAACTGGTCAGGGAGGGTGCCATGGAACAAACCATTTGCAAGCGCTAATGAAGGGATCTTCTCCTGCATCAAGGAACTTTTGCACTGCAGGCATACTTTAAGATCAACAGCCTTTGAATTTTCAAAGATCATACCACATTTCTCTAGCATGAGACCATCAATTAGAGCATTGTCAGAAGCGAAACATGTTGACATGCCTTGAATGATGCACTTTTTGATGATGAACTCATCCAAGACATGAAGCAAATCTAGATTCTAAGATGATATATCTCCTGCTAGATGAACATCAACAGCATCTCTGTCATACTGTGAACACACAGCACACACAGATGGCTCAGACCACATCATACCTTTCATATAGCCATTCAAACACTCAAAAACGACTTCTTTTGAAACAGGCATTGGCCACTCTTGCTCTCATTCCACACAAATATTAATAATGTCTGCCACCTTGTTCTGTTTTCAGTTGAGACAGGCTGTTCTGAGCTTAACAGATTGTGATGGGATTTCCTGTGATAGACGTTCAGTCACAAGCACACCAAACTCATGAGTGAGAATTTGATGGATAATGTCCTTATCTGAGAGGGAGTCAAAACTCGAGAACGGAAAATGTGCGAGATAAACATCACCCAAAACACTTGCTCCAGCATGGTACAGAGATAGTGCATGCTGCTGAACATGATTAGCAAGCGTGTTACACATTTTTCGATGAGAGAGCCTGTTGTAGAGTGTGTGATAGCATGGCACAAATTGGTGAATACACAACTGGACATTGGTGCATTTTAGCTTCTGTAAATGGCAAGCAAGGTCATTGACAGATGCTGAAATCCATGGCAAAGACATGGCTTCAGAGGCTTGCATACGAGCCACTGAGTCAATAACAAGGGATGCGCTGATGACAGGAGGAGTGTGTAGAGCAGTGGCCACCTCAGGACTGTACAAATTTTGAAACTCAGCAGTGAGCAAAGTGCCCTGTGTTGTGCAAGCAGGTGGAACAGGTGCCATCAAGAGACTTTTGAAGAGGACATCATCTGACATGCCTGTAAACTTTGTGCGATTAGTAGAAAAGTGAGACATGATTGCATTGACACTACATTCTTTATTTCGCACATCCGATCTTTTAGTTCCAACTCGCAGTGCAGCATCATGCAGAACAGGCGCAGACAAAGCAGATAAATTATCTGTATAGCAAGCATTGGGGTAAGAAAACCATCAAGGATCATCTTTTAGTCTAGACGTTATACATGAGGCAGCAGTTGGGAGGGGAGTGCCTTGCTGAGCAGCTGCTTGATAAATCTTGAAGCAGGTGAACACGCTACAATGCACATATGCAGCAGACTCAAAATGTGCGTGAGTGAAAGTCATTGAGATATTATCCACACATATAGACAGACCTACACCATCAAAAACTACAGCGATGGATCAATGAAAGGGACCACACCTAAGACATGAGCTATTGCAATGGGAGGCAAGTGATAGCTGCAACCAACAACAAAATTTCTTGGCTGTTGCATACACAGATTCATTATATTGCGGGTAGTACAAAGCATCATAGAATAGAGGATATTTTTGTGTATCATGAAGGATATTATGAGGTGGGCAATCTGTGGCATCAAGAACTTGAGGACACATACTGGGGTGTTTCAAGATAAACACAGACATTCTGAATAAGACAGTAGTCAATTCATTCAATTCAATAAGGACATCGAGAAAAAATGAAAAGACTTACACAATTCTTTTCATTGTAGAGATGAGTCAGACGACACAGATTATACCGAATCACTAGCACACATTCATTTGTCATCACATCATCATAAACTGTACAGTTTTCATTTGAAAGGTTCTCATGCATCGGCATATAGGTGCCTGGACGTTTGTATCTGACAAAACCCTCTTCCCACTAATGTGGGAGTCAGGGATCTGCTGACATAATCTTACCGTGCAGTACCTGCACAGGCTGCAGCATCCTGCACCATTCGATACTGTAGCTCTCACACTTCACGGATCCCTTGTATACTTTCACATGCTTACCTTGTTTCTATTGTAGACTTTTAAAAGCTTAGTACAAACTTTGCATGGATCTGTGAAGGGACAGATACTCAGTCGTTGCACACGATAACGCAAATGTCTCATATATTTACCTGTGAAGGGACAGATACTATGTAGCATGAGTTTAGAGGTAAACATATAAGTAGATATAACGAGTCTTACCTCAGTCGTTGCACGCGATAATGCAAACGTCTGAGGTATGCAGGCTGAACACTGTGACTATAAGTATGAATGAAGCTCTTGTAAGTAGAGGTAGGTATCTGAGACCAAGAACGGCTCTTGGGTCAAAGCAGACAAAAGATTCAGTGAGTACAATGAGATTAAGATGTATAAGAGCGAATAAAAGATAAACAGGAAACAATAACGGAAACATATGAGACATTGGAACAAGGTTCTTTGGCTGCGCATGCACTTGCTATTCCAATACTCCCCCTCAAGGCGAGCACAGTCTGAGCTCAACAGCAAAATGCTTGACTTTCGGCGACGGCAGCACTTTGGTCAAGGTATCAGTGATCATGTCCGCAGTAGGGCAGTAGATGAGTCAGAGTTTGTCGTTGTCGACAACCCAGCGAATGAAATGGAAATGGACGTCAATATGTTTGGTTTGAGCATGATACTGGTGATCTTTGGCAAGGGCGATAGCGGATTGATTGTCGGAAAAGAGTGTGGTTGGTGTGGTTATGGGCATGAATAGTTCTCCGATGAGTGAATGAAGCCATAGCGCTTCTTTTGTTGTGTTAGTTGCTGCGACATATTCACTTTCTGTGGTGGAGAGAGAGACAATGCTCTGTCATTTGGAAGACCACGAGACTGCTCCGCCATCAATTAGGAAGGCGTACCCTGAGATTGCTCTTCTGTCCTCAACCATGCTTCCATCCATGTCTGCATACCCAATTAATGCCCCTTCCACTCCTCCGTAAGTTAACTTCAAGTCCTTCATCCCTAGAAGATATCTGTAGATACGCCGAACGGCATCCCAATGAGCCATCCCTGGGTTTCTGGAGAAATGTGAGACTGCTGTTACTGCGTAGGAGATGTCTGGCCGTGTGCCGAGTGATGCATACATAAAAGAACCAATTGCTTCTTGATAAGGGATGTGCCACATAGCTGCGAAGTCGGCGCCTGTGGAAGGTGCTTGACCTGAATGGAGTCTGACACTTGGTTCCATAGGGTTGGAAACAGGTTTGAGATTGTCGAAGCTGAAACGACGGATGATGGAGTCAATGTATGAGCGTTGGGATAAGGAAATGGTGCGTTCATTGCAGTTCCATGTTACTTCAATTCTGAGTAACCAATGGAGTTCACCGAGATCAGTGATTTCCACGTGCTTTCGAATCTGATCCTTTAGCTCACTTATCTCATTTATCGTTTTTGCTGCGATAGTGCAATCATCGACATGTACAACGACAATGGTGTGATCCTCACTCCTCTGTTGCCTGTGGAAAACTGCTTGGTCCACAGCACATTGCGTGAAGCCCAACTTCTGCACCAAAATCTCCACAAGCTGTTGGTACCAGCGCCGACCACTTTGCTTCAAACCATATAACATTTTGCGGAGGTGACAGACTTGATTTGGGTGTTCAGTGGATTCAAAACCTGGGGGTTGGCGCATATACATAGATAACCTCCTCATCAGTGAGTTTACCGTTCAAATATGCTCCCTTGATATCGATTTGATGCAGCTCTAGGTTCAAACATGCAGATAAGGCTAGGACCGTCCTGATTGAAGATAGGTTGGCGACGGGTGCATATGTATCAAAGAAGTCGACTCTGGGTACTTGGGAGAACCCTTGGGCAACAAGGTGAGCTTTGTGTTGTACCACATTTCCTGCAGCGTCTTTCTTTGCGTGGAAGACCCATTTGGAGCCTACAAGGTTAGCTCCTGCAGGTAAGTCTATGAGTTCCCAAGTTCCAGCCATTTGTAGTGTGGCTAACTCTTCTCTGATATCGTCCTCCCATTGTGCCCAATCTGGGCGATGCCTTGCTTCAGCTAGTGTGCTCGGTTCAAGGGCTTCTGCTTCCACAGTCTTTTCTCTGATCGCCAGGGCGGTATCGAAAGAGCAGAGTTCATCATCTGAGTCTTCAAGAATGGCCATAAGTTGCTCTGCAGTGTTCTCCCCCTCATTCACTGTTTCTTCAACAATTCAAGGCAGGGCATTTGGTAATTGGACACCTCTGGGTACAGTACCTGTTTCATTTATGATATCAAGTACGCGTTGACTTGGCTTCCTGACTCGTTTAGCAATGATCTCAAGTATCGGCGAACTCGCAAGGGTAGGGATATTTGAAGGAAGGGGGACTTTCAGAGTTTGTGGGGCTGATGGTAGTTTGCTGGATGTCACTGTGGGGATCCGAGCGGGAGGTGAGTAGATTTGTGTTGTTATCATCGCGTTAGGAATTGAGTTTTCCTCCCCCTCGCGAGAGAATGACACGATGTCAGCAGTGTTCCAGTAGACATTACGCTCGACCGTGACTCTGCGTCTAGCAGGCCAGAATACTCGGCACCTGTTTTCACTTGCATCGTCTATCCCCACCCATCGGCCTTCCTCCACCTGTCCTCCAAGCTTATCACCATCCTCAACGTGGACCCATACCTTGGAACCCCAAGGTCTAGCACGACTAAGGTTAGGCTTGCTCCCAGTGGCAGCCTCAATTGGAGTACCGCCATCAAGAGCCTTAGTAGGTGTGCGGTTCTTCAACCAGACCGCATGCCTCACGGCTTCACCCCAAAGGGTGCGAGGTAAACCGCTGTCGTGGAGCATTGCCCGGATCTTCTCAGCTAGTGTGCGGTTGAGTCGTTCTGCAATGCCATTGTGTTCAGGTGTGTCATGAACAGTGAGTTTCTGCTTGGTTCCTGCAGCAGCAAGGTGCATGGTGAAAGCTTTGCTTAGGTACTCACCCCCTTGATCAGAGTGAAGTGTCTTGACTTGGGCATTATGCTGAGTTTGACACCATGCTTCGAAGTCTTTATAGGCTTCGAAAGCTTCACTTTTGCAGCAGAGTAGGTGTAGGTAAGTGAGACGGGTTTTGTCATCTGTGAAGCTGATGTAGTACATACGTCCTCCCAGCATGGCAATAGGTGCAGGTCCCCAGAGGTCGGTGTGGACCTCTTCAGCAAAGCTGCTTGCTCACTCCCCCTCTCGAATCTTCTTAATGGGTTTACGAATGGCTTTGGCATAGATGCATGACTCGCAGAAGGTGGGTTCTCCTGATGATAAGTCAACCTTAATGCCCAACACTAACCCGTTCTCAGCAAGCCTTCGGGCAGCACTAGGTGCGATGTGCCCCATGCGTTGGTGAAGTTCCATGACAGTCACAGTCTCCGTTGCGGCATGTACGCTTCCACTGCTTTTGTCATGTATGACACAGTACAAACCCTTTGAAGACTTTGGGATTTGTCCAATGACCTCTTCGGTAGGGTCGCGAAGGATGCACTTTCCTTCTGCAAAGGTGGCTGAGTAGCCAAGTTCATCGAGATGGCCAATGGACACGAGAGTGTACCCTACTTCAGGTGAGTAGAGTACTTCAGTGAGGAAGAGCCTAGATGCATCAACACCGTTTGGTACTTCTATTATCATCTCACCAATTCCTGTAGCATTGAACGATTGCTTGTTTGCAGCTGTGAATGACTTTGGGGGAATGGTGGACAGGGTATCAAAATTCTCCTTGAATGGGGAGATATGGCATGTGGTTCCAGAGTCGTAGAGTTCGACTATTGGTCCGTCACTCTTTCGTCCATTACTAACTGCAGTGACAAACTCATCATCACTGATAGTGAACTCATCACTGCTCAGACTGTCAACAGAAGTCCAGTCAGGATCGTCCAGGAGGGCAGCATCATCCCCTACTTCAGAGAAGCAGTCTGCATTGTCTAATGACATGCTAGGAGCAGCATTGTCATTGTCGGAGGATTCGGAAAGGGTAAGGAGGTCTGGGAATGAGCTTTCAGTTTTGAAATCTGATAGCTCAAGGACAGCAAAAGCTCCATCGCTTTCGGAATTGGAATCCGCAGCTGCATGTGCAGACCCTTGGGTGTGGCAAGTTGTACTGGTGGGCTGGGGGTTTCTGTCTGGCTCAGGACACTGAGCTTTGAAATGCTCATGTGAGCTGCAGTTCCAGCATGGGGGACAAGGTCTCCCAGTCCCTCTTCCACCACGATTAGCTCCTCTGAAACCTCCTTGACCTCCTTGACCACGAGGTGATGAGTGTGTGACTCCCATGGCCTTGTCAGTACCTTGGAGCCTGGCACCGACGTGATTTTGTGATGTTCGACCATCCTTTCTGTTGTGATGCTCAGACTCCTCGATAATCAACGAGATAAGGATATCGGGGTCAATACTCTGGGTGGGGCTATAGAGCCGAGCAGTGGCGAGTTGCCCAGAGGCAAAGCTTGCGAGGTGATTAGGGAGGGATTGAATTATAGTTGACCGGTAGTCCTTTTCCTCTATTTGGACTCCTACTGCTGACAGCTCATCACACTTTGCATGAAGTTCATCGAGGAATGTGCGCACGTCTCCTCCGCCAGGACACTTCAATTCTAAAAACTTGGTATGGAGGTCAGTCTGTGCATACACACCCTTCTCAGTGTATTCACGCACAATCTCCTTCCACATTGTAGCAACATCCACAAGGTTACGAATGCGAAGAGCAGTAGAGTCGGGGATTCATTGGGTGAGTAAGTGTTTTGCGAGGCTCTCGTTGTTTCGCCATTTTTCTAAAGTAGTCACTTCTGTGGCAGTTATGGGTGAAGCAGGACGGGGGCAGGTGCTGTCAAAATACTTCCATAACTCCTTGGCCTCGACAGCAATTTGAAAACACAATGAGAAAATGGCCCAGTTTGTACCCTTGATATCGAGCTTGGGTACATTCGACGGAAGGGTGTCCATCGTAACGGGAACGGCAGTAGACATCGCAAATGATGGATCGTTTTGCAGGGAAGGTGAGACGTATAGGCTTTAGAGCACAGGGCTCATAACCTAAAAGCTTAGTACAAACTTCGCGTGGATCTGTGAAGGGACAGATACTCAGTCATTGCACGCGATAACACAAACATCTCATATATTTACCTGTGAAGGGACAGATACTATGTAGCATGAGTTTAGAGGTAAACATATAAGTAGATATAACGAGTCTTACCTCAGTCGTTGCACGCGATAATGCAAATGTCTGAGGTATGCAGGCTGAACACTGCAACTATAAGTACGAACGAAGCTCTTGTAAGTAGAGGTAGGTATCTGAGACCGAGAACGGCTCTTGGGTCAAAGCAGACAAAAGATTCAGTGAGTACAATGAGATTAAGATGTATAAGAGCGAATAAAAGATAAACGGGAAACAATAACGGAAACATACGAGACATTGGAACAAGGTTCTTTGGCTGTGCATGCACTTGCTATTCCAACAACTTTATGTAGTGCAATACGAGGCCAAGGGCACCTCCAGCATCAAGAGATCAATGTTTGATGCAAGGATTAGCATACACTGATGTCGTCACAAGGAATGGGTGTATGATACCAGTGTTTCTTGACATCTGTCAATGCCATTCTTGTCGAGTCAGCTCGGTTTCCACCAGTACAGCAGCTGTCACAATGAGTGTAGATTCTTCTTCGTCAATTACTCATCTATGATATTCCCTGGCCTATGGTTTGGTTTTCCATACAGATTATCTTATTGGGTGATTTGGTAACTGTTTTTCAAAGTCCGGTATATGATAATCTGCATTATTTTGCCTACGGGAAGTCATCCATTGGGGTGTCAAAAACTTGTCAAAAACTTGAATATACAGTATTCAACAGGTCCTTGCAACACTGCCACTCGTTGAAACAATTATTACTAATTAAGTAAGGTAGGCCTCATGCGAATCCATACAATGTCACATGAGTGTGACTTACTGTGACACGCAAAGTTAAGTCTGCCGAAACTCAGCCAAAACAGCAGGAACAAGCAAACAGCAGCGACAGAACAGGGCTACAACTCAGCGAGCATAGACACAGAAGAATTATGGGCGAGGCAGGTATAGAGTATATATACAATGATGTATGATTAAAGAGGTGCATTGGTAAAGAAAATTAGTTAATGTAATCATGATAATAACGAGTGGGGAGTGGAGTCGAAATCATGCATTATAGGACGGCATGTGAGGTCCATTGTGTCATGTCGCATCGTTGTCGCATCGTTGCATCGCGTCAATGGCTAGTACTTAGAGATGCTGAATGCTGACCGCTGTTTGTATTCCCTTGCTATCAGAGTGCCAGTCCCAGAAATTCCAAAACTAAATCAATTTTGCTCGTACAGTCAAACGGGAAAACCAAAAAAACTTTCAAATAACTCTTTCTTATTTTTCGTGTAGCCATTTCTTAATTCACCCAGTTGCAGGTTTGTAGTTGAATAAAAGCTCAAATGTCACGAAAAATCACGCTTGGTCATGTGACATTGTATGGATTCGCATGAGGCCTACCTTACTTAAGAGGCGAAAACTTTCAACGTCTCATGTGACGCCCAAACTCACATGCCTCTAAATGGTCCAAATGGTCTTTTGGTGTTTGAAAAACCGGTCGACCGTTTGTAAGCTAGCCCTTGCCATGTCGAAGGTGCCGAGATTTGGCTGTGGGAATGGTCACGTGATCAGTAGTTGGATCTGGATGTTACAAGGTGGTAGGCCCGGGGTTGGCCGTGTAAATGGGCGTCTAGAAGGCAGAAAAGTTGAAATGGCTCTCAGTGAGACTTATAGGCTCATGGTGTGAACAATCATTCCGCAGATCGAGTAACTATACACTTAATACGTCGGTAACGTTATAGTGTTTCATCCTCTGAATCCTGTTTCGCTGATCATAACTGCGCAGATAGAGCTGCGTTTGGGTTCCTTGGGCCAGCCGGCAACAGTGTTATTGCCTCGTGTCCTAATACATAGTACTAGTAGGTCCCACGACACGACATCGTATCCTCCGCAGCCACGAAGTGTTCACGTTGACAGTAACAACGTTGACTTCTCGTGATCAGTGCACATGTCCGAGGCCAGTTCATACCATCATGACTACCACGGTCATCTAGACACGCGCTACTACGCCGATCCCGGGGAGCACTCTTCTAGCCCCGTACGCAGAAATAGATATGACAGTCCCAGGCGAGTGCGAGACGTATCCTGGGTTAGCCAACAGCCTCCATCCCCAATTAATGACCCGTATGCGCGATGGTACCCGCCTCCACCCGACCCCGTAGACCTCCCCACACCTGTATTTCCAGGCCAATCACTCCCCATGGCACACTCCTCGCCCATGATGGAGCGTACTCCGTCCCCTAGCATGAGAATGCCCTCCCCGATGATCGGAGAATACATGACCGTGGAGGACCCTGAGGTCGAGGACGAAGAACTACTTGAGGATAACGGGGAGGTTGACTTTGATTTCTCTAACACTCCTCAACACCGCACGGACGGACCGAAAGGTGCACGACGCTGGGTTGGGGGCTTCGTCAAAGGCTTACGCAAGTTCCCTGGCCTGCGCAAGGCTCCACGCAGACCATCACCGTCGAGTGACTTTGCATCGTCGCTTGGTGCTCATCATGACAATGATCTGCAATTCCCAACCATATCGAGCTTGCATTTGCGCCCGCTCACGCCAACTGCAATAGCGCAGACTGCAGAGTTGATGGACATGCCCCAACCCCTGTCGTACCCGCAACCATCGCCACAGCATCATGCATATCAGCAGCAGTCACATATACATAGACCACCTCCCCCAGCAGCATCATCACCAGTGTGTGCCCTTGGAGCGGATGTTGTCCCTCAAGTCCTCTCAACAGTTGACGAGCGCTCGAGCGAGCAAACTGGAACACATGAGACACATCCGCGCCCACACTCCTCCACCGATCATGCCCATTCTCCCCGTACTCACACGCATACCCATTCACATTCACATTCGCAACCACGCTCGCACTCGCACTCACATTCACAGTCACATTCTTCAACTGTTCAGCCTGTCCACCCCAACACAACTTTCACCGTGACAGACTATGTCACTGTTCCCCCGCCTCAGTGGTCCTCTCCTCCCCCACCTACGCGCATCAAGCGCTTTCTACACAGCCTCGACCAGCTCCCCTGGGTTGAGAACGAGCAAATCGTCGATGCCTACTTCCCCGGTCGTTCCTCCCGCCACCGCCGTCACCCAGATTCACCCGTGGATGACGGAAAACCTGCAGCATCGTGGTACAACAAACGGCATCATTCCCTCCCGAAGGGGATGGGTATTGGGCAGAGCAGCGCGTCCCTGTTGTATGGATGGCCACCACAGATGCAAAAGGCTTATTCGCATCAGGGAGTGGTTTATCCACAGCTCCCATACGGGTATACGCCTGTACAGCCTGCGTTTGTATACCCTACAACGTTCCCTCCACCGCCGGGGACATATTAGAGATGCACTCAGGGACCGGTGCGAATCACTGTCGTTTTAATGTATTGCATAAATACGACGTGTCGTTATTACCCCCACGGCTGATTCAGAATTTTAGTTGTTCCAGGATCATTATCGAATATGCCGGTCAACCTATTGTTGTTTTCGATTGTTTCGATATACACATATTGACCGCTTTGACACCGCTAATTAGACTGAAGCCATCCGACAGGAGGGTGCACTATTGATGTTATGCAATCGCCAGCACTGTGCCCTGCACGCACGTCGACTTACTACAATCCATATTCTTCCAGTCGCCCATGAAAATGCACCTGGGTGCATTCACTTGTATGACTGGACCGATCGTATATACATATGTCAAACAACAGGAACCTGAGAGAGAGTCATACGCAATGAAAATATTTTGCATCGTTTATTTCGAACTTGTATATATGCTGTGGCCCAGCGCTTCCCGGATATAGCAAGGTCCTAAAATTTGGAGAGGCTCGCGTAGTACTAGCCTGAATATCGCGTTCACCAGGAGCTAGACAATCTGGCACCGACTCCTCCTCTCCGCTGAAGAAGAGCTTTGCACGTAGGGACGTGCGCACCTCCACGATGGTCATAGAAGCACACCATCACAGATCAACGCTCAAGCAGGTTTGTCCTTTTCATTCATTCGAAATCAGGTCTCATCTAATCTTACTACAGAAAAACAAACCCTTCAAATCCCATCATGCCACTAAATCTGCTCTCAAAGACATCGCAAAAGGTGCGCTTTTCCAGTTATTTATGATCTTGAACTCAAAATCCTTCTTCCCTCCCCTCTGACAGGTCGCACTGCTCGCCAGAGCACAAAATCTCCAGCTGTTAGCACTGTCGTACAGGCTCGCCTCAACAGGCGCAACACCCAAAAGCAAGCTCAGGCCACTAAACGCGCCTCCCTCGTCGCTGCGACCCGCATCTTCAACGGCACCGACGGTGCCCCACGCATCGTCGCCATCATCCCCCTTTCCGAGGACATTGACATCCGAGCATGCATCCAAGCCCTCGGAAAATGCGTAGATGAAGAGATCCACAGTATCAACGAAAAATCAAACATATGGGCCATGAAGTTCGTCCCTTTAATTCCTTCTCGTCTCATTCTGATATAACCACACATACAGAACATCCCGATTCAAAACATCCCTCCAATTCCTCCCAGTGCCCTTCGCTCGCCCATTCGCTGCTCTAGATGCCGCCCGCGCCGCAGACTACACGCTCCTTCTACTCTCCCCAACCATCGAAGTCACCCCTGCAGGCGACACTCTCCTCCGCATGCTCCAAGCACAAGGTCTCCCAACAGCAATCGCAGCCATCCCGCCAACGACCACTGAAAATCTCGACGCCAAGGCCAGGCCAGCAGTACTCAAAAGCCTCCTCTCCTTCATACAATACTTTGATCCCGCTCAGCGCCGAGTATTCGATCTCAGCGCGCCAGCAGACTCACTCAACACCCTGCGAGCCCTCGCAGAGGGGTCTCCTGGAGAGGTCAGGTGGCGAGCAGGGCGGCCATGGGTGGTAGGTGAGAGTGTAGAGCGAGAAGAGGGTGGGGTGTTGAAGGTGACGGGTGTCATTCGTGGGGGAAGATTTAGCCCCGATCGGCTCGTGCATATTCCTAACCATGGGGATTATCTAGTTTCGAAGGTGTGTCATGGGTGGGTTGTGAATCGGTTTGGTGGATTTAAAATGGCTGTAGATCATGTCTGCTCCACTCCCTCGCACGAAGCATGCCAGGCCTGGTAATATGGATGTGGAAGCTGAGCCTGTGCTCCTTGCTGAACGCGTCCTATCCTCCGCCGATTCCCTGGTGAGCACAAACGTTGCAGATGATATGGCGAACGAACAAACGTGGCCGACGGAGGAGGAGATGGCGGGTGCACTGCAAGGCACTGGGGCCGGCGAGGTGCCAGATGCAAAGAAGGGCACGACGCCGAAGCGCATCAAGCGCATTCCTAAGGGTATGACCGAGTATCAAGCTTCGTGGATCGCGGATGAGAGCGAGGACGAAGACCAGGATGAGGGACGGGACGGGGAGGGAGGAGGGCAGATGGATGAGGACGAGGAGATGGTACTCGATGACGCACTGGACATGGAAAGCGAGCGAAAAAGCGTTGTCGCGTTCCAAGAACTCGACGTGGAAGAAGAAGAAAAGCAGTACGTCTTTTCTTTCCCAAGTTGTTCTTTCGCAAGAGTGACATTTGTTGGATCAATACAGGCTTATATCATGGCGCAAGCGCTCCCAGGAAGAACAAGACGCCCAGGCTTTTCCAGATGAAATCGATACCCCACAAGACATCCCTGCACGTACACGGTTCGCGCGGTTCCGTGGGCTTCGATCCCTCCGCACGAGTCCGTGGGACCCGTACGAGAACCTGCCTGGCGAGTATGCACGGATATTCGAGTTCGAGGATTTCAAGCGTACAGAGAGGGATATGTGGCGCGAGTTGGAGGATAACGGTATTGAGGTTAGGAATCCCCTGCTCATTACTGTCCAAGTGATCGCTAAAAACATTACTAGCCCGGCACGCGCGTAACGATCTTTATTGAGGGTGTCCCACACGAAGCCAGCGTGCCCTCCGAGTCGCCGTTTGTCCTATACGGGTTGTTGAAACACGAGCACAAGAAGACAGTTCTGCACTTCACCGTGCAGCGGAACACAGAGTGCGAAGGCTCTGTTAGATCAAAAGTTCGTCGTCTGTCGCTCTTTTTACTACTTAGCCGCAACTGAAATCCCCGAAGGACCCCCTGATCTTGTGTTATGGACCACGCAGGCTGCGTGTTAACCCCGTGTACTCTCAACACACCCGCGGCGGCGGAAAAGGCGCGAACAACGTCCACAAATTCGAGAGGTTCTTATGGCACGGCACTACGACTGTCGCGAGCGTCTACGCGCCGATTGCGTTCGGGAAGCAGCCGTGCATGCTCCTACGTGAGACGGGAAATCCACAAAGTGCGCATGTTCTCCCAGCGGAGACGATAGGCGATCAATTAATTGAATCGAACAGCGCCGGAGCTCGTGGCAATGGGCACGTTCATGAACCCTGATACGACACGTATCATTGCGAAGCGAATCATCCTCACGGGCCACCCGTTCAAAGTGCACAAAAAAACCGCCACGGTGCGGTACATGTTCTTCAACCCAGGTTTGTGTCGTTCCTGTACTTTTTCTTTTTCCCGTGCTCACAGATTGTCTGGGACAGACGACATCCAGTATTTCAAGCCTATTCAGCTGTTCACGAAACATGGGCGGACGGGACATATCCGGGAGTCGCTTGGGACGCATGGGTATTTCAAGGCGCATTTCGATGGGCCCGTCAACCAGATGGACACGGTGTGTATGTCATTGTATAAGCGCGTGTACCCGAGGTGGAGCGAGAATTGGGCAACGCTTGGTGTGAGCAGCGGGAGGGGTGATGAGATGGAGGAGTAAGTGGCGACTTATGGTTTTGATTTTGTGGGTCGCGCGGCGATCGATGTCGAAATGTGTCCATACTTTGGAATTTGTAGCAGCAGCTGGAGAATTGTTTCGGCGAGTGTACAGCGGACTGGCTGAACCTTACCCAGCGCATTTTCCGTCAGACTCGTGTCGAATGGAAGCTTCAGACAACAACTGCGGTAAACTTGTGATCATATTCACCTGACATAAACATGTACTCCAATCTCAGACTGGCAGAGTAGTTATCCGATGCCACTGCCAAACATCAAACTTCCATCAGAAGGATAAGTGTGACCACCGTCCCTGTGATCAACACGAAGGTGCCGATACAAAGCCAGTGAGATTGGCGGATTACTTGAAACGACTCACCTAAGAAGCGTGAAAGTAGACAATGTACAACTCCCTGAAAGTATCGTCTTGTGATTCTGAGAGCAAGTACAAATGTGAAGAAGTTATACATGGGGAACATCATAAACGCCGGCAGGAGGTGCACTAAGTCACTGGGGAAACAACACAATAACCCGATAAAGTTGACGTAGAAGAAGTGACAATAAATATACTATAACCAAAGTGGCAAAAAATTAACCACCAATGGCATTCTCTTCATACATTGCGTCGTCGAACATCAACGTAGAAGAATGACCTCCTCTCCCGCGAACTCGACCCAAGGAGATATTGTTTTCCTGTGCCGAGGTCTTCTTGCCCTTGATCCAGGACTTGGAGTACCCCATAATTTTATCGGGGAGGAAAAATGCAGGCCAAGCAGCCCTCCGCCACATACCAGCTCCATGTTTGTGGATTGTACTGTATGGTTGTAAAGCGATGACGATCCATGTCGTGGCAACAGTTAGCAACAAAGTCACCCAAACATAGCGCGTGATCGTTTCTAGGGTGCCGGGATTAATTTCGCGCACGTTCATCCCGAACAACGACTGTTCAATCGGTGAGTGCTTCTGTTCGTGTTATACGTCCAAACACATACAGCAGTTAAACTTGCGGGCAAGAAGATCATAGTCAGGTATGATATCTGCAGAACACATCAGCTCTGTCGGTGCGCATGTAGCTGCCAGCGCACCTGTTTCATCGCTGCAGAGTCTCGAAGGGTCGCCTTCGTTAACCTGTGCGTCTGACGACTGTCCTCAATGTTTACGGTCGCGAATGCCAAATCTGTGGCATTCTTCAATCGCCTCATAAACATCGAGCATCTCTTGTGCAACCTGTCGATTTCAGAAAGGAGGTTCTTGCATTCTCGTCCCATCAGCTCTTCTGTAGTACCCCTATTTTCTGATTCTTCCATTGCAGGGTTTGGAGTATCCCTAACAAATTCGACCGATTTTTCGAAATCATGAAGGAGGGTTTCGTATTGAAGTAGGTGCGCCTGAAGGCTGTGGAGGCTATGGTTGAGGTCGACCATAGCGGTGAAATTGTAGTCATTCAAGATTACCTCCTGCGCATGATGAGCCTTCCCCGCAAGGAGAACAGATTGCGTACGCACCAAATCCTTGATGCGGCTATACAACACTTCAAATGACTCATCCCACGCATACAGCGCGTACCACAAGATCGCCAGAAAGAAAAAGGTTGGATCTTCGGACGCCACGAACATTTTACTCCAGTAAACACTTCCACCCGCGCGCTCCATGACCTGATGCAAGCGCTGGGCGGTAGTCCGATCGCGCAGCGCAGGATGATACGTTATGATCGTAGAGCAATCCTTCTCGCGGATCATGTGAACTGCCAGGAGGTCGATGAGAAGGACGTGTTCGCCTATGAAAGGACTCAGACAAAATCGTGATGAAAGCAAGTAGGGATTACCGTGTAGGTGAAGGGGTGCCATGACATCTATAGTGTTCTTCTTCTCAATCGGTTCTGTATGCTTCGTGATGAGAAGAAGTCAACTATTGAATAAATGACGAACTCGGGTCCGATGAGCTAGAATGTTTCTTCTCCGCGGTTCGAATAAAAGGAAGGATAACTGTGATGTCTAAGGAACAACAGATTAACAACCGTCTGGACCAGTAGGCAGTCATCAGACGTACGATCCCCCACTCCATGTCGAACATCTTCTTGGTATCGCGAAGGAATCCAGTTTGTGGAGGATGTAAAGAAGAATGGCTCAATGTTATACCTATAAGGAAATTTCAATGCCGAATTGGAAAGCATTCAAGCCGGAACACGAACTTGGTCCCCAACATCTTCAAAACGGATTCCGACAAGTTATCCACGAAAAACGCTCGAACGCGGACGTTGTTCCGAACCTAATTATGTGATCACTCATTGATTTGACGAGATGGAGTAGAAACAATACTTTCCTCATCCTGTAATATCGACCAGAATTCGTTTATCTTTTCTTCCGGCACCTCAATGCGATGCAGCCCTGGCTCGCGTGTTTTGAATTGACCGTCGCCCGCTACGTCCATGCCATATACGACGCACGGTTTCACGGTGCGCGCACATTGCGTTAACATCTTGCTTCGTGCCACTGGAATTGGACTCCAGTTGCCGAAAAGTTCTTGCGGGTATCCGCGCCATTCATGTTCGCCCTTTCGAAATGGCGGCTCAGAGGATGAAAGGTCGGTGTTGAAATCTACCCAAGGCCACGGTCCTGAGGGTGCTGCATGACGATATCTGAACGAAACATCTTCCTAAATATTTGAAAGGCGGAAAAGATGAAAACTCTTACACTGGTATTGGAATCGAACATGGAGTGTGCGTATCTAATGCCTCACTTGATGTGTTGCTGGATGACATTCCAGGGAACAGGTGGTAAAGGTCTAAAGCTTAGTCTGTAGCTACTGGACTGGAGGGGGGTATAGCTACCTGGTGGCAAAATGTTGGCCGCCTAAAATACCCATCCAGTAGCGCCGGCCTTGGCACACTGCGACTGGTCCTGAATGATAGTTGATTGATCCGTGACCATCACACTTAGTATTTTCGCCGCCTTGCCATCGGACAATATTGTGACGCCGAATTTGCTCTATTATTACCACTTTGTGTTAACGTTGATCAGCCAATGCCTGGTAAGTGACTTTCAAGAGCAATGTTAGAGGGCGTCGGGCGAGTTGGCCTTTTTCTCCATTGGGTGGCACTATCCGTAATGCAGAATACATTATTACGGACTTTGAAAAATATTTGCAAAAGATAAATCCGTACAGAAAACAAATTACCGTATGGAATAAAATAATGTGGACTTTGTCGGTAAGAACCCCAATGGATGATCTACTACTGCCTGGTAAACGACAGTGATGAAGAGGACGCGAGAATGTTAGCAGCCACATTGGTTGCTGGAAGTCGAGCAAGCTCGACTTGATCGTATCCGGAACCCTCCGAGTCGACGGTGACCTTACTTTTGTCGTGTCCAGCTACTTCCTGATTCACATTGCAATTTGCAATACCCAAGCAATACCCCGTGGATCTCCAATGTCAGAGGCATAGGCAATTAATATTCTGGAAGTTCATAGACTCGAGTCGAAAAAACTCTGCAGTGGTTGCAGTAATACATGAGTACGCACACACATGAATCCAAGCATTTAACAAACACAAACTTCACCGGAGTTTGAGGCCTTGAGGAATGGACGGTACTCGTTACTAGCACCTACACAGAGAGATTGGGGTTGGCTCTGCATAACTCGTACCCTATCCGGTCGCAGTTATACGTGACTGCTCAGTCTGCGCTGATATGAATCAGAAAAAAATTCACCAGGGAGCTCAGGGATTGGGCCGTAGTTGTTCCTGCGCATATTGGGAGAGGTCATCGATCTGGAACACGGCAGCGACTATTATACCATGCTGAAAGTGAGTTGATCAGGCGAGACCTAAGTCATAGATTAGTCATCGGATAGCTCTGGCGTTAGTGGCCCAAAACGGATACAAACCGTCAATTCAATAAACGGCGGCATCGATATCGCGGCTCTACTGGTCCCTTTTTTACTCTATTCTATTCCATTCCGCAGTATTTGAGCCCACGGATGGTAGTCACCCAGTCATGATGAGGCTCGTGCTGTCTTTCGAGATCTCCTCAGCGTTCAAAAAATCACGAAACTCAGAATCTTTGAAAAATAGACTTGAGGTTCTACTGATGCTGAGGAATTTGTGAGGAGCAGATTTCCGGGGTATCCGGTAAATTCCTAGGCTTAGCCCATCATGTTCCTTGAGGTGAGGCCTGTGAAAACAATTGATAACATTCCGCAGGCACAATCAACTTCTTCCAGGGGCAGGATGTAACACTTGGGCGCCTGTGGTTGCACCTTGCAGGGCATCTAGAAGAAGGTGAAGAAGCACTGGTTTTGAGACACGTTGATAGAATCACTGCACGACTCAGCGTGGAGTTCGGGTATCTATGTAATGCTGTTTCACACTTGTGGAATTGTCACTTTGACTTGGTGATATAGGGTGCATCCGAAAGATTGTGCACTATCGGACATCAGCACATTTAAATGGACTCGGGAACTCGTTGGCAGAAAAAACCATCAGATTGTCCTTAGGGGTATTCAATTGTGGATGTGCGAAATTTGCTCCCTGTCGTGCGTTGTATCTTCACCAGGTTATGCCATTGCTGACGTGCTATAATCGCACTATGCCGCAACACGCAATCCAGAAATGTGTATTTTGTACAACCAGATGTTCGTATGACGCATCGATATTTATCCACGATGCACTCATAAGTCCCGCAGTGTACCTGCATACGACAATGCCATTGCACCGTCAGCGCATCTACTCCATGACATCCTGTATCACAAGCACTCTGAAGTCACAACTCTTCACGGTGGCTCTCAAGCTTCAAGGACCCACGTTGTACTTGCGGTCTCATCTCGGGTTGATTTAACACTGGTATTCAGACGTAAACGCCTGGCAGGCTAGTTCAGGCAAGCATTCTACCTTTATCTTGCGACAAACCTGCAATCCCATAATCATCAAAGCTCGATCGATCATCGGTTTCTATATGTCTCCTCCACATTCTCCTTCACTCTAGATCTGGCCCTGAGCCGCACTACAAGCCCGAAGCCCCTGGAGTACACACATGCTAAGCTGCAATAATCAATCATTGATATATTAATATTGAAACCGATGCGGCCTCGCTTTCACTGACACTCACACCACGCCTTGATAGCTCGGGCGCATAAAGAAGTGAATGACAAACCATGCCAGTCTGTACTTCCTTAGACACGAGGCAACCTACAATGTGAGTTGACTCCAACTTGCGTGTACAGTTTCCGCGTGAAGTGCGGAGATTGTGGCACAACTGTACCTTGATGCGAAGGTGCGATCGGAAAGCGTCAGTTTACTGAGGGACATGCTGAAAAAAAAAAGAGCCCATCTTCATGGAAACAGACGCCTGCAAGTGTCTTTAATCATGTCCCGAAGGAACTTCTGATTGACAAGTGGGCGAGGACTTCCGGAAACCGGAACAAGCCGTGGAACCTGTAAAAGGTAAAGTTCCACAGCGGCTGGTTCTGAGACAAATGGTTGAAATGGCGCTTGCCACAACTTCTAGGTGGCGCAGGCGCTAGTTGGAAGCATCAAACGTTTTTATCGGAATTGAACCCTGGGCCCTGGGCAAGGGCAATTCCATAATCGCACTAATGTTGCCAGGTGTTCATCCTCGTTTCGGTCTATGCTTGGCCCTCCGAGTCAAATTATCAGAGTCATACCACCTCGACACTCATCAAACGCCGAATCGATATCTCGGATAACCTGGCTACCCGATATTGCTTCTGCGAGCGCTGCATGTGTCCAGCTGCATCCAGCAGCAAGGTAATCCCTCCACTACGTACTCCAATTTATCGAGCTTCTGCCACATCTATTCGAAGAAAGGTCAGGAAGTACTCCGGATAAGACACTAGTATATATACCAGCGCTGATTTAACTTCTCGTTTCCTGCAACACCATTCAGCTCTGACTCTTGTTACATCCACTTTATCTTTATACTTTCGGTATGATATTTCGCCGCCATATGTATTGGCTCATTGAAATTGAAACTGAAAGCAGGCCACGATCGCACTGTTCAAAAATGATGAACAGCTATGATGATTCATCGTACGTCATCATCATTTTTGACTGACAAATCACATGCGGTTTGTTCACGCAGTCTCCAGGCATCTCGACCGTAGTAAATCTTTGCGTAGTGATCGGCAAGTTTCATCTTTATACTTTGAATTGTGATATTGAATAACTGGTCGATGCTCATTAGCCCATCGCGCTCGAATGTTTTTGAGATAGAGATATCTGGTTCGCATTTTTTTTGTAGCCGTCGACTCGGAAGGTTCACCACTGTGCAGATATCTCTCTGCGCGGGAACCTGCCGAAAGTTGGAAAGACTTCGTGGGATGACTTTTTCTGCGTGCGTATCAGTGTTTGCAACCAGTTGCGGACAACAGGCTGGGCACTGCGATCTTACAAGTGGAACAAGACACATCGTTTGTGAGTTATCAATAACTGGGATTTCTGTGGGAATTAATAGTGCGCGGCACTCTCAACAAGCAAGGTTGATGAGTCCTCCAAAGTTACATTCAACGTCGATGCCTGTGACATCAGGCAGTCCCGGCGGATTGGTAGCTTCGAGGACACCATTGGAAGGCTCTTGAAATGCTCAGGTCGTAAGTGAGGTTTGTTACTTCCCCTTCAGCATATATGACGCATCTGTAGCCATAAAGCGGACTGTCAGCTTGTATGGCTCACAAGACCAAGAAGTCGAGATTCACTTTAAGATTGCTCAAATCCAATCTTCGACCATCAACAAGCTATCTATCTCTTGTGAGCAGTTAAGCATCCTTTATTTTGGGCTATGTCTCAAATCATTCCTGCAGACATCGACTTGCAAGATTTGCCCTCCATCCATCATGACACATTCCGTATTCAAGTGGCTATAGACGACACTATCTGGGAGAGCCCCTCAAAGCCCAGTAATCAAGGACGCTCCAGATGGACAGACGGATCTAATTTGTAGGTTGGTTGATGCTGCGCATATGCGTCTGTTTGAAGTGTTCGTCAATAGCCCATTTCAACTTGACTCGCATGCTTCACTGCAAATTTTTGCAACACGTTGGCTCCAAAAAAACAAGCCGATAGCTGTGGTGGAAGGCTTTGTGAAGGAATGGCTCGCTGCGCCCAATGGTGGTAGGTTATTTATGAGCCTTTCTGTAGCCCACTCACAACTTCCGCAGTTGTTCGCAAGACTCTTGAGTCTGGTGGCGCAAAAATTCAGACAGAATTCAAGGTCTCTCAGACTTCGGGCGCGTCTACCGCTGGTAACCACCACGTTGAAGAAGCGGTCGATTCGATGGTCGAGCAAAATGGGGCACTGGGCATAAAGCAGATCGATGCACTGGACATTTCCGGTACATCTCGGTTGACGTTAATGTTTTCCGCTGTTGCTAACGGCGGATTAAAAGCTGTTATCCTGGACATTGACCGTGTTCCCAAATTCGGAAAGCTGTCTTGGGATGATCGATTCTTCCTCGAAATCCACGTGGCGGATAACGGAGAGTCTCAGCACATCATATCTCAAGGACATCAGGGAGGGAAATGCCTAATGTGGGACACAACATTCACGTTGTAAGTCCTCCCATGTTGTATCGTCGTGCAATAATTTACGCATCCCAGTAAAATTTCTCGAACATCACGACTCGTGTTTCGTGTTCTCGGCTACGACGGAAAAGATAGTGAACCAATTCCTATTGGCATTGCTATCTTCGATGTCGATGAACTTCTACAACAAAACAGCTGTCAGTGATGTTTTCCGATGACGAGTGCAGTGATTTAACGATGAACGCGCTAACAGTGATTAGACGTCCGTTTCTTTCATCTGCAGCATCCGTGCGCATAGATGGAATCCCTACTTTGTCTTTCAGAGCGGCACGAGCTGGTGTTATGTCATTTACAAGGTCCTTGGGTTCTTTCACGCAGGAGCTTTCTGCCGCTGTTAACCGTACTGTGGATCTAAATGTCCAACCAAATCAACCAAGAGACTATGGTCAAGATAAAAGAATCATCGAAGATGCAATTTCTCGGGCTAGTAAAGACACTGGTGGCGATCAACACCTTTACCCCCTTCTGCTAAAGATCAGTATCTTTGTTTCGGTGGCTGAAAGACTGGCTAAGGTATGGCGCCCTTTCTCATACCACACACCCGGAAACACTAGCTTGACTCATTTTTTATAGCTTCATCCCTACGCAAGGATTGCATATGCAATACTGGCAACAGGATACGAGGTTTGGGCCCACCATTTTCATGCTTATGTGGTATAAAACCATCGCTATTAGGTCATCAGGCAAAAAATCGCCTGCGAAGTCGGCGTAATTCGGCTGATGCGTACTATGCAAGACACTTACGATCTTGTGATGACCGTCGATGCGCTCCCGCATCTGCATAAACAAAAAAACGTCCTCGAAGCAATCGTGCAGCAAACAATCGAATGCGCGTTCTTCATCCGTGATTATGTGGATACTCGAGGCAGCTGTGAGTCTTCCAGGTGTAGTAGAGTTCTGACTGATGTCGGATGTCATTCACAAAGTTGCGCAAGTAATTAAGAATTCAGTGCTGAATGTGGAAGCTCAGATCAAAGCATTCGAAAATGCCTTCATAGACCTGCAACACAGTTTTCAGAGCTATATGGCAGTCTCCACGCAGCTCACTGTACTCAAAATCTTAGAAGATGTTCAAGATCTTGGTGAGTCATCCTATTTTTTCCCGCGTCTGTCTTCATGCATGTCGTTTCAAATAGGCGCAAAAGCAGATTTTCGCGATATGTCTTACGCCGTAGATGTCAGATGTGCTGCATCATGTGCCGTTCACCTACCGACCGACTGTGCGGCACCCCCGGCTGATCTCATAACATCCCTACAGAGTTGGGTCATCGGGGACAGCAGGGAATCAGAGAGGATCTGTGTCTTGTTTGGACCTGAAGAGTCGTGCAGCACCATCGCGCTACTGGTTGGAGAACGATTTCAGTTCGCGTCACGCCTTGGTTCTTCATATTGCTTTCGAGGTACCAGGCACAATGACACCCGGAGTTACACAAATCTATTCTCAACAATCGCCCGTGATCTGGCAGACCGTAACGCTCAGTTCAAGCAGAACCTCTGGAGGGCCGTGGGAAATGAGACGAGTCTGCGGAAGACACGGGTGGCGAGGACGCAGTTTGAGGAATTTATCCTCGCTCCCTCTAGAGATGTCGTTTGGAACGGTCCATTCCTGGTGATTATTGACGGTCTAGAGCTGGGAGGGAATGAAGTCGCAAGGAAGGAAGTATTGAGTGTCCTCGTCGACGAAGGCGCCAAGCTTCCCAGAAACCTCCGATTCCTGATCACTTGTCGGCTGGAGGATGATATATGCAAAGCTTTTCGCGGTCAATCACATATTCTGCGCAGGCAGCTGGGAGAAGCTAGCTCCCTCGCGATGTCACGCGCGGAAAATCTCGAGGATTATGTGAGCGCATAATGCCTTATCTCCTTCCCGTTGTCTATGTGATGTCGAGGTTTGTGGTTTGAATTACGGTCAATGTCATTCGCTGAAATATCGCGTTATAGTATAGCGCGCAAGTCGATCTGAACACAGTGTTACCTTTTGCTCTACCACCGTCACTCGAGATGCCAAGCTGGGCTTGGGCTTGTATGACACTCGACTCATGAGCTCAATTTTGTCGTCCCAATAACCCACAATGATTTCGATTTCCTTCCCTATCCATGACTCCATGTATTACGCCCGAATTGTCGTTAGTCTCGCGCTATGCTGTCCTGATACTGACTCGCTGTATAATCGTGTTCTCGAGCCACGTCGTTCATACAAAGAGCCTGCAAAAGCAATTGTCGGTAAACAGTCTCGAGCATGGCATTATACGTACCATGTACAGTAGAATACAGTGGAAACCTGATACTAATATTACCCAAGTTTTCCTCGCACTAGAAAATCGAAAGTCTACTGCCCAGTGTTGACGCATCGATGTTTGGCCAACCTTTGGCGAACGAGAAATTGAGAACGTACTATTATCCATCACGCAAGCCTGTACATGATCCGTGCGTCTATAGGACACCTCGATCGACAAGGATCGTACGTTTAGAGACAACTCAGAGGAAATCGATCCAATCTGAGGATTTCTAAATCAATGTCCCGATTGAAGCATCAATGGAGTACTGGTATTTCCTGAATAATATAATGCATTCACATCTGTTGTACAATAGGCGTACTCCCTTTCTCAAGAGCAGTTCGAAGGCTGGGACGGTTAAAGTCAACATCACACAGGTAGGGCCAAACGGATGCTCCTCACCTATAATCATCGCCATTCTGGGTTATATACCTGACCCAAGGCAGGGCTTGATATCCGCTCTTTTCTACAATCTTCAAATAGCGAACTTGGATACCGGACACCGTGAAATAGGGGATCTCGAACTTCACGCTGATGGGCGCACGCTTCTCCATGTCTTGTTCTACTGTATCCATCAGTAAAGCGAATGTACAAGGTCAGACCTACTCACCGCTTTTAACACTCGGAAGACCGAAATGAGCACGCATGAGATATTCCCGGCCACCTCCGAGCTGCTTGATCTTCCAGACGAATGCAGACTTATCAGGGGCATACTGCACACTGCCTGTAGATGCCTAAACAGCATACCGCGTCAGCTGGGAGTTATTTAGATGATCTAGGCGACCAACTCTGAATTTCGGGCTATCTGCATCATCCGGGACAGGAACATAGATCTCAACATTATTCGCAGAACTTCTGCGCTTGAATTGCGCTTTGCATTTCACCATATATTCCACGCGGCTTCCTTTGTGGCTTTCCACGGCAGCTTCTACCCAAATAAGAGGTTTGACGGGCGTCGACAGTCGGTAAGACATGAGTTCGAACTCGCCGTCTGGAGGTATGAATGATATTGTGCGGTCATTTTCGAACCTGGAAAGCCGGACGCACTGGTGGAACTTGACGTCTTCCATTTCGATAGCTTTGCCCCTAGCAGCTATCATAAAATAATATATCAGAGACAAGAGGAGGAGCATAAAACTATCATCGCATACTTCTACCAGTGCTTTCAAACATGACCTTGTCGTTCAGCCCGAGTCGCAGTTCAGGCATACCAGAGAGGTAACACTTCATTTTGACGGCACCTAATATTTCAGACCGGACCACGTTGCCGTTCGAATTGACCTATGTGTACAATTTACGTCGAGCTTCGTTGCACAGTGAGGAGTACTCACCAAGAGGTTCACGCTCTCGACAACGTCCAAGAACACTTCATTCTTCCTATATCTTATACCCTCTGTTCTCCATGAAACAGCATTTGTGACAGCCATCGGAGGCCTTGCCTGGATCTCAAGCTTGTGCGACTCCTGGGTGATGTACCTAACACAGCATTAGCACCCAACACATACGAGCAAGCCTCATACGCACTCTTGCAATATCTTACTCTCTGTCGTCTGCGGGAACCCAAAGTCCATCATCTCATCCATCAGCTCATATATAATAACGAAGTTGTCTCTGATAGACTCCTCCTCGAGCTCCTTGAAGTATTCAATCAGGACCTGAGTCAGTCGATGGAGGAATATGATGATCTCAGCGGCATTTGAGTTGCGTTTCGATAAAGCCAAGACTACAACATAAAGTATCAGGGCGGCGGTTCTGCCACAAGATATGTCAAGACGCACTGTAGAGATTGGAGTGTCGAATGTGCATGTAGTTGATACCTTGACTTGAGAAGCATGGCGTTACTTGCTGTCCCTCTTCTTCGATGTCTAATACAAGCGGTAAGAATCGCTCGATATACGACGACGGCACATCGTCCTTGTACGAGCGCTGTATTAGAGGCTTCCCCTTCAAATCGAGAATTGCGATCAGGCTGGCCATGGTAGATGAGAGGCGCGAAACTGCGCGAAAGTAGAGTTGCCTTTTCGAGATTATTCAGACTGCTGTCATTGTAATACGAAGTAGGTCCAATAGGTGTACTATAACCAAACTATAACTGCCCAGAGCTTAGGTTCTAAGTATTAATGAGAAAGCAAAAAAGTTCCGAAATCAGATATCTACTTATAAGCCCAGCCAGCCAAAGAACCTGGAACTCCTGCCTGAACGTCTTCGTTTTGCCAGAAGTGGCACGTCTTCACGGGCGTCCTCCGCATCGCTGTCTAAAGAGATGTCACCAACTTGGGGATCTGAAACTTCGCCAACGACTGTGTCAATGTCGTCCGTCAATGGAGTGGACGAGCCGCTATCCAGTGAGCAACCAAAGTCATCAATCTTGAGCCTACGCTGACGGAACTTCCATGCAATACACATAGCCAGTAAGATAGCTTGCATGATACCGGACACAGCGTACATCGCCCAACCTTTGACGTATTATTAATACAACAATAAGAGCAGGAAACACAAACGCACTTGTCCAGTTAATGCCAGGGCTTGCATCAACATGAGTACAAGGTCGAACACGGCGAATGTAGTTGCTCACCGAAGCGCAATAGATATAGACATTATAGCTGCCCCAGGACTCTGTATTATCATCATGGGAATACTGAGCGCACCGACGAGTTTCAAACGATAAGTCCGCAACAGCTGTGGCGCATATTGAATTGCTGCGAGTAATGCAGAGGTGACGCCGAGAAAGGTTGCCCACAAGGATATTTGACGCGGAACCTCTCCACCAGGTTCTTGGATGCGCGTGAACAGAAGGAAGAATGTGACGATGGTCATGAGAACACTTCAAAACACACATCAGAATACAGGAGCCAGAAAGTTAAAAAGGTCACTCAAACAGATGGATAGTGACAACCCACGAGAGGGTCACAGAAAGACGCCAATCATCACTTAAAAGCTTGGTCTTGACATGCTGAGGAGGGAGAGTGCCGTGCGCAGAGATGTCAATATCAACGTATTTCAACCGAGCGGGATAGTAGATCATGTACAAAACCAGGCTGCGTTCGATGTTAGTTAAACTGCCAAACTGAAAGAGGTAATCATACATAGCCGTGAATAAAACCCACTGCAAGGTAACTTGTGTGACTCCAGCAGTAATTTCTAGACATCTCCCCACGCTCTGATGTCGTAGATTCTCAGTGGCGTCAAGCAGGTGATATCACCGCGGAACGCACCACATCATTACAACACTGAATAGTAGGCCAGGATAGTGCGATCCTGTTGAACGGTTCATCAGAAAAAGCAAGCATCAATACCGATGGGTGGCTTACATGTTAAGCATTCCCGCGGCAGAAGACGTGCTACCAAGCAACAAGAACCACGGGCTAAAGCCCTCAGAAGAACCCATCTGAATTATTCGGAAATGCTATTCCACAAGAGTCAGATGTTTGCTGTTCCGCATGCTGTTCTCGTTACCTGGGGAGCATAGGATACGACGAGACCAATGATGAGAAAGGCGGCGAGTGCATTGACAAACCAGTCGCTATCCTGTGATACAACCCATTGCATGAGATTCATACTTATACTACTCAGCATCAACCTACCAAATGACAAATGTCATGCATCGTATGTGAAGGCGTGCTGTACGAACTAGGCTGGAGCCTGGAAAGAGGTAGCCACTGGCCAGCCTCGGGGGTACCGAATAAGTTGGCTTACGTAATCTACTACCGTTCCGCTTGCTGCTCCCTGTCAATACATTCTGACCACGCCTCCCTTCCCGTGTCCCTCATCATTAATGTCGTCCTTCCGCATACTCCGCTCTATTCGAATGTCTGCTGCTGTTCACGATCGTCCGATACACCTACTGGACCACTGGACACGGTCAAATAGCCAAAAATTAGGGAATCCCAGCTTACGGAGCTGGTTACACGGCTCACAGAGTGCGTATATCACCTTCTAATGCTTGGAATATTAAACCAACCACAATTCGTCAAGTACAGCGTCATGGGAATGTGACCCGACCAGATCCTGGTACTGGGTACGCAGCATATCGGAAAGCGTGCCGAGTTGACCCTGACTCTGTTTCAGAATTAAATTGCATTTCAAAGATTCGAAGGGCAATCTGTTGAAGACCATCGAAGCGAACGAGGGGGATGACATCCTATCACTTGCACATGAGCATGACATTGATCTAGAAGGTATTTCACGAGTAGTGCTTCATTTGACGTCATTTGGTCAGCTGAACTGATTTGGTTGTATCATTAGGCGCATGTGAAGGATCAGTTGCCTGTTCGACATGTCACGTTGTTCTCTCGCCCGAGCATTATGATTTGCTCCCCGAGCCATCTGATGATGAAAATGACATGCTCGATATGGCGTTCGGTTTAACTGACACAAGTCGACTTGGGTGTCAGGTGCACATGACTCGGGAATTGGACGAAATGACAGCGACGCTGCCAAGTGCCACACGGAACATGTTTGTGGACGGCAAGAAGCCCACGCATCATTGATAGTGAACTGATGCATACATACTTACGTATCAAAAAGTCTCGTTGCTGACAAGAGATCCGTGCTTTGTGGAAGAAATACTGATGATGATGAAGGTCTGGTCTCGCACACGGATTATGAATGAGCTAGCGATAATCCAGTACATGATACCTGGGCAGTGCTGATGTCGGAATTGATGAGTTCTTGAATTAGTTCTGGCTAAATTTATGGTTCCAATCGCTATTTACCATCATGTGCCTCGAAAGTGCCTCGAGGCGACGAGTCTCGGTCTGATCCTAACCCGCGTCACAAGTTTTTCCTATATGTACACCTGTTTCCCCCTCGCGACTTTTCCCAAGTCACCATGTCCCAACCCTGCGCGCTGCCGCAGGTGAGTTTGTTACCGGGTGTGTCTGCTCGTCGTACCTTACCTTCTCTTACAGGTCGTGGCGGTGGCACATCGCCCTGCATTGCGCGAACGCGCAGTACAACCATTAAGTACACCCGCACTCGGAGGATATCTACCATCAGTCTATACTTCTCGTCCATTGCGCTCCTCTCCTCTCGCCGGGCTAGCATTTTCTAGTAATCCATCCATCGCATCTCTAGGGTCGAGTCAGTCACAATGTCCAACTGCTTTCAGCATAGACGTCGGTCCATATTCGCGCTCGCAGCCGTCATCTATCATCTCTCACACTGGTTCTATTTCTGCAACCACGTCCTCGCATGCCCACCGCGCACCTGGACCTTTAGTCGGACCGTCAAAGAGCGCTGGCGCCATTCTCGGCCCAGACGCCCGCCCGTATTCGCGTTCACCACCCTCATCTGTCATTTCTCATACTGGTTCTCTTTCTGCCAGCTCATCCTCCTTCTCCTCGCACCGTGCTCACACAGCCAAGAGCGCTAGCGTTATTCCCACACTTAGTCTGTTCCGACGGCAGGCCAAGGATGTACCAACGGCACCACTTCCTACCCAGGCACCATTCGGGCATAGTCGATCAGCATCTTTTCCATGCCAAACAGTTCCCCCGCCAGCCCACATCCCACAAGCCTACTCACCGAGTGCTGCTCGGCCAACTTCCCAAAAATCTTCAGTGTCTCGGAATCCGAAGGATAACTGGATGTCATCTTCGCCATTTGGTCCTGCGTCTACGCCCCGCTTTTCTAGGCAATCAATGTCATCACAACCAGTTGTGATGCCCCTGAGTGCCCGGGAATACCGCAGACAAAAACGCGCCAGCACGATGACAAACGCGGCATATTCGACTACATCTGGTCCACCGGTCACCGAGGGCATCGGCAAGGAAGGTGTAAATTCTCTACCTCGTATCATAGTCTCCGACTCTGAGGCCTCCGGTCTTTCTCCTTCCGTTCCCCCATCTAGAAATAGGTCCTCCAGGCGTGCCTCGTCTCCTTCGCTTCCGTCCTCGCGGGTCTCCCAAGCATCTCTCTCCCCAGGTTCTCGGGAACCCGCATTGTCCGAGAAAAGTTCGATCAGCACCTTCTTCTCAATTTCGTCCGAGAACGAGACAGAAAATGCCGTCATCACTGTAGTTGACCCCGGCGTAACACCGCGCCGGAGGAAGTCTTACCCCAACCCAACCCAGCGTCATTCACGCATCAGTCTCGTGGATGCTGTGAATCGTCTTTCGCAAATGAGCGGGGCGAGTGGAGATACCGTGTTTTTCGATATGGATGACGGTTTCAGCCCCCGTCAGAGACCGATCTCTGTGGCGGAGGATGACGGGGTGCTCAGGAGGGCGAGTTCGAGAAGGAAGAAATTCGATGCGTCGTCTTCCCGCGAACCGCCAATGGCGGACGCCGCGGTAGAACCTACTGCACCACAAGAACGCACTCGAGTGGTCAGGATTCTGGAAGCCAGCGAAGTTTCGTCTATTCCCGTGCTTGACAGCAGATTTCCCGACACACACCATGACCGTAAAGAACGTGTCTCCGGTGACATATCCACCGAGCGGGCCGCTTCTTCTGAATCGAAGATGGACTCGAAGGCGCCAGGCACTTCTTCCGCCGAGGTGCAAATCAGATCTCGCAGGAAGCTTACCAAATCTCGAACACAATCTGTTCAGGTACCACCTACACGATTGGCTGCCCCGTCATTACCATGGATATCACCTCCTTCGCCGTTCTTCAGGGGTAGTGCAAAACAGAACACACCAAATGTTTCCACATCGGACGTGACGCTCCAAGAAAATGTTCCGCAGACTAAAGAGATAAGAGATAACGAAAAGGAGAACAAACGGCGGGGTCGTCGATTGACATTCCAGTTCATTCCCTCCCCCTCCTTTCACAGGCGACCCAAGTCGGCTTCAGGCATTGTTCCAAGCCCTGACTTGGAGTCTCCCATGAGGAATGACACGCGACAAAGGATGCCTAAACCTGAGTCCAGGTACGGAACAGATAGTGCATTGAGTAGCCTCACAGGTAGCGCAACTACTATCACCCTGTTGCCTCCTCCCCCTATTACGTCTTCTTCCAGTGTATCCTCAAGTGTGGGAAACTCTACTTCAAGCTTGACTGATGGCAGTAGCACAACAATGGGGTCGCGAGACACTAGCGCTACTTCTATCAATGTTCCGAGCCTCCAAACTGCTTCTCGTGGCGCAGAATATTCCTACCCAAAAGTCCCGTCGAACCTGAAGCAGAGCATGGTAGCGCAGTGGGGTAGTGACACTGACAGTAACCAGCAAGACGACTCAAGACATGCATCCAAAACTTTCGTCGACCCCCATAATGCATCACATGATCAAGAACTACAAGAATCATCATCTTCCTTTTGTACAGTCACCTCTTACGCGTCGTTCGCCTCGTATACTACATCAGGCTCTGTACCTGCTGCTCTAGATGCCACAAATGCGCCGGGTTCGTTTTACGACCGCGACCAAGCACTAGATCCTAATGTTCATCCTATGTGGACAGTTCCTATGGTCACGATCACCGCTGCCTCACCAACTGCTCCCCCATCACACGCTGAAGAAATCTCTCCGATACTTCACGAACCTCATGTACGACCCTCTTTCCTAGTTGTTCCCGTCCCCGTCCCTACCTCGAGGTCCACAGCACGCCTGAAGCGCCCACGTCCACGCCCACAGACGGCGCCTGCTTCTCCCACCGCGCCGCACTTTCCAATTCCTCCAACCTCGAAATCACCGCGGGCTGCCGGAGCGTCATCAGGTTTCAAATCTATATTCCGCAGTCTCCTTGGTCGTGCAGGCTGATATCATCAGGGTCGCCTTTGATTTCGGCAAGAAGCTTGATGCTGATCCTCCAGCGTACTGTTATCTATGTAAAAGACGCCTGCGCCCGTTTCATGTGGACGCAATTGGCGAGATACCCACTACCCTATTTCGTTTGGGATTTATGATCACCTGTCTTGGGCATGCGAATGCATGATAATGGTTCTTGGGAAGAGGCACTTTTTTTGGACCTGGACGTAATTAATGTGATGTTTATTTAAATTTTACATACAGTACTAGAACGTTCTTCGTGATGCCTACTTGGACGAAGACGAGATATTCAAGTTTAGTCAGTACTATATGAGCGGATGCGAGAAGTGATAATATTCTTTGATGCACGTGTAGTATACACTTTGGAAGTTGATTGGGCATGTCAGTTTCGTGTAAGAGGGCGAGAAGGGGGAATGACGTTCCCCACATGCGACTGGTCGGATAAGTCGCACAATCACGGCGTGAGGCTAAATGACCGAAAGTTATCTCGGAACTGATACTCTTAGATGCTACGGCCGACGGGGCTGGACAGTAAGCTGCACCGCTGCGGCGCAGCGTAATAGTAAGTTATTAGTAACCGCACATCACGAGTTTTGATCTCGTTGCTATTGATTAATCTGTGAGCTGCAGGAGTCACCGTGACTGAGCTGGACGCCTTACGGTACCACTGATATGGAGGCACAGGAAGCTAACAGCATGTCTTGGCAAATTGGCCGTCTAACGAGAGCGTTACGAGAAACGATTCAGAGGTTCTGATGAGGGTTGTGAAGCAGCTCAAACTTCAAAGGGCCAAGGACACACGTCTCTGCAAGTAACTGGCAGCCTCGAGAAAGAGACCCCAACTCCTAACGCAAGAGAATGGCAGAATCACTAAATCCCATCATTACAATCATCGTCAATCCTATCGAGAATTTGAAGATTATGAAGGACACGTACTATGGGCGGTCGCAGGTTGACCCGACAGATATGGACGTATACTATGATGGGCTTAGAACTTCAAAGATGCAGTTGTGTGACGGGACAGTCACCACGGGAATGTACTGATGATGGTGGTGTTACGAGACGGACGTTGAATAGTCAGCAGTGATGCCAACTCCAATCGCCTGGGACGAACTCGGACGTTGGCGAACGCTCACAATAACTGATGCTCACTGATGAGATCTTGAGAGATCGACTTGATGGACTTTTCACCAGATGCGGCTCAGTCCTAGTGACTAACGAAGCTATGGAGCACACGGAAACGTGTCAGGTGCAAGGACGGGTCTAGTTGAGTGCCACGGTGGAACTCCAGTCAACTGCGTCCGGACTCCGGTACTCGCCGTCTGGTGAACTTCTTGCCTTGAGGCTTGATGATTCGAAGCATTGCACACTTCGAGGGAGTCATGTTACCATTAATCGGGCAGGCCGTTGCCGTGTACTCCGTTGCGCAGGTCAATTTGGAGAAGCCATCGAGGCGTACCAGTACATGATGAATATGAGTGATGAAGTTATGAACGCCAGCTGCCTCACTTGGGGGCCGTGTATTGGTAGGTGTTTAATATTGCTCTGGTTACAATCCTCACTTGCATTTTACACATCTTTCAAGCAAGATTGCAGAGCATTGTATATTGCCAACGGAGACGTTAACTTTGCTGCGAGTGCAGATGCTGCTCTCCCTGCACCCGACAAGGCTATCAATTGGCTATCACTTGAAGCTATACTCGACGGCGATCATCCTGGATTCGCCGCCGGACCCGGGTCGTATCGTGGGCAGAACTGGCAGAACATGTTGGTTCTGCTAACTTGATGGTGTCCATAATTTTTTGCGGAATATCCTCCGGTCGAGCAAACTCAGCATCAATATTATCAAGTGAGATTGATTCAGGACCTTCGAGATTGTCACTGGAGACTGACGCAAGCGGAGAAACAAATGCGAAGTTGGTCTCGAGCTGCTTAGCAACCTGTGTATCGATGCCCGGAAGTTCGGAACTGTCTGCCCGGGAAGTTCTGCCCCCAGCACTAGGATTCGGTAACCGATATTATGATTGCAAACCCCAGTATGGCCAAGTTGAAAAAAAAGTTATGGGAGGTGTGCACTTCAGTCTTCTAGATGCGCAGAAAGTGCGATCGCACCCAAGTATCGTTTCGTAGCCGGCACCCATTTAGCAATCCCTAGGTCATCGAACTCAACCCTTCGCCTTTTCTTGGGTATCATAATCAGCAGAAGCACGCTACCTGGTGCACAACGCTATAACGATGTTGCCCAGGCCTTCCAAATGATGCTATCCAAACATGCTTCCGACATTCTTCGGGTACGAGGTAGGCCTTCAATAACACATGCGTCAATTAATATGCTTGACTATGTCTTCAGAGTTGCGCCAGCAGTATGTCTCCTTTTAAAGCAGTCGGAAGTGCTATTTGCCGCAGGGTGATTGACGCTCAAATGGAAAACGCCCCACCTCGTCTACTTAACACTTCTACTGCACAGTTATGTGATCGAGAGGCACGGATAAATGTCTTGACGACGAGCACTGAGCACAAGAAGCTTTTGTCGTCAACAACGAAGCATGCAGACCCCTGAACGGGGCACATCGTGCCTCCGTTGCGCCATGCTATCATATAGATGGGAAGGGCACGAACCACTGTTGCATGACATACTGGAC
Organism: Suillus weaverae; assembly: GCA_016767475.1. NCBI lineage: Eukaryota > Fungi > Basidiomycota > Agaricomycetes > Boletales > Suillaceae > Suillus > Suillus weaverae. The sequence goes on from MU179303.1 coordinate 157,795, forward strand.
AAGATCGTATACGAGTTGATACGAGTTGGTGACATCGTGAAGTTGCAGTCATTCTGCAAATTGCCGTGTCGCCGCATGTTATGGGTGTGGAGCGATCCATGCTGCATCGACAAGAGTAACAATATCGAGCTTCAAGAATCGTCAATTCATGTTTGTGTGGTTTTGCCACTCAGCGCTTGCGATCATCTACTTATCCGATGTTCGTCTCTTGTCCAAGTCTGGCTCACTGGCAAATCGCGCTCGGAATACACGACGATGGACGGTTTAAGGATTCCTGGCTCCTAAAGTCGTTCTCTTCTACCAACAAGATTGGACTCTTTACCCCGACGGCTACTCTTTCAATCACAAGCAGTCCATTGCGATTATGCAGGAGTTGAAGGATTCAACGGGCTAGGTGCACGGGGCCTTGTTGCCTTCCGTCCGGGAATGATAAGTGCCCGATAGAAACTCTGATGCGCGTTACCACATTGCAGGAAGATATCGCATACTCGCAGTTTGGCATCTTCGGCATCCCCCTACTAGCAATTTATGGCAAGAACAAGCAAACCGTTCTCGAGCGGCTGTTGCAGGAGATTTTTTCTTTCTTTTTTGAATCATATTTTTTATACATTGGGGGTCGTTGACCCTATGTCGGACATAGCGCTGTTCGCGGGGGGGCTTATTCCCGCTTGTCTATCAAGGCTCAGACGGGTGACATTACTGCCCTGTACTGGGTCGGCAAATCATCTGACTTCAATAACAATAACTGCCTGATTGCCAACACCACTTCGTATGAAACTCCATCATTCATGTCGTGCAGAAATCGGCCTGCTTGCTGCGCCGTGTCGGGGCCGTAAGGTTGGCTTCGATGTTATGCAACATACATGAGTCCCTGAGCGTTGCTCGTTGCGCACCGCCGGCTCCATCTGCCTTGCCTATCACCAAATCTAATTCTGGTTTGCAACAAGTCCTATTCGTTCTAGACTAAGTATGTATGTACATTAGTAACTGGATTTTCTTTATATGCAATTTTGGAGACAAATGAGATCACATAGTTCATCTTGAAAACCAATCCGCGAATCGGACAGATGTGCCATTGAGAGCTGGGCGTAACCTTTTGAACTGCATATGCATTTAGACGGACCTCGTGTTTTGGGACAGACCTAGTTTGATAGTGTATCGAAATGACTCGACTGATATTTAGGAGCTGTGGCGTTTATACGGCGCGATAACGCAGAACAGGAACCGGGGAACTGCATATAGTGTTCGCAAAGAAGGTACGAAACTAATGCCTGGCCTTCCGCATTATGACACATAGCGCTATAGCGACCACATCGGTCATGGAGGGCACGCGGGCACCAAAGACGCACGAAAGGTGGACGACTTACGTATGATATATGAGTATGACTCCTATAGTATATTGTGGACTGGCTGCAGAGGTCAGACTAGAAAATCAGGGAATCATCCAAATATGCTTGTCATAGTACCCTCTCGTTCATTTGTGAGCTGTAAGAATTCTAAGGTGATTTGGTGTAAGTGCACCTCAAAGCTTAGATTCCAAGCTCCCATTGGTCGACAACAGACTTGAAAGACCTTTCCGCAGAGGCTCACTCATGGGAGTGCTCTTCCTGGACCCCCGCTCAACAAAGACATGGGTATAACCCCCAACAGCTGCGGGAACACCCTTTCCCTCCTCGAACACCGCGACCTCATACGTCACGGAACTTGAACCGAGCTTCATTACCCGAAGGCCGAGGTCCAGAACCTGAGGAAATGACAGAGGAGAGAAAAACTATGGCCGAAGTTATAAGCACCCGATCGGCGGAGAGCCATTTGGCACTAGTACTTACCTGGCAATGGGACGAAACCACCAGCCCAATTTGGGCGGAGTCAGGGGTGAGTCCGCATTGTTGGATGAGAAAAGTGTTTACTACAGAATCAAAGAGGTGGTAGTAGACAGAATTGTTGACGTGTGAGTATTGGTCGTTGTCGGTCCTTGAGATGGGTTAAGTTTCATGGATATGTGAGATCATTAAGAGGAGTGGACTGCACCAGCGAGTTCGGTAGGAGAGGAAGAAAAGATAATTGGAACGCGTGTACGCACGATGCGAGCTCATTGGCAGTGCGTGAAAGTGATCCGACTGAGGTCTTTGTCGGGTTTGGCACAGGGTACAGCTTAAAGCATTACCTTGTTTATGTAAATAGACAAATTTACACGGTATACGGTGCTTGCAAAAGACATCATAGCACAATCGCTGATACTACTAGCTACATACCTAATATCAATAAGTTCTTCTCCTGATTTCCGTGTCTTTTGATACTACCATTTCTCCGTCTCCACGTCTAACCTCGTTAATCTCTCGTCGCAAGTGTTCACAGGGATGTGACATCATCAACTTTTCATCGAAATCTCGCAACAGTCGAAGAGTCAATATTGTCACGGCCGCGGCCTCGTGATAGGGCAACATACACGTTGAATGTGAGTCCACCACTAGGAGGTGTTGCAATATCTATAAAGGAGTGACTGATTGTCTGACCTTGTGATCTATTATCTATAGTCTGTGAATGAATATGCTGGCGTGACTGAGGCAGCTGTCTCCTCCTGATTGTTTTTAACCTTTTCCCATGAATGATCGAAAATGTGCGTTCCTTCGTCTCACAACGGTACATAGCCTGAGCAGTGGTTTATCGTGTATCAGCTGCCATTTGCTATCGACAAACAGGCACTCACGGGGGCGATCATCCTCTCATTCTGGGCATATTCAAGCCACCCCATACGCCTGTATGAGGCCTTAGTGCTTTGCAATCCCGGTAACGGGCGGACTTTACATAAAGAGCAATCACCTGCAGTCGGGAGACGTCGATGGTGACACACAGTTGACCATTGTCAAATCCGCGCTTAATACACAGCGCTACACCGTGACGGTACCTTTGTGAATACGATTGGTTAATGCCTGTGTGGCATTCATTGAATAAATTCTGTCATCTCCGAAGGTGGTAGAATTCAGTGAACACAAGATGAGGAACATATCGCTGAATAGTGGATCTGCAGCGGACACAACACGCAGATAGATAATTGATGTAGGTAGATGCAGATGATGAGTCTTCTGCTCATGGTTTCTCGGCCGGCGGTTGCTCGGAAAAACCATCCTCGGTTCATAATGCTTCATATCCACAGCAGCTCATCTTGTAGCACAGATAGATAGGATCGAGTTGTGCTTTTGTTTAGAAGACTGGCATAGTCTCCTTAGAGGTTTGATATGACCGATAAGATCCCTGTGAAGACTGAATATTAATAGGGACCGACTCCAGAATGTGGACAGGTGGACTGTACACAAACGACCACGTGACGTTCAATTAAATGCGACGCGTTGTTTTAATTACACGTCTTCCTCAACCGCGATCATCAGCCACCATCAGCTAATACATACCTCGACCACCTTACAACCATGGAACGCCTGTATGTACCATGTCTAAGACTCTGAATAACACCTGAGCAACTTTCCAGTCGCAAACAGATGGCAGTTGATCCTAGTTTATACCCAGAGTTCGAGAAACCATCCAATGGAAAGACCTCAGAAACGCCAAGCGTCATCGTATGTCCTCACGTTCAACTCTATCTCTTAACTTACCACAGTATCGTGTAGTCTATTTCAAGTTCCTCAAGTTCTTCGACATCTTCTGCAGCCTCCACGGTGGCACCGGCAGCTCGACACAGAGGCCGAACAACGATCGTAATATCTTCTGGCGAAGAAAACGAGGATATGTACGTACTTGCCTTCCTCGGCTGTCATTTGTGACGTGCGACTCACCAAGTTTTTGGCGATGCTGTTAAATAGACCTCCTAGTACCCAGTCGCAATCCTCTGCTCAACCCCCACCAACTGCTCGTGATAACATCGTCATGGACATCTTGAAACGGGCCATTCCAGTGCCTCCTCCACAGGGCACAAAAGTCCCAGCGCCCATTCACATTCCTTCGAACCGTGATATTCTTCCGGGGCCTTCCACCCTTAACCTGACGGTGGATGCGCCCCATCAAGCATACGTCTATGAACCTCGGATGTCCGTCACTGAGACTGAAAAGGCGTTGCGCGCTCTCGTGGAGGATAGTGTCACCCCCGATGATGATATTGAGATTGACATGGAGGAAGCCATTGTGGAGGGCTTCCAAGATGGTATTACACTTCTCCCGCACCAGGTCCTTGGTCGCGCTTGGATGCGCGATAAAGAAACAGGTAAGAAGAGAGGTGGAATACTTGCAGACGATATGGGGTAAGACTAGCAATACTACTGCTATTCGCGTGTAGTTAAGCTTTTTTTTTGTGCAGTCTTGGAAAAACTATTCAAACCCTCACGCGAATTGTCGATGGTCGTGCCAAAAAATCTGACAAAGCGGATGGTTGGGCTGCCACGACATTGTAGGTCTAATTCTCTTCGATATTTTGTTTGTTAAATTCATAATTTCTAGGGTTATTTGTCCAGTTGCACTCGTCTCTCAATGGGCCTCAGAGATCACGAAGATGGCTGTGGGATTACGTGTGATTGAGCATCATGGCCAAAGCCGTACCACCGGTGAGTCCTTTCTACTCTAAATGGCATTTAACTTCATGCAGCACAGACCCCCTGAAACTCAAGGCTGCGCACGTTGTGGTCACTTCATATTCCATTGTTGCCTCTGAATACGCGACCTTTGCGCCTCCCGCCAAGGACGAATCAAAGGCCAAGTCAAAATCCAAGAAGGCACCATCTCAATCAGGCTCGGACTCTGATTCTGACGAGGTCATCACAAAGAAGAAGCCCGGAAGGGCAAAGGGCAAGGACGCATTATTTCGCGTGAAATGGTTTAGGATTGTCCTTGGTATGTTGCCACCCGAGTTAACTGAATAATTATCTAACATGTACACAAAGATGAAGCACACAACATCAAGAACAGAAACACGAAAGCGGCTATTGCATGCTGCGAACTAGATGGGAAGTTTCGCTGGTGTCTTACAGGCACACCCATGTGCGTTTAAAGTTCGCGTTATGTAAAGGCAGTCCTAAAATTTTCTTTTTAGGCAAAATACAGTGGATGAACTATTCTCTCTCCTCAAATTTCTCCGCGTGCGTCCGCTAAACGACTGGCAAAACTTCAACGAACAGATCGCACAGCCTATCAAGGCTGGGCGACCAGTGCGTGCCCTTAAACGACTTCATGTGCGTCCTTTTGTGCATGTGTATTGATTTACTTTCCCTACAACTCGACATCTTGTGCAGGTCGTTCTTCAATCCATCATGCTCCGACGTACCAAAGATTTCGTCCTTAACGGAAAACCTATCATCTCTCTTCCGGCACGGCATTTGTCTGTTGTTCAATGCAAATTCGATTCAGACGAGCAAGCGTTTTATAATACGCTCTCGCAGCGCATGACAAATGAACTTGACAAACTTGTTCAGGCCAACGAAGCGTCCAAGAATTATACCCACGTGTTGCTTATGCTTCTGAGACTAAGGCAGGGTGGGTCAGTTCGTGTACTGACTTTGTATCGCCTGCTAATCGAGATTCACTAGCTTGCAACCATCCATCCCTCGTGTACAAGGACTACCGCATCGACTCTGAGGCCGCTGAGCCTCGCCCCACTAAGAACGACGATGCTGATGAAGATGCCGACGAGCTTGCAACGCTTTTAGGACAGATGGGTGTCTCGAATGGCAAGAAATGCCAGTTATGTCAGACAGAGTATGTTGCTTTCGCTAACATGCAGTATGAAACCTAACTCGTCTTTGCGCAGCCTTACCTCTTCCGACTCAGACCACTGCCCCGACTGTACGGAAATCGCTGCTAAGGCCCGACGCAAGTCTGTGGCCGCACCAACCGCTCGTGATCCCAACTTACCTCCTGATTCGGCGAAGATTCGCAAGTTGCTGGAAATTCTCCGGGACATTGATGAACGAAGCGAGAATGCTGAAAAAACGATTGTCTTTTCTCAGTTCACCAGCATGCTGAATCTGATCGAACCGTTCTTGACTGCGGAGGGGATCAAGTTTGTCCGATGTATGTTTTTTTGGCTTTTCGTTTTTTGAGGTTTCTGATTTGCTATGATGGCGCGATGTAGATGATGGAAGCATGACCAAGGATAAACGTGAGGCATCACTAGAGAAAATCCGAAACAGCAAGAGCACGCGCTGTATCCTGATTTCATTCAAGGCCGGAAGTACTGGTTCGTCCTCTTAGACTCGCGGTGATGGCGAGTCCCTAACCTTTTCCCTCCAGGGTTGAACTTGACCTGCTGCAACAATGTGGTCCTCGTTGATATGTGGTGGAACCCTGCGCTTGAGGTTCGTCTCACGCTCAGCTTTTTTGGATTCAGAATTAACTGCAGGGATAGGACCAAGCATTCGATCGCGCTCATCGCTTCGGGCAAACACGCGACGTCAATATTTTCAAGCTCACTATTCCCGAGACTGTCGAAGAGCGGATCCTTGAGGTAAGCCAATTAACATTTGCGGTTAAAGCTGTAATTGACGATGGCCATATATAGCTTCAAGAGAAGAAACGCGAGCTTACCAAAGCGGCGTTGAGTGGAGAGAAGATGAAGAATATGAAACTCGGCATGGATGATTTGTTGGCGTTGTTCAGGCCTGGGACGCACCATGATGACGATGAGGAGTAATTGGACGTCCGTACGTGCTGGACACGTTGAGGCCTTGGTGTTGATTATATGCCTTTATGCTGTTCTCGCTGTTGTTTCGATCTACATACCATATCTTGCGTGCAATGTTTTTCTATGCTGTTGAACGTTGCAACGTTGAGTGCTGAGCAGTGTTGACCGTCGTGCGAGTTCCGTCGAAATATTTAATTTTCCTTTTCTGGTTGAGTCTGTAAGGTCTTCTGGCAGCATAAGTAGTACTGCCAGGACTGTCTACGTTCTGTTTTGCGATTATGCGTGCTTGTTATTCAAATGTCTGGACCTAACATGCCGCAACGTTCCTCTTGCACTCGTTCACGTATGAGTAGGTGTGTTGCTCGCAACAACTTGCGGGCGTTGGCCAGTGGCCACGTGCTTGACTTTGATTGAGCCAAATATCAGCGGAGCCGCTCCTGGCAGAGTCACTGACAGTGATTTGGGCTATCACAGACGCTTCGTGATAGAGTTGAATCCTTGAAGCATAGAGCCTAGATCAGCATGATCGATACCAGCTCTCAAGGATCCACATCTGCAGACGTTTGGGACCAGCCCAGTGCAAGTAATGATATTTAATATCCGGTGACCACGAGACCTGACAGACACTCTCCTCCAGGATCACTTTGGCCAGAGCTCATATCCACCAGGCGCTTCAACTAAATCACAGCGGAAGCCTCAGCAAGTCGTCCCAGACGACTGGGACGACGATGAAGATGAGGAAGATAGCGCCAAAGTCTGGGAAGACGCGTAAGTCTACCGGTTTCCTTCAGCTGTCAGCCCCAGCGTTAACTCTTCTGCACATTGCAGGAACAACAAAGCACCCATGCCAGAACTGATCATCTCTCCCTCAAGCACCGGGACATGCGTCGTCCCCCCTCCCCCAGCTGCCTTCCAACCGACGATGCGCATCCTAAAACGCCCCTCTCCATCCCAATCAGCCTCAAATTCCACCACCTCACTCTCTTCGCAGACGCGCAACACTCTTGCTGAGCGTGAGGCTCAGTATCAAGAAGCTCGTAATCGGATATTTGGAACGACGAGCGAGCGTGGCAGTGATGACCTTGAAAGCCGACGCGGGGTGAGGGATGGTAGTGGCAAGGGAACAGATGCTGGATCTGCGGCGTCTGCGATGCTGCGTTCTCCTACAGGTCCGTCAGATGCGGAAAAAGAGGTGGGTCGAACGGATGACTCCCCTCCGAAGGGATTTCGTGACAGAAGGAATGGGAAGAACAGCACATCTTCGAGTGTGTTACCACGGACTTCGAGTTGATTTTTCTTTTGTGTTCAGCTAGGCTTTTGCTGTTGATTAATCATTATGATTTTTTCTTGTAAACGTCGTCCAACCCCAAACGCGCTTTTGAGCCGGAGAGCTTTTTCACGCCGGCTCGCCACATGTCAACCTCTGTATGTAGAGGTCCTTTGAGCTCAGAATTCTCATATACCTCAGGTGCGAAAATGACAATTTGATATCTTTCAAACTCTGCTAAACGCACTTTACATTTAAGATAGTTACATCAAGACTCGGAGGCAGCAGGCTGGGCAGCGGAGATAGCGGTGCGCCAAATGGAATGCACCAGAGTACGAGGCAAGAGTTGCCCCGTCTTCTTGAGCAGGGCCGTCTGGACCTGAAGCTGAGACTGTAGCTGTAGCCGGGGGGTCGAGTGTGGCTACGCTACAGGTTGAGCTGTCACTGAGAACAACTGACTAGTCTGAGCATTAATCTGCACAGAGGTGGAGGCCCTGCGTAGACCCTCTGGAGATTTGGTTATGTTTATAGCAGAGCGAGAGACACCTAACACACTGCTTATCTGTTTTTTTTTTCTTCCAGCGGCGACTGCTACAGGCTATTGGCCAGTGCGCTACGCGAAAAGACTACGCTTGGGGCGATGGATTCGCTTACTGTTGGGCGATGACGAGAGGGGATGAGAACATTCCGAAGGCGGTGAGCTGACGAAGGGTGGAGACGCTGGCATCGACGAGAGGGACCAGCTTCGAATGCTTATCATCAATATTGCCCTGGGTTGGTAGCCGGTTCAAAGACAGTCGATTTTGTGCAATACAGAACATCGGCACCAAGCTCGCTTGGAAGATGACAAACGTGTACATGGCGCTGAGGGTCTTGCATCATGATGGAATTAATGCGTGGTAGTACACCACACGGATCGAATCTCGGTCGCACCTGGAGTTGATTGCCTCCTGAAAGCTACCTCCACTGACATCATACCGATATACAGCCGACGTGATTTGTCGCACCGTCGACGCTGAATTTATCATGACATGCTGTATGTTCCCAAGAGTGAGTACATATTGACCGGTTTCCTACACGGAGTGTGTTGAGCGCGATGAGCTAAATATATATATAGCTCACAGGGGCGGGAGGCGTGTATAATTCTGACATAAGCAAAGTTTTTATAACAACCCTTTTCGTTGTATACCCCCAACTGTTCTCGTTCTGTATTGAACAGAACAAGAAAAATGCCTTCCCCAATGGCGTTGAACCCGCCATCACGTTCCCCGTCCATCTTCAAAAAGAAAAAATCACTTAGCCAGTTGTCGTCAATGACGACCGCAGCGTCCTACCTCTCTGCTGTTCACCAAGCAGATACGCGCGCTCGCAGTCACGACAATTCTTCTGTTTCATCAACCCCTGCACTTTCACTATCATCTTCTGTCACAGCCTCATCAGAAGACACTGTTCTCAACGAGGACGATGAGAACAATTGTCTCGCGTACCCCTTTACACCCCCAACCTCTGAGCAGGTCTTCACCACCGTTCACACGGAGTTCGGTCACTGTGCAAACGAGGCCTATCGTTGTGTCTCCAAGCATGACTACACCAAACCTGTACAAGAGCACGCCATCGAGGAGCCTCCATATTATATCCTTCTCACAACCTATATCAGTTACCTCATTCTCCTCTGTTTTGGTCATATGCGTGACTTTTTCGGAAAGCGTTTCACCAAGTCTTATTTCACCCACCTTATGCCCCATAATGTACGCATGCAATCTTCTTTCCTCCTCAACCTTGCTCCAATCTAATTCATTTTGTACCCAGGGTTACGCGCCATTGAACTCGGATTTTGATTCGTTCTACACCCGTCGGCTTAAGCGCCGCATGGATGACTGCTTTTCCCAGCCTGTCACCGGTGTTGCAGGACGCACTATTGTTATCCTCGACCGGTATTCCACGGATAACAATCACACTCAAATCTTCACTGGTAGCAAGACCCGCGCGCTGAACATTTCTTCATATAACTATCTTGGCTTTGCCCAGGCCCGTGGCGGCTGCGCAGACGCAGTTGAGGAAAGCATCCGTCGATACGGCGTCTCCACTTGTGGCACGCGTCTTGAGAGCGGGAGTAGTGAGCTCCACGCATCTGCCGAAGCCCTTGTTGCACGTTTTATCGGCATGGAAGATGCATTAATTAGCTCTATGGGATTCGCCACAAACTCTACTTTTATCCCCGCACTTGTGGGAAAGGGATCCCTTGTCATTTCCGATGAATTGAACCACGCTAGTATCCGCGTCGGTGTACGCCATAGTCATGCGCAGGTCCGGATGTTCAAACACAATGATATGTCAAGTCTCGAGTCCCTGCTGCGCGAGGTCATCAGCCAGGGTCAGCCCAAGACGCATCGTCCGTGGAAGAAGATTCTAGTCATCGTCGAAGGTTTGTACTCCATGGAGGGCACTCTCGTGAACCTGCCTAGAATTGTCGAACTGAAGCAGAAGTACAAGGTTTGTACTGATGTTAGCTTGTTGTGTTACGATGTTGATATTTTATTCAAGTTCTTCCTCTTTGTTGATGAGGCACATTCAATCGGCGCGCTGGGTCCCCATGGACGCGGTGTCACAGATTACTTTAACATTCCTCCTCGTTCAATTGATGTCTTGATGGGCACTTTCACCAAGTCCTTTGGTGCTGCTGGCGGATACATCGCAGGGCCTAAAATCCTTATTGATGCTCTCCGGTTGCGTGGTCACTCCGGATCGTATGCAGAAGCTATGACTCCCCCCGTTCTCACCCAGGTCGTCTCGTCGATGGTTAGCATTATGGGCGTCGCTCCGTCATCACAGTCGACCAAGTCTTCACTCATTCTCAGCCCTGCTAGTTCCATCGTCACGCTGAAGGATAGTGCAGAGGAGCTCCCAGGAATGGCACCTCCAAGCATGCTGCCGACATGGATGAACCTCCATCCGGCTCTTGCAGATGGTTCTGAAGCTCGTATGCGTATCCGCCGTCTTGCCTTCAACTCGCGGTATCTCCATCAGGGCCTCAAGAAACTCGGTTTTATCACCTACGGACATCCCTTCAGCCCAATTGTTCCCCTTCTCGTATTCAATCCGGGCAAGATGAGCATGTTCTCGCGCATGATGCGTTCGCGGAGCACGCCAATTGTTGTCGTTGTCGTTGCGTACCCCGCCACTCCGCTTGTTACCAGTAGGGTACGGTTCTGTGTTAGCGCGGCGCACACGAAGGAGGACATCGACATGGTGCTACGGGCGTGCGATGAGGTGGGTGGCATCCTGGACCTGAAGCATGGATTAGGCGAGCGGTGGGGGATCGACGAGGTCTGCAAGCGCGCAGTGGAGCTTGTGCACTCTGTGTGAATGCCTGCACGACTGTCTCCCTTGCTGCTTCCCTCTTCATGTAAGTTATTGACGACGACTTCGTACCACGACGAAGCAAGACAAGGTGATCCCTATACAGGTCAGATGATGAAAGCTACGAGAAAATAACATACATACATTAACGAGGATTCTGGATATTGGTTTTTTCCTTCAATCAAGTACATACACTACCGCACGACGGCAATGTCCTTACTTGCGTCTTAGGCTACTTCTGTTCAAAACATTTTACCCACCTTTTTCTTGCAGATAAACTATTGGTCTTGCATTTTATTTAATTACTGGTGATAGATATATCAAGAGGAATGAGAAGGGAATTGTGCGCGATGCTGGGGATGTCGATGTAATATATAACTTGGGGATGACGAGCGTGGGGGATTGACTCTCGATAGTGCTTGTGTTTTCTTAGATCCGGAACCCAGAGCCATAAGTAGGATCCTTGGCGTGCACGCTTCATCTTATCGATCCAGTGACCCGCTTAGATCATAGCACATACAGCACCTCTTCATCAGCAACCACAATGCCAGCTCCAGCAAGCTTCAGTAACTACATCGACACACACGCAGATGCGTTTATCAAACGTCTAGGAGATGCCGTTGCTATTCAAAGGTAGGATCCACAGTCGCGTACAATCAGCTTTCCGATTTAATTCAAGACTCCCGTACATACAGTATCAGCAGCGATGCTCGTCGACGCCAGGACGTCATTACGATGGGAAACTGGCTGAACAGCCAGCTGAACGAGCTTGGCGTCGAGACCAAGCTCATGGATCTCGGCACGCATGAGATGCAGGGGCAGACGCTGCAGCTCCCCCCGGCCATCATCGGACGCCTGGGGAGCGACCCTGCGAAGAAGACAGTGCTGATCTACGGACACTACGACGTGCAGCCTGTGAGTCCTTTGTAGTGGTGCGTGTTGAAGAGCATGGTACTGAACCACAGAAACCAGGCGCTGAAGACAGATGGCTGGAAGACGGATCCGTTCACGCTTGTGGTGGACGACGATTCTGGTCGCTTGATCGGTCGTGGCTCGACAGATGATAAAGGCCCGATTTTGGGTTGGTTAAATGTCATAGAAGCACATAAGAACCTGGGGATTGCGATGCCTGTGAATGTGCGAGTTTGCTTTGAGGGTATGGAGGAGAACGGGAGTGAGGGGCTGGATGAGTGCATCCAGGAGGAGGTGAAGAAGGGTAAAGACGGGTGGTTTGACGGGGTTGATTGCGTGTGCATCGTGCGTGATCTTTGCCTGCTGGTGTGGAGATATGTGTTGATGCACGAGACAGAGCGACAATTACTGGCTGAACACCCGAACACCTGCATTGACGTATGGGTTGCGTGGCATTGCGTATTTCAGCATCAATGTTACTGGGCCCGGTCAAGATCTGCATTCAGGCTTATTTGGGAGGACGGTGCACGAGCCCATGACAGATTTGATCAAGCTCATGAGCAAGCTTGTGGATCACAACGGCAACATTCTGATTCCTGGAATCGACGACATGGTCCCACCCCATGATGGGGAGGAATTGTACGTGCTCAGACTTTTCATTAGGATATAGACTTATTCCATATAGGAAGCTTTACCAGAAGATGGATTATACGATTGATGATATTGAAGAGGCTGCTGGTGGAAAGGCAACTGCTCATTCTTTTTTGTGATTGCTCGCATCTGACTGGATCGTAAAGGTGGCACTGTCGCCAGACAAGACTGCCGTGCTAATGGGCCGGATGCGTCAGCCATCCCTTTCCCTGCACGGTATTCAGGGGGCATTCTCAGAGGTCGGTGCTAAAACTGTCATCCCTGCCAAAATAGGCGGAAAGTTCAGTATTCGGTGATTCCATTCCCCACTTCATTTAACTCCACACGCTGATAGTGGCTCTTCTCTTCCCATCATCATACCCGGTATGACATCTACGTTCTATCGATCTTACTAGCCTTGTTCCCCCGCAAACTCCAGAGAAGATCATACCCCTTGTCAATGCACACCTCGAAGCCGAGTTTGGGAAGCTCAACAGCAAGAACAAGATGGAGGTAGAGTTTCTACACGGCGGTAAACCTTGGGTTGCAGACGTCAGGCACTGGAACTTTGAAGCTGCAAAGAAGGCTATAGAGGTCCGTCTGAAACACCAGTTCTCTTCCACGTCGTGAACCAGAAATCGTTCAGGCTGTGTATAAGAAAACACCAGACTACACGCGTGAGGGAGGCTCGATCCCCGTGACGCTGACATTTGCGGAGAGCCTGGGCGTGAACGTATTATTACTGCCTATGGGCAGAGCAGATGACGGAGCTCAGTACGTGATTGTTTTCATGGCCCCTTTTCACTCATTGACGTATTCCCTAGCTCGACTAACGAGAAGCTGGATCGATCGAATTTCATTGAAGGGGTGAGTAGGTCAGTCACGAAGACGCTGATGATAATTGATGGTCCGATTACAGACAAAGGTCCTGGGTACCTACTTGTATGAGGTTGGCGCTGCTGCATGACGCGAGTAACAGAAGAAGAAGTTCTACAATTGCTGTATTTGGTGAATTTACGCCGTGTATGGATACTATCCCCGTCATGGAATTGCAGCAGTAATTCTTGGACGTGTTTTCTCTGTGCTATGAATGTGTCAACCAGGTGCGCAGATTCCAGATCATATGCTTTCGTCTGTAGCTTCTCGGATCTGGTCATCGCCCGGCACTCCTGGCTATTCGGTTCGGGTCATGCACATGCATTTTTCTAAGGAGCACATGGAAAAAAAATGAGCTTTCAGATCATGCCACGGCTATGGTACAAGTTGTAAGCTAAGCTAAGCTGCTGCTAGCATGATATTGGTTGCACTAGTAAAGCTTAGTACATTGCAAGACAATACTAAGTATCCCTGACTTCCAATGTTAGTGGAAGAGGGCTCTTGTCGAACAGGATTGGTTTCCCATCTCCCAAAACCTCTGCCTGCTATACCTGTGTTTGAGCCTTTCAATTCTTCCAGCCTTGCTGGAGCCTCATCAATGGACACTCCTTCAGTCATCAGCTCTTCCAATGCAACTGAGGATAACTTGAAAGCTAAAGGTGGGGAGGAGGTTATATCATTTTCAGACTCACTCTGTCCTTAGCTTGCATTGCATGTATTCTTCTGGCCTCCAGCCCATCAACATTTTTCATTTGGTGGTGAATCCTGACAACTTTGGTCAGTCTGTCATATCTAGGTTGGCACATGCGCACATTGGGGATATATTTTGTGTTCCTGAGACAACCCTCATGAGGTGTGAAAGTGTGAAAGTGTGAAAGTGGATTACTTTTCATGGGGTATCATATGGTTTCAGCACAATGACTGGACCTAGTTAAGATGGACCTCCAAGGATCTATATACCCTCAGCAGGTTTCAAACCAACTCCAAGAGCAACAGATTCTGACTCTGTTTTGGTATCCACCTGGCTAAGATTAGTTAGATGGACCTCTGGGGAAACCATCCACAAGTCAGTGTCAAGGGGTGTTCTGATAGAAAAGAAAATGCTGTTAGCAGGTTTTGAACCTGCCCAGTCAAAGAGAATCAGATTTTGATTCTGTTGTAGTAGCCACTTGGCTAAGACCAGTTAAGATAGGCTTCTGAGGTCAGAAGCAACTATCAATGAGTGAATGTAAAGGTGTGATAGAAAAAAAACCTTGGTCATCAGCAGGTTTCAAACCTGTGCAGTCCAAGAGAAACATAAGTATTTTGATTCTGTTGTGGTAACCACTTTCAAGTTGGCCATCCTGGGGATGAACCTTCAAAGCTTTGATATTTTATTGGTAGCAGTGCCAGCACCAGTTAGTGCTGCTATGATCTGGTGTGCAAAACACAACCTGGCTGAGTGTGTGACAGGTTCATGTCAGTATAATGCATTATTTGTTATAACTGTAGTGTACCTGTGATGCATTTTCCCTACAGTTGTAGCACTCTTTCCTCCCCTACAGTACTAAGTCCTGATGCATGTCTGATGCATCTGTATGAAAATGCATCCCTCCTGCCATTTGATGCATTCCTCTTACTGATGCATCACATTTTCTAGGCTCATGCATCCCTCCCATTCCTTGATGCATCCCTCTTACTAAGCATTGCATTTTCTAGGCTCATACATCCCTCCTGTCCCCTGGTGCATCCCACTTGCTGATGCATCTAGAGTTTTAAAGTCCAGTTGCTGGACCGAAAAAAAAACCGGGACCAGACTGAAACCGGACTTTTTTGAACTGGACTTCGGTTGCAGTCCCTTGAAAATCCAAACACCAGCAGTTGCGGTTGCTCAGAAATCCAGTGGTATGGGCAACTGACCAAGACTGACCGTGACCGGTCTTTTATGAACTGGTTGCCAGTCGAGGCAAGGTGTAATGCAAAAAGTATATACTACAATAGACTATGAAAATCAAGCAATAACTAGCTCATCCTTGTCACACTCCCAGTCAGACACCTCACCATCAAGCTGCAATAGTTCTTCAAAATCTTCAAGTATGACATCTTCAACAACAGCTGAATTATCAGCAGCATAGTCAGCAACAGAACCCCGCCACAGAGACTTCAAGACCTGTATTTGTTCAAAACGCTCAGCACCTAAACGTGAGCGCCGATCAGTGGCAGTCTCTCCACCAGCTGAGAATAACTGCTCGCATGGAATGGATGAAGCCAGTGAAGAAGAGGAATATAGACTGTGCGATAAAAGTCAGTTACAGGGCGGTCTACAGTCAATCCTGTGCACGAGTGTAAGTCGGCCCAAAGGACAGCAACTGAGAAAGGGAATCCTCTAATGTAAGGAGGGAGGCCTCTAATACTGGCTGAGGACTGAGAGGCGCATGATGCGTGGTTCCGGTGACATGCGATATATGAGTGCGTGCGATTACGCGCGAATGCGAAGGGTGGAGCGAGCGTGCACGATTTAATGAAACGAGAAGTAAGGGCTGGAGATATCCCTTTTGGATAGAAGTCCATCTAAACCGATACAAGGCGCGCGACGAGCTGGTGGATATCTGAACTGAATTAGATTCTATGTCTGAAGATAGCGAGTTTACAGTGGGAGTCAAGTGCAGGAAAATCGATCCTCCACCAAGTCCAAAGGCATGAACTATATGTAGTGTTAAGCAGCGCTTGCAGCACTGAACCGAACCGAGTAGTCTAAAGATAGAACAGTAGGTAATATATTAAGTAGCGCACGCTAAGCATGTAGTCATGCGAAAGGTGACGAGACGAGTTAGCCCAAAGGAGAAACCATGAGAAGGACGCACCAATGGACCAGTGAGGACATGGAATGGATGGTTGGATGGGCGCACGAAGGTCCTAGAACACGCGCGCTGTGCACGTGACATAGTTTGAGCACCCGCGACACTGGTCGAAATGCGATGGCACGCTGATGCGCATGACTTGTCCTGTGGACCAGAGTTGATATGCGTTAGGGAAATGAGAGATGCTGAGGGGAAGTGCCTGTAAAGGCGCGAGTCTCTACACCAGGATAGCGCACATGTCCATTGCAATTCGTCCAAGGATCAAGTACGTAGAAATGTGTGTCTAATGAAATAAATTAATATGCAAAGACATGCATAATTGAAAACAACTTACCGACCACCAGTCAACAACATCAGTGTCTTTCAACACATCATCTGGAACATCACTGAGATAACAATGGAGCTCAGCATGCCAGTCTGCATGGTGATCACGAGACACCTGCTCCACAAGCATATGACGGTGACAATCAAATTCAGATTCAATAATGCAGGAGTTGGACTTGGCTGCAGTGACGACGGTATGGGCAGGTGCCTTGGATCCATGCTTCGCATATTCTGTCATAGTCAACTCAACTACTTTGAGGGCCTCATCGCACCAATCGACAGCATTCAGATTCCCCACAGCACGCTCCACTGCCTGCTCCTCAGGACCGCCCAACTGCATTGTAATATATGCAAGCTTGTAGTATGGGTGGAGGACTTAAACAAACAGTTAGTGTAGCCATGCACACATGCAGAAACTAGGATGCACTGAGAACAAGCACATAGACAGGCTTGTCATCAAACTTCTTGTAGTACTTACCGAGCTTGTCAAGACCTTTCTGGATGGCGCCTTGATACATATTGTACTTTGGTAAATCATACTTCACCCCCCATGCGGTCTGAAGCTCTTCAATGGTGGGTATAGCACGCCAGAGTGTAGGTTGTTTCTCAGATGAGAAATACTGCTAGATATTATTAGTGTCCTATAATTTAAACAATTAGTGTGTGCGATGAATGATAAGAAATGAACTTACTGCAATGATTTCTCGTGTATCATTGATGCGCTCCCAGTCGGCACTCTTGAAAGTGAACGCGGACCAAGGTATCTTCTTGATGAGTTTTCCGTTGCATTGAATGGTTGTTATTGGTCCAAAGAGTTCGTCAGCAGTGCTTATAAACAAGTTAATGGACTGTGAGATAATTCAGCAAGCATTGTAAGAGAAAAAGACTGGGACATACATGTTTTAGTGCATAAGCACGACTGAGCATGCCATCTGCCGTTCCCCATCAAATGTTGCTGTGCAAAGGGATCTTGAGGACCTTGTCAATGCCACTGTTTCATTGCAGGGTCTCGAAGTATTCTATGCGCTGTGCAGAAGATTGTATCTTTGCAATAGGTTAGATTAGTTACAGTAACGAATATATAATAAATAATGTACCTTGATGGCAATAGTGCGAACCGCAGTGACAATGTCCAGAGAGTTTCCAAGAACCCGATTGCTGGGATCAGCAGGGTCAAACTCCCAGATAGTGGTGCTAGTCTCTACGTTGGCGATGCGTGTGATTGTGGACATGACAGCTATGACGCCAAGGTTGACAACGTGAGCTAGACATGGGAGACAGTGTTGAACAGTGTCGAATGAATATATGTGTCGACGATGGAGGATGGCCTCAATTGTGGAACATGCGGTGTCATTGTTCGAGGTATTATCTGCTGTGATACAGAAGAGCTGCTGAGCTTGTGAGCAAACACTATACTATAAATGTATCTATCATTGCATACCTTGGATGACTGGCCCACCACAATCCCAGCATGCTCACATAAACCAATGAAGTAACACCCCAAATTGTCCCCACTATGAGCCCCAAGATGCCTTTGAATGCAATAACTTGCGCCCGAAGAGTCCATCTACCAGTTGCATTGTCCGCCTCAACCCAGTGGGCAGTAAGTCCGAAAAATGCAGCCTTAGTTTGGTCAATGGACCAGAGGTCTGTTGTAGTTGAGACACGACCACTGTTGGCAGACTTGACTTAGTCAGTAGCTAGTACTAGTGCACTATGATAATAAAAATCATTTACCTGAATATCAGACTTTAATTGTACAAAGAAATCCAGGAAGGCATTGTGGATGTAAGTTGTAATGTCATGCGCTGAGGGAATATTGGCCTTCATAGCAACTGGCCGCATTGCAACTAAACAGTTCCTAAAGGTGGCCTTGTTTGCCACAGCCAAAGACTATTGAGTCAGCATTGTAAGTTCAGTAATCGAAATCAACATCAATGGCTAATCAGTGCTCACCTGATCATCACAGACTACAAATTTTGCAACCGCATGCAGGACATCCTCTCTTGAAAACTGGCATACCTTTCTGACCTTCGTAAACATTCCATCTAGCTTCTTCTGACCACTCTTCTTCTTTGCTTCTTCCTGGGCTTGTACCAATGCTCGTGGAAGTGCATGATGGTTCTCATGTATCCCCAATTCTGCACACTTGTTCTTGTATACATCATAGTGGCCTCGGATATGTTGACGGCAAGATGAATTACTGCCAATGTGAAACATCTTCCATCTGCCATTTTCTGCAACAAATTGCATATCTTCCCTTAACACTGCAGGTGAGTATTCTAATATTTCTCAGAGTCAATATACTAACTTGCATATATTGCACCAGTGTCCCTGCTTTGTCTCCACCTTTCCATCTACTCCAATGAACTTGACAGTACATGCATTTGAGAATACAGTGAGTAGATCATTGGCGCTACTTTTCTTTGTCTTGATTCCTTCGGGGAGTGCGGCACGATGGATGTCTTTGAGATTGATACCATTGGTGTCCTTTTTTCAGTTCGTCTTGAGCTAATATCATTTTCTTCAGAACAAAAAACCAACCTCGTCAAGGTCCTCGTTTTCATCAACCGTCTCCCCAGTGCTATTGACTGTGCTATGCTCATCCACTATGTTGATGCTCTCCTGGGACTGTATGTCTTCCTCGACTTTGACAACAACATCTTTGACAACAACATTTATGGAGCACCGTGCACGTTTAGTTGCCTTCTTCAAGGTATGTTGTCGCTGTATGGTTCTAACATCTGATTCTATGTCTGGTCCATCCTCGCTACTGGTTGTAGCCTTTCTCTTTCCTGTCTTCTTCATTGATGGCTTGGACTTTGGTGGACAAGCTCGTGTAGTTTTCATATGATGAGAATGTGATATGTTGGGTGCCACACTGGCCTTTTTGGTAAGTCTTATGATACAACTTGATTTTCAAGGGCCTGACATGATGATAGAGGGAGAATGGTGCTGGTAGACTTGGTTTAGTGACTATGTAGGCAACAACACATTTTAAATGCATGTCGTAGGTACTACTATAACATTGACTCAACATCAGTTCAAACCAGTCTCTAGTAGTCTTAGACCAGTTGCAAAATCATATGACTGCAACAGCAACCAGTCTTCACAAGTCCAGTTCATGGTCCGACTATAATGTCATTTTTTTAAGACCGTTTTCGGTCTGGTTGCATCAAAATTACCAAAAAAACTGGACTTAACCGGACTTTAAAACTCTAGATGCATCGTGTTTCCTACACTGATGCATCCCTCTTACTGATGCATCATGTTTTCTAGCTCATGCATTCCTCTTACCCCATGATATGGCACATTGCTGATTTATCCCCTCCTGCCCTGACTCATTCCATAGCTACATCATGTCAAGCTCAACAATGTACATCAGCAAAATCTAAGATTCCTTATTTGACTTTCAGCGACTTATTTAAGCTTAAGTTTTCATGCAACTTCGCAAATTCACACCAAGGCACAACAAGTCAGTCAAAGAGTTACTTGGCCCAAGTTGTTTCATGTTGTCCAAGGAGAAAAGGATGAGCAAGGCTCAAAATCAAGATTAATTGTATAAAAGTGACAAATAAGTGCGAATGTCTATGATGCGAGCTCAAAAGCATGATGATCAGCATACTTGTTGACATAGAATGTCCAAAAACTGTCATATGAGTTGTGCAAATTGATACTGGGGTGAAGAAAATGTCTGCCATAGACAGGAATAAGGTGAGCTGCACGATAGATTGAATCCACATGTATGATGTTGTAAAGAGGCGCGTTGTTAGCACCGCAGGCCAGACAAACCATCCACATACCCGTATCCTCATCAGGCAAGTCACCAACGATATTGAACCAGCGCACGACAGCACATGGGTATGTTGTTCCTCCATAATTGAACGAGAAGAAGGCACAAATCCTCACAACTTCAAGTCCTTGAATGCCCACATCTTCCGACCCAACATTGACAAAAACACAGTCATAATGAGGGGCCTCATTCCGCCACACAGGGCAGGCATGGATATGCTCAATCCGCATACCACCAATCCCACTTAGGTCGCTTGGGGCATAGAACCGTGAGCATGCAGAGTTGAAGACTGATATTTTGCCCTCGTATCAAGGGCATCCCACAATAGGAATTTCCGATGCATCTCGTGGGTCATCTGGGCGTGTTTGCTGGAAGAGAAAGTGGCAGATCATCTCAGGTAGACAGGGGATATTCAGCTCTTCAGTGAGAGCCAATACAGTGCGTGCGCATTTTGTCTCTGTATGCAATATAAAATCAGACATTGAGACACAAAGATGAGGGAATATACTTGCGTATGGTCCACGCTAATTGTGTATGTGCTTGTAGAACCGTTGGGCCATGATCTACCCCATCAATGTTGTCTTCAGGAACAGATGCTTCGAGGTTTTCGTCTTGAGTATCGTCGACTGCATTGTTAGTGGGAAGTGCAGGGTGCCTTGGTTCATCTTGTCGTGCTTGTGGGATTAAAATTAGCTTTCAAATGGCTGAAAATATGTTTGGAACTTACGAAGGGCTTTGAGGGCTGCTGAAAGGCAAGTTCCATTCAACATCCCATGGCTGGTGAAGTCGACTTGTGCGGCAGTGAGTTTATCAAGTTGTTGATTGGTGACAAGCATTTGACCGAGCGCATTGTATTTACTTGATTATCTTCATGGACCTTTAACAGCCTTGATGTGTTTGCTCTCTGTAATAGATGAGCAGAGTCCATTTGGAGCACCAAAGAGCTGGATAAGTTGCAGGTAATGAGAGATGGAGTGTTGTCATGGTAGCGAGAGTGTGGATATAGTATCACTCTTGAGGAATATCTTGCAATAGTGATGGAAGCGGGTAACAGCATCGTGAATCTTCTCTAATGTGCCCTCGGTGATGGTATTCTGTCGTACAATGTAGCAAAATTCAAGAAATGCACGGAATGTGTGGACAATTTCCACTGGGATGTGTCCCTCAATGGCTGCTATATAAACCTGATAGGTTTTAACCTCATCAGCAAGATTGTTGTCAAAAGCAATGGGACACGTACCT
This sequence comes from Suillus weaverae, assembly GCA_016767475.1. Lineage (NCBI taxonomy): Eukaryota > Fungi > Basidiomycota > Agaricomycetes > Boletales > Suillaceae > Suillus > Suillus weaverae. The sequence goes on from MU179303.1 coordinate 179,664, forward strand.
TCATAAGCGCTTTTGAATCATCTCCAGTCCATTGCTTGAAGCCACGTCCTTGCGGGAAATGCCTCAGGCCTGCGAAGGATGCAACAGCAGTGATTCTAAGGTAGAGCTGAAATTAGTCATTAGAGATGAGATTTGAAGGTGCTCAAGAACCAAATCAACATACCTATGATCAATGTCATCCAAGATGCGTTGCACCTCACGTGTTCCATGCATACGTAGGAGATACTTATGGACCCAATCCACAAGATGGTCCTTGAATGTCCCTTTAATGAGCTGATGTAAGATGTCAGGTGCAATCAACTGGCAAATATCAGTGTGGGGAAAGCTGTTAGTGAATGGCTGCAGGTAAAAAATGTAGTGAGAACGAGAAGGTAGATAAAAATGAGAAAACCTACAATGAGATCGGCTACAACTCCAAACTCATCCCATAGCTCCAAATATGTCCCCACATCAACAAGTTCCTCTATATACTCTCGGCATTGAGGAAGTGCACTGGCCACATCAAGATCATGATTTGGTGCCAGACATCTTAAATATGATAAGTCAAAGATGTAGAGGCGAAAAAAGAACCAATTACCATGGACACCAGAAGTGCACAATACATGTGAGCAGAACTTGCTCTTCATAGTCAGCGATGTAAGGTCCAAGGCCATAGATGACACGATGAAAATGCCCGTCACCAAACTTTACAACCTCAGGTTTGGTCATTCCAGGCCTAAGTCTTTCGAGGATCTTAGAAAGCGAGGAATGGAATAGCTGACGGCAGAATTTTCGAAAGCATGGGTCACTTGCATGTTCCTTCGTAGCTAGTAGGTCATTAGCAAGTTGCATAATACAAGGAGTGATCTCACTCACTCTTTGGCATTGCGAGAAAGCCGATGACAGCGACTGTGTTCTGGTGTGCACGCTGGACATTGTTGTGGATGTTCCTGATGGACAGATAGAGTGGGTAATACTCATTGTTCCCGGTTCCAATGGAGACTGTTGTTTTGTCACTTCCAAGGATGACAGGAACAAAGGTTGCGCCAATTGTATCTGGATCCTTAGAAATTTTGTCCTAGGACATTACATTAGTTCCAGAGTCTTCATAGCAACTGATGTGTACATACTGCTTGATCCCATGCCCAGTCAGCAGACATAAAGTCTCTATAATGGTGCTCCTCTCCTTTAGTTGAGTACTCCCAATAAGGTCGAAAGTCCATCTCGTGCACGAAATCGGGGTTTGTGAGCATGTTATGAACCACTTGATGCAGATCTTGGTACCACACATCATAGGATTCATCCATCCAGGGTGGATAATTAGATTCAGGCTTCTTGCCTGTATATGAACATGAGAAACTCTCCCACTTGACCTCTCCCAATGGTATTGCGTCAATGGTTGCATAGAGATCTCAATGGTCTGCAAATGGTGGCCCATCACCGTGTTTGAGCAGGGTAGACGCCCATAATGCAAGGTGGGCATCAATTTTCTGGGCAGGGGTTGGGTTCTGGGCATAGAACAAATTGGTGGTTTCAAATTCAGTGCGGGTACGAAACGGTGTCCAGTCATTTGGAGATCGAGGTTCGCAAGTTGCTGGCAGTGCACCATCATCAAGAAAATGACCATGTTTGTCACATGGACGTCCTGCAAGCCATGTAAGCAGTCAAATTGATGAGCGATGTTAAAACAAACCATTGAGTTGTGTATGATAGTTATGAAAAAAATGGTTTCCACACCCAAAAAACTCTGTATCAACATCAGGTGGGGGGGACGACCTCAGCACATCAGCACCATAATCATGACCATGCCAAAAGTTGTGTTCTTCATCGTCAGGTGGGGGGAATCCCGGCCATTGTCTTGGCCCTCGAGTTCTTGCAACAGGACATCCGGGATGTCAATGTCCATGTCCTGCTCTGGTGGTGGGGAAGATATCACGGGATGGGCCAACAAGATGTGTTTTGTGCACCCAGCACCGGTCTTGAAAAACTGGTTGCATCCTGCATGCCCACATGGGAGTTGCAGGGCACTAAAATCTCTGCGACAAACATGAGTGTGAGGAATGGTGTCAGGCATCCTGAGCAAGAACAATAGTTGTAGTGTGTTGGGTGAACGAGGATTAC
>MU179303.1:182150-223412 GCA_016767475.1 Suillus weaverae
GCCTTGGGGCAAACACACTGGAAGAGATTTGAATAAGCGCTTAGCGCTAAGGGTCAATGTGTTCCCTTAGTACAGGCAAAACAGGGTGCTAATTACCAGCCACTTACAAATTTGTGTTCATTCTGTGCAGCCTTTTCCTCTTTATGACACACACTGCAACTCAGCCAGTGCTTCCTGGTCCTGCCCTTCTTCTGGCCAAGTCACAGTTCCTCATGCCTCCTCGTCGCACACGTGCCAAAAATGCTACCACCCATCCAGGTCAGATCGTTCTCAATGCACAGCCAAAATGACGCACCAAAGCTGAGAAACAAGTGGATGATGACTGCTTGAAAGCGGCCAAGGTTGAAAAGGAAGCAGACACCCTAGCAGGGCTCACCAGACTAGCGGAACTGCAAGTCCAGATGGAAGACACACAGGCCCAAGCCCAGGCTAAGAAACCCAAGGCAGTTAAACTGCGACCGGTACCAAAGGGTCATCGCGCACCTACCAGCCAATCAGAGGAACCTTTTTCCAAGGCAGGTCGTCATTATGCCTTTGGCAACATGGACATACCAGGTCCTGGTGAGGCACCAAGCTTGAAGGATCAGATATTCAACGAAGATGAATTTCTGGGTGGTGATGTTGATATTCCAGACGGTACAAAGCAGAAGCCAAAGAAACCATCTCTTAAGGCGGCTATCTCAAGTGTTAGGGATAATATTGATGCAGATAACCTGATAAACGATGCGTGTGCAAACAATGTTAATGAGAAAGGCAACTCCTTATTGTGTGTGTTTTCCTTGACTCCTGACATGTTTATGCTCACTGAATCTACCCTATATTTCCTCAATTTCACTTGGACATCCAGAATGAAAAACAGTCTAGGTGGTTGTATTCAAAACTGGAGGACACATGTTCATAAATCAACCAGTGCAAGTTCACAGCAAGCATCAGTCACTACTGCCACTCAACCGCCACCTTCAACAATCTTTTCAAGTTCCGAGGTATCAAAGAGGACCTCTGTCAGTTCCCATGCACCTCACCCTCCTACCAGCAAAGCAAATGATCCTGAAGACCTCATTGGAGCTTTTGGAGATGAGGACTTGGATGATACCCTTGAACAAGAGGCAGCAGCATTTATGACAAAGAGTCAGGGTAAACAACCAGTGACGGCGAGTAGTTTTTTTCAGTTATGATTTTTAAATTTGCGTCACTGACTTGAATCTAATCTAGTCTACTATCAGTATTTCATCTACCAGCGACAGTGATTCTGACCTCGAGCCACCACCTTGCACTCAACCTGGGCTGAAGAATTGCAACATGATGCCACCACCCAGTACTCAACCTGGCCTGAAGAATCATCATTTGATGCTGCCACCTTCTATGCAACCTCGAGTTGTATCCAGTACGAAGAGGAAGCAACCTGCGGAGGTCATTGAGTTCTCCGAAAGTGAGATTTCAGAGTTTCCGAACACAGATGATGACCTTATGGAGATCGATGGTGCGAACAATGATTTGGATACATATATCAAGCCAGAGCCAGACCATAACATTAAAGTTGCACGCACTACAGTTTCAGTATCTCCCTCCCCCATTCCTTCCCTTTTTTGCTACTGACTTCAGTGGCTACCACCACTCATGAGGCTCCAGTTCCTCCCTCAAAGAAGGTGAAGCTTGAGAGGAACGTTAAACTCGAGGGGAATATCAAATCCGAGGGGGCATCTGCTGTGCCACCTGGCACCTGGGTAGAACCAGTATCGAAGGCACATTCATCATATTTGAACACAGACCTCCCACCGGGCTGTCATGAAGGTGGAAAATGGGCTCGAGACTTTTTACCGATGGTGTTTCTTTGGCTCAGCACACAAGAGGAACTGTGGGTTATTGCTAACATTAAGTTGCTCATGGCGTGCAAAGAAATTTTCAAGGTTGTCTATCCAGATATTCGCTACAATGTCTCTGTGTCTGGGTCTGTTTTTGGTGTTGTCAGTGTCATATTTTTATTTTTGGGAAGCTACTAATATGTTGCAGGTCACACAACGTGTCAGTGAATGGTGTAGCACCTTTGGGTCTACAGTACTTGCCATTGTGATTGATTTCTGTGCCTCCAATCAAGATTCAACACCAACTGAACTTGCAGATCTCCTCCTCGCACACTATGCCTTCTTATACCCTAACCCTGACATCATTGACAAGAAAGAAACATTCCGCTCTGCATTTGTCCAGGAACTTCTTGCGACTGTGCATCTTTCTCGAATTATGGGACATGCTGATGTCCCTGTTCTCAACACTGACGGCTTGATTAAACATGGTTTTGTTGGGGCCTTGGGGTTGTGTGCAGTTTCGGTCAGTTAATCTTGAGTGAATTGTTGCCTACTAATTTTTGTATTTGTAGCTCAAACGCGCTTTCACTCTTCTCACTGATAACACTGTTACTATCAACCACAAGGAGAACTTAGGGCTGCTGATTACTGCATGGAGAGCTCATCTCAAGACATCAAAGACCTTCAACAAAACTACCGGAAAGGAGACTGTCTCGGAACACTCATTTTCAATTGCTAAGTGGAAAGCCAAGACTGATGCATTTACACGTGGCGCAACTAAGAAGGGAGTGGCAGCAATGGAGCTCACTGTCTCAATGGCATGGAAGCTTCTGAAAAAGCCTGGCTTTGAGAAGTACACTAGCAATGACTCCTCCGAGGACGATCATGCGGACATTTGGTATGTGGTTGTGTCTTTCACAATCCCTGAGTTTTGACGACATTTGTACTACCTGCAGATACTATGCAACAAGCTATGTGAGCCTCACACCTCCGGTCAACATCTTCTCAACGCAACTTTCCAATACATCGTTTGGTGCTCTTCACCTGCAATTTTCACCGCTTGGAACTATTTTTTGCTCTTCCTCACTCTCCTTATAATGCATTTTATCCTGTTTTGTGACTCTTTCAGCCACTCTTATCACCTCTTAGCACTCTCTTAGCTGCCCTTTAATGCTCCTAGTGCTTGTGTCTCTCGTTGAATTTTGCCACTTAATTTCACTTTTTGCGCATTTTGGTGATTTTACCATGCATTTTACAGTGACTTGCAATGGACTTATGTCGAGTTTTCGTGCCTTAAATTGTGCACAATAAGTCAATTAAATTGTGTTTAAGCCACTACAAGAAGAGGCGTGGCCTTAGTGCGTCTTTTGGCGCCCTTGCTCTTTTTTTCCCTTAAGGACCTTGCAAAAGTCAAAAAAGGCTGGTTAAGTCATCCGGGATTTTCCTGATGTATCATTTCATTAATTAAACTACATCTACCAATGCCAGTGTTTCTGCCCAACATGCTTCAAATGACAATGCTAGATTTTGGCATAAGTCAGTCTGACATTTTGCATATGCCATACAGCCATCCTCATGTTCTGCATTGGCTGGTATAGCATCCTCTTGCCTTCTATCCCAGTGCCCTACTTCCTACCTCAAAAATGCTAATATACACTGCATTTCTTCTTTCAGCAAGTCTACTTCTTCCCCCCAGTGCATTGCATGTGCCCTTGCCTTACACCACTTAATCCTCATATCTATTGCACTGTCAGTAAGTTTGTGGTATTGTGCTTACCTTCTAGAGCACCATTGTCATTCTTTTCCCTTCCTGCAGTGCCACACATATTCCATATCCACAACAATTTTTGTCTACCCTCCAATCCACCCCACAGAAGGTCAGACATAAAGCAAATATCCTGACAATTTAAAGGATACAGTGATGACTGCCAGCCAGATTCATTCAGGAGTCTGCCCAGAATTACAAGAGCCTTATGTGCACCTTCATATTTGCTAGCGGCAGCATCAATTCTCGTGTCAATGATCTTGAGCATACTGCATACTTGAGTGTTGGCTCCCTGTCCTCAAAGGTTACAGTCCTTGCATCTGAGAACAGCAGTCTGTGCATGGAGGTTGAAGCATAAGGAGCAGAGGGCATTGTAGCCTAGACCATATCTTAATCTCTATTCCAGCCTCTGCAGTTGTTCATTGCAAGGTGCCAACCTGCCAATCTGCAATGGTAGCCACAGCTTGAAATTTTCAGTAGTAGGGATAGAGTTGGCATCAGTGGAGGTTGATTTGTCTGAGAGATGCATGGCAGCAATGTTAACGTCACTAACTTACTAAGCAATCCAAGGGTCGGAAACATAACAATAATTGTACTAATATGGTAATGCTTACCATGCCCTTCGCCTCGATCTCTCTCCATGCAGGTGAACTCTTTCGAGCAAAAGCAGATGGCCCTGAGCCGTGGCTGAGCCCAGTTGCAATTGGAGATACCGACTACAAGATCTACTGTAGGGCTCTACCAAAAGGAACAGCGCTGGCAAAATGCCGCACTTGATCCCGTACTTTAAGTTAAATTATTCATAAGGAATGGGATATAGAGAGATATCATGGTATAGATAGTCGGAGTTTAGATAGACGGGCTAGGTAGGTGGCACTAGGGGAAAAGTCACGCAGGCATTCACACAGAGTGCACAAGCTCTACGGCACGGTCACAGACCATATCGATCCCCCACCGTTCGCCCGAACCATGTTTTAAGTCCAGAATTCCACCCACCTCATCGCATGCCCGCAGCACTGTATCAATATCCTCCTTTGTGTGCGAAGCGCTGGGACAGAACCGCGCACGAGCCGTCTCAAACGAAGTGGCGGGATATGTTACGACAACGACAACGATCGGTGGACTGTACGCACGCATCATACGCACGAACACGGGCAATTTTCCAGGGTTGAAGATGAGCAGGGGAACAATGGGACTAAAGGAATGTCCATAGATGATGAAGCCCAGCTTCTTGAGGCCCGCATGCAGATAACGAGAGTTGAAGGCAAGACGGCGGATACGCATGCGAGCTTCAGATCCGTCTGCAAGAGCCCGAGGAATGTTCATCCACGTCGGCAGGTTGCTTGCGGGTACCATACCTAAAAGCTCTTTTGTACTGTCCCTCGGCGTGATGATCGAGCCCACAGGACTGAGGGAAAATGTGGAATTGATTGGCTGTGGTGCCAAAGCAACGCCCATGATACTAGCCATCGAGGCAACAATCTGGGCGAGCACGGGGGGTGCCATCGCTTCTGCATATGGACTGGAGTGACCGCGCAGTCGGAGACAATCAACAAGAGTTTTCGACCCTGCGATGTATCCACCAGCAGCACCAAAGGACTTGGTGAAAGTGCCCATCAAGACATCAATCGAACTAGGAGGGATGTTGAAGTAGTCCGTCACACCCCGTCCATGAGGACCAAGCGCACCGATCGAGTGTGCCTCATCGATGTAGAGGTGGAACTTGAACAGAAGATTAAACATCGTAACAAATAACTGTCATTGCAGGACGAACCTTGTAGATCTGCTTTAACTCGACAATCTTAGGCAGGTTCAGGACCGTGCCTTCCATGGAGTACAAACCCTCGACAATGACCAAGATCTTCTTCCACGAACGATGCGTCTTGGGCTGACCCTGACTTATTACCTCACGGAGTAGAGAGTCAAGGCTTGACATATCATTGTGCTTGAATACCCGGACATGTGCGCCACTTTGCCGTGCACCGATGCGAATACTAGCGTGGTTCAGTTCGTCCGAAATGATCAAGGACCCCTTTCCCACCAGTGCAGGGATAAAAGTGGAGTTGGTGGCGAATCCCATAGAGCATATTAACGCATCTTCCATGCCGACAAAACGCGCAACAAGGGCTTCAGCAGACACATGAAGCTCGGAGCTCCCACTCTCAAGACGCGTGCCACAGGTGGAGACACCACATCGGCGGATGCTTTCCTTGACTGCGTCGGAGCAGCCGCCGCGGCCCTGGGAGAAGCCGAGGTAGTTGTACGATGAAATGTTCAGCGCACGCGTCTTGCCACCAGTGCAGATCTGAGTATAGTTGTTATCTGTGGAGTGACGGTCGAGGATAACAATAGTGCGGCCAGGAACACCCGTAACAGGCTGGCACAGGCAGTCAGTCATACGACCCCTGAGCCGCCGAGTGTAGAACGAATCAAAATTTGTGTTCAACGGCGCGTAACCCTGCGCATGGAACAAAATGAGTTGTATGTGATGAACAAGTTTGAGGAGGACAGAAGATGGCACATACATTCTGAGGCATAAGGTGGGCGAAATAAGGCTTCGCAAAACGCTTTCCGAAGAAGTCGCGCATATGACCTAACAAGGAAAGAATAAACAGGCTTATGTGTGTGGCGAGGAAGATATAGTATGGAGGCTCCTCGATGGTTTGCTCCTCAAAGGGTTTCGTGTAGTCATGCTTAGAGACACAACGATATGTCTCATTCGCACAGTGACCAAACTCTGTGTGAACGGTAGTGAAGACCTGCTCTGAGGTCGATGGTGTAAGGGGATATTCAAGGCAGTCGTTCTCATCGTCCTCGCTGAGGGTGCTGTCCTCGGAGGAAGCTGTGATGGAAGGCGAGGGGGAAAGTGAAGGGGTTGATGATACAGAGGAATTGTCATGACTGCGTGTGCGAGTGTCTGCCTGTTGAACAGCAGAAAGGTATGACACTGCCGTCGGCATTGATATCAACTGGCTAAGTAATTCATTCTTCTTGAACATGGATAGAGAAGGGGATGGCGGATTTAGCGCGATGGGAGACGGCATCTTCTTGTCCTGTCTAATTAATAAACCGTCGTTCGAGGACGATGAAGGAGCGGAGGGAACAACAATGTTAGAGATCGAACATGTATCACAATTGCACAATATATGCGGGGAGCCTCTCGCTAGCAATCACGATCCGGTTCCTAGATGTACCAGCTGGTTTACCATAACAACCCCCTGTATGTAGCGGAGCAACTTGATCGCACTACGAAAATGTTTTTAACGACGGACTGACCGAGCAATTGACGCCGTGGAGCACAGCACATTAACACTGACATGACAGAATCCCGGAGGGCAATTTATCTCCTGCTGACAAGAATGCAGCTCTATTATAAAAAGACAGTGCCATAACTGCGGTTGAAGGCACATACATTCGTACCCATGCAATCCACCGATCGTCGATCATCTGAGAAATGGATCAAGCGGTATTTCGTCACAGCCAGAGGGCCGTAGAAGCGGGAAGTATCATTAATATTGGATAATACTTGCTCGCAATCTCACGTATCTGTGCGTGATTCGCGAGACTCCGAATAGTATTGTTGGCGGAGTATTGTATCTGTACCAGTGGAAACGGTAACCGACAATTTAAGACCATTTGGAAGGGAGTAAGTCCATTTGACGGAAGTATAGTTGATCGTAGTTGATGTCACCGCTGAAGCGCTGACATGTCGACACGCTTAGCATGCTATACAGGCCCGACGTCCAGCCTGTCGGCGCATTGATGAGCCGCACTCCTGACGCGACGCCATCATTATGATGACCCATTAGTACCCGGGCTCATTGCTCTTCGATGCCAATGCTGCTTCGAGTGTGAGGCCTTGAGGGACGGAGTGTGGAGTGAGCGAAATATGAGCGCTTGAGCAGCCACGGTATCAAATATGATTGTTCAAACGTTCAAACGTTCAGAGTTTGACAGAGGGGATCAATCTGTGTTAAAATTGAATTTGAATTTGAATTTTATGCTCATTCACCTCTTGTGGCACGTGACAATTTATAGCCAAATATGGTATTCAATAACAAATTATGCCCTCACAACTCGCGAAGTGGTCGTGGGAAAGAGCCTGGTCGCGTTGTGTGTCACATTCTCGAGTTTTATCATGTCTAGTCAACCCTCGATGGTCTGTCACCGGGTTCACCTTCAAGCCTTTCCCACTGCACCGTGGCCGTGCCTTGACAAGCTTCCCACCTTGTGAAGCAATGTGAAGTACTATGACCGTAACAAGCCCTATTCATCCTGTGTCAGTGCCTCGTCACACTTCCACATGGGGCCGCGTCAACAGTACCACAAATCCTGCTAGTCCGATTGCTAATGATGTTCCCTTCCATGATAACAGACTTGAACGTCAGATATACTGTATGTCCGTGGGCAGCAATGACATGATCTACTAAGAGACGTATTCTGTGATAGACAAACTACGTCACTCATTCGAAAACGAGATGGCGTTGTTGCTGGCAGCATCCCTGTCCTTTTTGGCGACATGTCATCTCGCGATGAGTATGCAAAAATTCCACGTTCGTCTCCGTGAACTAGCCGAGAAATGGCTTGGTGGCATGCATTTGGTGTGTGCTTCCCTTCTTATTGTTGCTCATCGGTTGTCCAGCGATTTCAACTCAAACATGTGCAAAGTCGGAACGAGCAATGGTACGACACTGGCCGCACTGGAAGAAAAGTGTAAGCAAGCGACAACGGGCTCGTTCTGGTTCTTGGACTCGCTCCCTTGCAGGCCGACTCTACTGCTCTTTCTGGAAACAAATTATGTGCTTTCAGGTCCGACGCTTTTCCAGGGAAAGGATGTCCGTCAACCTGTCGGACAATATGACTGCAGGTACGTTCAGTGTTTTGCGGGGAGCTTCATGTTCACAACTCAAGTTAGTGGCTAGTGTTCTCCCTGCCAGCGAATCGAACTGGATGAATGCAAAGTCATACTGTGACAGTAAGTCGAAGTACCCCCGCGACTGTACATGCAGATTCGGATGTAACCATGTAGCATATACTGTTCATATACAATAGTTGGGTGATGATCATATGATTCATATCCCTACGATGTCTTCTGAGTCATCACACCTGTCGTTTATCATCTCCCTCAAGTTCGGTACATGATACGATAAGCGTTTGGCCTATCTGGTATGACCTGAAGATGTACGTAGAACAGCCTGAATAGGCTCATCGTATGATTCATATTTTGCATGTGGAATTGGATGTTTCGGCGGCAATCAATGCGGCAAATGGCTCTCCTGACTCCGCTGTTCCCTTCAACTTGAATGATGCTCTATCCATCCGTCACTTCTTCATGCACTCGAATCCTGCGCTCGACCCTCAAGACATCCCTCAAGTCCTTTTCCACCTCACAGCCAACACTAAGCACTGCCAGCTCAACAAATCCCAACTTCGTAAAGATTGTCGAAGTCGGGCCTCGCGACGGTCTCCAGAATGAACCCAGGCCAATCCCACCTCCCATCAAAGCAGAACTCATCAATAAACTCGCTATCGCAGGGATACGCAACATCGAAGCCGGCAGCTTCGTGAGCCCCAAATGGGTGCCCCAGGCACGTCTCTACTCTTCAACACTTCAACATTCGTGCTAATATGCGGACGAGGCACGTAGATGGCAGGCACGGCAGAAGTCCTAGCTCTCGTAGACAGTTTCCCGACAACCGGTTATTCGGTGCTCGTCCCAAATCAGAAGGGCCTAGACGGCCTCCTAGAGATACTCTCCCCTAGCACTTCTCCAAACTCACACGCAAAGCCCCCACCTCCAGTCACCGAAGTCGCCATCTTTGCCTCTGCGACAGATGCGTTCTCTCTCGCAAACACCAACGTCTCTATTTCAGGTTCTCTCGAACGTCTCGCGCCAGTTGCGCGCAGAGCTCTTGATGCTGGGTTGAAGGTGCGGGGATACGTTTCAGTAGTCGTCACATGTCCCTTTTCTGGACGTGTGGATCCAAGGCGGGTTAGGGATGTTTCGAGGGAGCTCGTACAGATGGGGTGCTATGAGGTGAGCTTGGGAGATACGACAGGCGCGGGGACGCCCGCCAGTATTCGTGGGATGCTGGAGGAAGTTGCGAAAGAAGTAGACGTAGGGATCCTTGCTGGACATGTAAGCTTCACTCGTTCGTATCTTATCTCATGGTTGATTCAATGTTCTTTGAGTTCCACGATACGAATGGCACAGCGACTGCCAATATCATGACTGCTCTTGACTTTGGGTTGCGGACATTCGATGCGTCTGTTGGTGGCCTTGGAGGGTGCCCGTATAGTCCTGGCGCTACGGGTAATGTTGCAACGGAAGATGTCGTGTATGCTCTCACGGGAGATAGGTTATTCGGCGATATTGGTGAACCATACAGTGAAGGATCCCTCTGTACATGTTTCTCCTTATGAGCTGACCATATAATATATTGTAGGCAATGGTGAGCCCGCCAAGACGGTTCAAAGTCGATGGGATGTAGGTCCCGTTGACCTAGCTCGACTTGCAGAAATTGGAGAGTGGATTTCTGGGGTACTTGGGCGAGAGACTACGAGTCGTGCTGGCAAAGCCCTATCGGCGAGACGTAAGAGAGAAGAGGAACGCAAACGAAAGGAAGGAGCAAAGTTGTGACACCGCGACGCCTCCCCTCTGGCGAGGTAAGCTGATGTCTGCTCGACTCGGACGTGAATTATCATGCTCGAAGACCACAATCACCCTGCATACTTTCCAGTGATAGCGCGATCCATGTATCGCTCTCCTCTATGTCATTGACTGCTTCGAACTAAATAAATACTCAGGGTATCACAACTCATAACCAGATGTCCTGTCCGCAAAGTGCAATTTTATGAGCGTCCATCTCTATGCCGGATAATCCATAGTCCATGACCTCGCACTCTCACTCAGGTTTTGTGCTAAACTCTTTTCCAGCTTCAACATCTTCCAGCGGAGCACGGCTGTACCTGCCCCCATCCTTGGGAGTTTGCTGAGATTCGACATGTTTCACCCACGTGTAGTAAATGGATCCAATAAGGATGATTGCAATAGAGGAGGCGCGGCCACTATAAAAAAAAGGTGTCAATCACAAGAATCTTGCCAACCAAAAAAGGATGCGGCCCGCAACAAGCGGAAGCAAGAGGAAGACAGTCATACAACACGATGGAGGCGGAAAATACGCACCCCGAAATGATATCCCCAAATAACCACATTGCTAACAGGGACGCTGCTACACCTCTTACTGCGGAGGACACCATGTGTGTGATGGGCGAAGTAACCTTGATGGACAACAGACTAGCGAGGCTCATCATAAAACCAAGCGCACCCTAATGATGTATCAGTCAGCGATAGCGTGAATTACCAAAGCTGGAGTGAAGACCCACCGTGATAAAGGACCCCCAAACGAACGTCTGCAAGTCGCTCAGCTGCTCTCCCTCCTTAGGGACAACACCTGCTCCGAAAAACAAGTCCGTAATTGCCGGGATCTCGCCAGCGAATACGATGATGGGGATCATTACAACCGCACTAAATAAATTTGTATACCACGATAGGTTCATGGCGCTACCCTTGACTACATCCAGACTCTTTTTGATGACAACGCTGTGCACTGCTGTGATTGCAGAACTGGCAACGCCAAAGCCAACACCGGCGAGAACCATGGGGACAGAATCAAGAAAGACGCCAACAACGAAGCCGAGGGTAACGACAGAACAGCTAAAGAGTATGCGGAGGGACGGGCGCGCGGAGAGGAAGAAGTAGGAGGTGAGGACTGTGAAGGGGAGGACGAGACCACGTGCGACTTGGTAAACAGATGCGTCGACAAACTTGAGGGTATAGTTGCTGAAACTAGTAGCAAGACGAATGAATGAATAGATGTCAAAACCTGGTGTTGTTGATTCATGGGAGTCATACCTCAATCCCACGACATTCAACCCAATGGTGGGGGCAAGCTGGATCAGAAGCTGGGTGTCTGCATATAAAGGCACGACTAAGAGACGTGTTGCATGTGCGGCGATGAAAAGAATGACAGCGATGACAAGCTGAGCAAAGAGGAAGAAGAGCGGAGCAGCAGTCGATTCGAGAACCCATTTATTCCTGGATTTCGAGAAGGAAGAATGAGCTTGGTGAACATTGGAACAGAAAAAAAATTACGCCATGACCATCTGCATGCAAAAATATTAATGAACACCAGGTAATAAATAGTAGACGAACGTACGCATAGTGCTGCTACGAGGTAGAAGAGTACTGTGCCAATCTGCAATTAGAGCCTCTGGTCACTGAAGAGCGATGAAATATAATGATTGGGACGTACGACGAGAAGTCTACTGCTCTGCGACTGCGGACGAGCATCATGCTTGTGTGACATCGCTGTACTCGAAACGAGGCTTAGTTTGAGAGAATTATAACACTTTTTGGTACTGTGAATACGTGCTGTGGTAGCCTAGGAATCTTGGAGTTATATCATGAACTGAAGTGGGCAAGCTAGAACGGCGCTCGTGAGTAGGAAAATTCACGTAGGCGCAACACGGAGTTGGAGCGCGGGAGCAATCAATATCGTGGCACAGCATAGCACCAATCATACAATGACACCCCTGACCAGACCATGTAGGACACCTGCTCCTTCCTGAGTTCCTGCAATATGGATGCCTCGCAAAGTACTGTTATACAACCTGTACATATGATACTATATATTTACCCCGATGCTGCCATCCTGGGCAATCCCACTGCATCGCCTTGCTGTGACATTGAAGCAAATTTTACTCGGGCAACGATACGGTCATGGATTACATGCCGAGAGACACTATTTCCATCTTGCAAGAGTTCGGACGTCCCATGCTTTGCTTTCCGTGTCTACTGGTGGCATTTGACGCGGGATATTGTTTGGGATTCCCCAGGAGATGAAGAGACATCGCTTTTCTCCGAGGATATGCTGTCCAGCATCTTACGGGATCGCCTATCATAGCATACCTCTTGATGCGCACCAAATCTTATCGTATTCAAGCATTTGCGTGTCGCCAGGCAGGATTTCTCTCATGCTATTTTGCCCAATCTGTTTGAACATGCTTTGCGCATCGCATGACGGTTCCGACACACTGGCCGTTTCAGAGTTTTGCCTCGTTTGATTGAAATGAGAATGAATTGAACTTACACTCTTGCTTGACCGGCGAGCAACCGGCCTATATGGCATATATATTGTGACTTACAGTTTGCGTGACTGCCGACTTCTGTGGGGTGCTGATTGCAGTGGAAGGAATAGTAGTACAACGTGGAACGTGTTGGAGTTGGACTGATTCACTACCCACATTCTTGCACTTGATGTGACCAGAGCCATTCTACATCTGTATCATTTCCGCAGCACGTGAATGCAGGTGTTTTCATTTCACTAGTACACATGTTTATTGGAAAGACTCGCGATGATCACCTAATTGGCA
Organism: Suillus weaverae; assembly: GCA_016767475.1. Lineage (NCBI taxonomy): Eukaryota > Fungi > Basidiomycota > Agaricomycetes > Boletales > Suillaceae > Suillus > Suillus weaverae. Next base: position 195,153 of record MU179303.1, read on the forward strand.
ACGGCAAATATTAGAATCAACTTGGTATGCAAAGTGCGCAACAAACAGCTGATGGCTCCATCGTATATACTCGAGAAATGAGATGGGAGATCTTCATAAAGGGCAAGAAAATGTCAAGAAAACGTATGGGATATATTAATGATGACCATCAGTATACTCGGAAGAGGGACAGCATAGAGAGAGCCAAAAACGAGTCCAGCGCCCAGCGTGTCTGATTATTACATGAGGATTGGCGCTTGAAGTTGTGTTAGCGACAGCGGGAGGTGTGGCGGAGGACGTAGAGGCGGCCTGTGCTTGTGAAGATGACTGAGCCTGAGCCGCGCCACTAGATTGCTGTGCGGTGTTGCTATTGGGAGGGCGTGAGGTGCTTGCAGCAGGTTTCTCAAATTTCGATGGACTTGGCCTCCATATTTCTCTTGCTGACACGTCCCTCTGTGTGGTATGAGATGGAGTTTGAAATTCGAGAAGGAGAAGATGACATACACGTTTGCCCTTGGCATACGGAACATCGACGACTGCTGAGTGACGCTCGTGCAGCTCGATCCCTGCACTACGGGATCTGGTAGAGACAAGACTTCGAGCCCATTGAAGAATGCTGGGTCGTGATGGTGTATCGTGTGGTGCAGACGACTGAGAACATCAAGGTCAGGAAATACGGTACTATGTAGATGAGACATGAGCGACGTACGTGAGCAGGATGTCGTGTAGCACCGGCCTAGAAATTTTTTGAATGCGATGAGATCTGTAATGAAAGTGTCACGTACAGCGAGTGGCGACTTGTCGCGCTGGTCCAACAGAAGCTCGTCGAGGCCAGCTTCTTTCACTGTTGCAGAAACGTCCCACATATACGCGTTTTTGTCCGCACAGCCAGTGGCTAGTAGCTTTCCATCTTCCGAAAACGACACAGAAGACACGACGTCTGCATGGTGGAGGGGCGAACTAATGGGCTGATTGTTGTCGAGGTTCCATAATTGCGCTGTGTTGTCCCCGGATGCACTTGCAAGGATGCGGCCATTCTGAGATATTGCAATGGATTCGACACCGTTGGTGTGCCCATTGAGCACTGCGATCTGCTTCCAAGTCGTCGTACTCCATGTCCTAACCGAGTGATCCATTGACCCGGAGATAGGGGTTTTTCCATCTGGGGTCCAAGCCAGGCACATCACCGAATGTGTGTGTCCTTCAAGAGTCACGACAAGCTGGCCAGTCTTTGTGTCCCATATTCTGATTGGGCACTTGTTACCCGAACGTTCGTATCCGCCAGTCGCAAACATGGTCATGTCTGGCGAGTAGACGGCTGCGTACACGGCTGCGTGCCCTGTCTTGATTGGTGCGAGGACGGTCGCTCCCTTCTCCACGTCCCATTGTCTTGCAGTCCCATCGTACGATCCGCTCAAGACTCGCTGACCATCCCCACTCCAGGACACAGTCCATACTCTGTCTGTATGCCCCATCCATTTTGCAATCACTTTGCCTGTGTTGATGTCCCATAACCTCACTCCACCATCCTCACTCCCGCTAACAACTTTCTTCCCGTCCGGAGACAACGCTATGGTTCGCACTTTACTTTCTCCATCCCGCCACTCGTCTCCTATCTGTTTCCCGCTCTTTGAGTTCCATACCCGCAGCGAGCCGTCCGCTGAGCAAGTCATTATCCGTTGTCCGCCTGGCAGATGTATGACGCCCTTGATTCCACTGGTGTATCCTTCAAATTTCTGGCGGGGCATTATCTCTGATGTCGATGTCTTCTGCATTTCAACAATGGGTGACGACATAGTCAACTACCGCGCGCAGCTCGTTTTAGCTTTCATATACAAAGTCCACAGTGGTCACTTACGACGATTATCAGCTCTTGACACCAAGACACAATGGGGGTATAGATCAAGAGTGCACTGGAAGTTTGAGCTGGTACGTGTTACATGTGTTATCCTCGTGTTCAATTGTGTTCACTTCCCAGCTTACGCCATACAAGCGCTCCGTTCACCTCCGGACGGTTGCGCATTGATTTAAATTATAACAGATGTCTGTACACCACGCTGGCAGTCGTCTCTTGCTCTCCTTCTCGAAAAAGCGCTCGAATGTCTCTACGACCTCGCACCCTTGAGAGTGCAGTGTACAGTTGTCCGTGCGCGAATGAATCTGTGCGCAGGTCGAGCACCGTTTTCTCTAACTTCAACCTTTGACTTCCGTTGAACATCGTCGCACGAGCCGGATGCAATGGAAACTACTTTCGATTGACTGTCCAGCTTGAACACGCCGGATTGAAGGCGAAGGTAATGCGAGGCAGACAGTATATCTTTTCTGTCTGAGGAACCTGCACTTCTACAAACCTTTGATGAAGATTCGTAATGCAGACTCGCGCGTTTGGCACCAATCCTTTTTCGACTGACAGATTTCGCTGTATAGCGCACACGGCTCCGACTTTCAGGTCCAATCGATGCGGAGGTATGTTTGTATGAATTAACATTGCGAGGTAGTCTGGCGTTTGTTCAGGTGCGTCTGGAGGTACCTGCTCTGCTCACCATAATCTCCTGGCAGCGCATCTAACATAATGTCGTTGAACTCGTCCACGGATACATTTCGTGGAGAGGAATGCGCGCTGCAGGCGAGTTGTGAGGTCATCGAGAACGTGAGGAGGAAAGAGGAAGTCTACAGCATCGTTGATATTGTTGATATGTCCGATGAGCTGGAGAGATTGTCGGACGCCTGAGCAGTCTTCCCCTACTGTGTCTACGAAGTTGGTGTACGTGGGGTCACCCATGCTTCGTACTGGGGTTGTGAGTGTGAATACACACATGGATCTCCATAGCGGTGAAGAATTCACGGAAGCAGCTAGTGAAGCCAATTCGCCTGCCCCACTGACGACAGGTGACTTCAAGCAAGTGATATTGGAGAGCTGAAGCTTCGAAGTGGCACGCGCACATGGCACCAAATCAAATTAGTGGCGCGCGCACATGGAGGTGACACGAAACACCAACTCGCTTTTTGAATTTGAATTTTATATTTGGCCATCTACGCTCCGTCCTTACATGTGTCACGTGCTCTCGCATGGCATTTTGGCTGAGCGCCAGCAGAAAATATATTTACCCCGATGCTGCCATCCTGGGCAACCCCTTTCATAGAACACTTTCACCTGCACGGAGACATTACTAAGTAGCAGCGCCGCTACCACTCCTGCCTCCAATCTTTCAGTCGACGGCATCCAGCATCTGGCGAGAGCCCCCGGCCCAGGCCGTCGGCCTGTTGTTTTATTCAACAAGTCAGCAACTCCGGCGGCACAAGACGTCCACGACCGCTCCTCTCTGCGTCCATCAACCATTCTCGATGTCGTGACCAACTTCCCGCCTCCATCTTCACCAGCTCCAGCAACTTACTCATATCGAACGGCAGCGACGCATCTGCCTGGATGGCACCCACCACATACGATCTGTTCAAGCTACAATTCAGCATCGAACACAACATAACAATGAGACTACATACATCACCGTACCCTCCTTCAGAGGCTCCACGCGCCCACCTGTCTTCAATATGTCGCACATCTTATCAAGGGGCGTATTCCGGTGGTGCCATAGGTTATACGCCCGCATGTACTGCGGGCGAGGGGGCGCTGGGAAGTTCGGCGCGTTCGATTCTGGTGGCGTAGGTGATGCTATCACCTTGGTACCACCCACCCTTAGACTAGGTGGATCGACTGAGCTAGTATACTTGGTCGGGTCAAGTTCTTTGTTGCCAGCTTTGGCCAGGTCCAGGAGCTTCAGGTGTACCATCAGTGCTGCATGCGCGTCATTCGCTGCATCTTGATGGCTGTCATTAATCCAAGTTTTCCTACACCACGTTGCGGAGCTCACAATGCACCATCTTATCATTCAGGTCTGCCTCCCAATTACTGGTGCGCTCTGTGCCCTTGACCAAATTGCACTCGAGGTACATAGCAGTCATCTTGGCGAGACTGACTACTCGTCGCTTGTATACGCTAGAGAAAGTATCATCTGCGGCATGCGCAAGTGCACCAAGCTCGACGAGGCCTCGGGTCGTGATCCCAAAGTCACGATACAATTTCTCACCATCATCTTCCAGTTTGCGTTAGGTGAATCACAGTCCACATCTCCCAAGCTACGCACTGTGGATGTTCGCCCCTGTCTTTACTATGCTTGGCGACTCAATTACCTCCTTGCGGGCCGTTAATGAACAGCATCAATGGCACTAACCAACTGATCGAGCTTACCAAGACTTTTCCCGGAAACCCTGTCGCACAGCCAAGTATTCAGGCGACAGCAGACCATGACTGAGGGACGACGCACGTTTCATTTGGTTTACCTGGATCAGCAAGATAGTCGATTTGTCGCACAGTTGCACTAGTGCTGTTCGTCGTTCTTGGGCACCAGAATTCCAGAGTACACGCCACTCGAGGTCAAATCCAAGGGGACTATAATAGCAGACACGATCATGTGAATGCTCGGTGTTGCTCTTGCGACAACAGCTACAGGTGGACATACCTTTCAAGCGTTTGGACCAATTTGTTGGCCTCATCCTCGCAGCGCGTGTAGACGACGGCGGGCGATGGGGCGCAGTAATCCGCGTAGGAGTAGTCAGGGAAGTTAGCCATCGATGAGGTTGCTTCGGCAGTGGACTTGGACTTGGACATCGTAACTCGACTACCTTTTCCTTTGTAACATTCGGGCATTCTTCCTCCGGGGTCTGAGCTTCCTGCCACTGTCATACTGGCGAAGCTCTCGCTGTTGTATACTTCTGCTTTGTCACCCATTTTCTTTGGAGCAATTCCCCGTCTAACTCTAGTAAGGATCTACACTCGGCTATGCGATTGGCCATGAGAAATTGACCTTGATATCCTGGTCTCCATAGTGTTTGTGTGATTTAGGGCTTTCTTCAGCACTTTATCGGGTCGTAGCGCAACGCATTCTGTACTTCTCAGGTTCTCGTCGAGATTTGCCACCTTGTTATTCGATTTAGACAGTGCAGAAGTAAGGGCGACTTTACGTCTGGACTGCTCCAAAAAGAATGGGTGGATTCTATGTATCGACGCATTGTCATTGAATTCAAGGCATAGAACAAGCCAGACGCGTACGGCTTGGGTTGCTTCTCACTCAAGTGCTTTGTACCCTTCAGGTTCTTCTGTGCGAACAGGTTACCCTCGAGTATCTCGATTGAACTGTCAGAATCCACTGCGTCACTAAGGTCGCCAAACGCTTTCCGTGGCGGTGAAGTGTGTTCGGAATCGCGGACCTCTGGGTTGGTACGTTTCTGAGTGGGTGGTTGGAGGATACATTGACGAGAGACTACCCTTGTATTAGTAAAGACACAGTTTTTTGTCGCCATTCCGGTAAGTAGCAGCTATCGCGACTGGGGGTGCAGTGCTCTGAGTTGCCAAGTTGAATGTCAATCAGACGCGTCTCGCGTTTTGTCACGTGATTGTAAATGATGCCAAATATATATATACACACATCATGACATCTTGGATTTCACTTGATGAGCTCATTGATAAGTTTACACTTTGGGCTCTATGGAATATATATGCAGGTGAGTCGTACAATAACATTAAAACGTTAACGCGATAGTTCTCTTAAGCGATGAATCAGAAGAACAGTTGGCGGTACAGAAGTTGAAAGGGATATGTCTGCAGATATCATACTAGTATGACAGCATCGTGACAACACCTGACAGTGACTCACATGGGCTCCGCATCTTATTTATGTAAAACATATAATTGACCCTGAAGGATGCATTTTTGACTCAAATTCTTCACTTTCCCCCGTGACCATCTTCAAAGGTTTCAACGAGCACTTGGAAGATTAGTGAAGTTCATTCGAACAGGTGAATAAGTAGTGCAATCAAATGTCAGACAACACTTATCAATCACTGTTCAATCTAGCAGCTTTTTTCCGTTTGACTCGGAGTTGCGCATACTAGCAACAACTTGATAAAGTCGAAGCAATGGCTCACTTATCTCAGATATCTGGGACACCATCGTCCCTTCCTCAGGACTATGCCATTCTATCTCGTTTTGCTGCTCCCCTTTCACAAGAAACGCAGGAAGAGTCTGATGCCTCTCCTGCCAGGAACGACCAGGAAGAGTGTGGTGAAGAGGATGGCTTGCTTGCACCACGGAGGCAGGTTAGGCGCACCAGCTTCCCTTCATCGTATATCTTCCCGCCGCAACCGTCCATGAATATCATTCCTACAGCACCGAGTGTGCTTCAGCCGACTGAGAACACACCCCTCCTAGCGCCATTAATACCACGCATCCGAGAGAACGTGGACTTTCCTTTAGATGGATGTGAACCTAGCACCGCTCAAATGTACTGGGAAGAACTATGCATCTTGTTGAAATACTCCTTGCCTGTCTTTGGGTGAGTTCATACATTGGGTTTACTGTCAGTTGAACCAAACTCTTCTGTTAGCACACATGTCTTTGAACACAGCATGATAATGTCGTCCGTGGTCTCCATAGGCCATATCTCAACTGTTGCTCTTGCTGCCGCAACTATTGGGTTCATGACTGCTAACGTCACTGGTCTGAGCATCATTCATGGTCTCGTTTCAACCTTAGACACAATGCTTCCTGGGGCTTGGACTTCTGATCAACCACACCTTGTTGGACTATGGACGCAGCGCATGAGTGAGTATGATTGTTTGTTTGATGCCTGCTACTTACCATTTGTTATTAAAAGCGATTGTTGTGGCCGTTACACTCATAGTAAGTCGTCGAATCCCGTCGAACGTGTTTTTCACTGAATCATTGGGTTATTAGCCCATGTTTATTATTTGGTTCAATGCAGAGCCTATCCTACTTTTACTGAGGCAAGAGCCGGAGGTTGCGCGGCTCGCTGGTATCTACTTGAAATGGGCCTCGTTGGGTCTGCCGGCTTATGCATTCAACTGCATTTCTCGGTGAGCCTGGCTTTCTTAACCCATAAATCATTGTCCTAATTGGCATCGTCAGCCGATATTTCCAGTCCCAAGGTGTGTAAATGTGTTCTGACCTGTGATTAGGCGTTCACCATCAATACCCGTCAAGGTCTCTTCGATGTGCCGACTCGTATCATCGTGGCAGTAGCACCTATTAACGTGCTTTTGAATTATCTGCTAGGTGTGTTCTGACGCTCTGGTTTGACCATCTCACACGCTCATGCGTTCACTGTAGTATGGGGTCCGGAACCAATTAGATTGGGTTTCATCGGCGCCCCGATAGCGACATCGGTTTCCTACAATCTTGTGTCAATCGCCTCTGTCATCTACGGTGTTTTCTTTGTTGAGAAGACCGCTTGGCATCCGCTGTCAAGGCGGTCATTTACCTCGTTAGGTCTTCTTGTCCAGCTTGGGTTAGGTGGTGTTGGTGAGTAGCAGAGACAATATTGCATGCTCCCAAGCTCATCCAAAACCACTCATCTTCAATATAGGTCAGGTTGCTTCAGAGTGGTGGTCATGGGAACTAATCGGGCGTATGTATATTTCCCTGGTGTCTGGAGGAAACACGCTGAATTTCGATTTCACAGTTGCTGCTAGCTTGTAAGTCTTACGTTCCAGTATCGTCGAAATAACCTACGTTCCGCATATAGCCTTGGGCCTACAGCGTTGGCAGCCCAATCAGTTCTTTTGTCGACTTGTTCTTCCACTTTTCAAGCCCCGTTTTCTCTGGGTATTGCGACCTCCGTCCGGTTTGTCCCTGTTCTGCGTGGGTGGCACATTATTTCTAACTGAAACCACAGTATCGGAAATCTTCTTGGGGAAAGGAATGCAAGGCGTGCTGGAGTTTCTGCGAATGCAGCTATTCTTCTCTCTGCTGTAGTAGCAGGATTTTTTAGGTTTGTCTTGCCTCACTTGTGTTTGATGCAGTTTTTTTTGAGACGTTGACCAGTGCCGTTTTGTTGATTTTCCGCAAGTCATGGGGTTATTTATTCAACAACGATATCGGTATGTCTGAAATCTACATAGTAGGAGTTACCCCTCATGCATGGCTCACATTGATACAGAGGTCGTGACACTTGTGGCATCTATCCTGCCATTATTAGCGTTGTTCCAAGTGCCCGACTTTGCATGCGCTATCACATCCGGAATACTGAGAGCTAGAGGTAAACAGGTACGCACTCTTCCATGCTCCGGCTGTCATCTGGCTGACCGGTTCTTATCAGTTCACTGGAGCTCTACTCAATCTTAGGTAAATTGGGTCAAATCCACTCATTTGGTCCGATGTCTACTTATGCATTCTTCAGCGCCTACTACGTCATTGGGATTCCCTTTGGGTTGTGGCTTGCCTTCAAGCAAGACATGCAACTCGCGGGGCTTTGGTGTGGTCTCACCGCTGCTCTGCTTTATACGTCAACCCTCAGCATTTGGATCTGCCTCAGAACAAATTGGAAGAGGGAAGTGGAGAAAGTAGCCGAGCGCCTTGCTGTAGACAATAAGTGCCGCGATGGACATGCGGGCGGTGAACACCTGGTGCAATGATTGGCAAGCTAGTTGATGATGCCACGTTGGCTAGAAGTGTGGCGTAGTGCGGCTTGGTTTGGTCTATTCGTATCTTTTAACGACCTCATGAATCTTACTTGAACTGAATCTCCTTGTGGGAAATTTATTATCAGACTGTGCCTCTCTTTCAAGTGTGAACACATGGCCTCCCTCCAGACTGGTCCCTTGATATCCTTGATGCCCGACTTCCTGAGACTGCTTGTTAGAATGTCAACTTGGGTGTTGAGTGGTTCGATGGAAGTACATCCCCTCTTAATGGGGTCTGGGTCTAGCTGGGCAGTGACCTGACGTTTTTTGATCAACGAGGCAACGTCACTCATGTACTTTCTCATGGATGTCAATCAAATGGATTAGGTATCTCAAGGAAGCACATTCAAAACGAAACTTGGCATTGACCATGGCCAAGGGTCGATAGCAGAATTTGGCGTGCCAACTTAACCTACCACATGTCTCAATTGGTCTCGTTATACTGAGCAATGCACGCTCAAAATTCTACGTCTAATATAGGACGATCCCGCACGCACTACATGTCCTTGTCATGACCGTTTCACCTTCCGCAACTGACTCTGGTTCCCTGATGGTTCCTGCCTTCAGGATTCGCTTGCACTCTGCATTCTCACCGCTCTCGTTCTTTATACTAGCCGAAGCTGGCGGCTACTGTCTTGCGATGCTACATTTCTGCTCTCGTTCGGTCATCGTAAAATCCCGTCACCGATTGCTTCTCAGCCCCGTTTACGGACGGCGGTAAAAATACGGCTCGAGATCCTTCGACTGTCACAGATTCACTCGATCAGGATAATCTGCGAAGTCTTCGTCTTCCCGACCAAAAACTATCGGAAGATGAACGAATGATATATGTGTGTGTGTAACGGTCTACAATTTCAGTATCTAATCAGGTATCCTATTATAATCTGTTTTAAAGGCGACGTTCACCCCAGAAAACTGCACTTACTTTAACATTCCCACCGATGGAAGGTGCATCGCGTCATTGGAAGGACTGAACTGATGCTATCTATGTCCACGACCCAAGGTGGGTCTTCAAAATATCGTTACAATACGACCAAGACATGTGTAGGATAATGAAAAGCTTCCGCGAAGCACCCACAATATCGTCCCCTGGCTTGGTGCGGAAATAGCCGCTAACATTTCTTCGGTGCTTCTGATCGGCCCATGTCAGGAAACTGGAAACTGCTCACCGCAAGAACGGTATTCAATCGGCATACTCCTGAGAGCGCTACTCAGTACTCAGGCCTCAAGGCCTCAGGGATGCGAGCATCCTCACGGTGCAGGCTGAGTCTCTATCGATTTCCCCTTTCGTTCATGTTCCCAAATGTATCGAACGTTCGGTCCTTCGGCCGATCTTGAAGCAGTTGCTCTTTCAATCGCTGCGACAGTGAGGGACCACATGAGAGAGCAACTTGAAGTCTTAGTGACCTGTTAGAGATCGTTTTGTCGGAAATCGAGCCTTAGAGTGCATAGGGAGACATCATCACATTGTAGTTAGAAATAACACTGCGGCCCGCCACATGTAGGTTGTTAGATGCTTATCGCATTTAAATGTGTATGCACCACTACAATGGATACAGTATCTGTGTTCATACAAGCCTATTGATTATACTTAGTTTGGTACATGCGAAGAGAAATTGCTTTTGATACAGTATCTGCCAGAAATCAATAACGGAAAAGAGACGAAACCATCAAAGCTTTGAAATGGTGGGTTGCATTTTGTTGAGGTACGCTGAGGCAACTACACTGCCTGTTTTCTTGTTAATGACCTAAGTAAAGCAACTCATTAATCAATTGTCAATCAATTGACTAAGAAAACAAACCTCGCATCGAGCGCTCATAATTCGGCCACCCATAGCGATTGAAGTGCTGATGATACGTAAGCACGATCCACTAGTGATAAGAGTGAGTGGGTAGCGATGGGAATTGGTCACACCGACGTACACTGGTGCAGGGGAGTGGAACATGATGTTCATCGACTGAGTGACTCCCACTCCATTAACGTTTTGTATGAGTCCCAAAGCGACCAATGGAGTGCTGCAGCAGCTACGGTAGTATATCAGAACATCCCGAAGAGCGTCAAGCTACTTCGTACTAACTTGTCAATTAGAAACGCCAGACAACCTCCATGGAGCATTCCCGCGCCATTCAACATGCCTAAGCGACTTGTGAGTACACCCTAAATATGTCTCGTACACGCTGACATACTTTTTGAAACAAGAATTTCTGCAACAGTCGTTGCCTCCATACGACCTTGCTTTTCGTGGCTTTCATGAGCACTGATGTCGACGAACTTTACTGCCTTGGCAATAGAATGACCAAAACAGTGCTCGTCACCAGCTCCGTACGCAATGAATGTATTGAGGACAAGTTGCTTGACGTAGGGGGATACATTGCCCTGTATCTGGGATGCATCCCCGCAGTTGACCAAGCTCTTGGGATCTACCCATACCTTACGTGGTGGTGTGTACGAGGATGTGCCGCCGTAGATGATGTTCTCGGAAGAGGATGACGAAGAGGGGGTATATGACTCATAAGCAGGAGAGGCTGCGCTGGCGTAAACGGGAGATGACCTAGAAGGCATGATTCAACTTAACAGAGGCTCAGTTAGTTGGACCGATTGGCATACCTCAAACGAGGACCCGATATTTATCGAATGCCTTGACCCACATCAAGACTTTCGCTCGGCTATATTTAAATTGGTTTTGCTGGCGTAATGAGAAGGTGTTTTTGAGCAAACTTCTTGATGCGGCTTTGAACTGGTTGTCAACTCTCAGATCTCCGTACCAGGATGAGTAACACGCTAAGTGTGGAAGATTTCGTAATCCACGTGAGGAGTGCAACCAGGGATGCAGTGAGTCCCTGTGAATCCGAGAGTCAGGCCATGGGTTGAGCATTTGGCGAAATTATATGTACGTACTGATAGACAGGGTACATCCAGAATCCATTGATGGGCCAGCTTTATCTTTACAGAGAGCGCAACATTGTTCAGTTTTCAGCAGAGCCAACAAAAACAATGACCTGATTATCGGAAGGCCAGTGAGAAACGCGAGCCTCCAATTTGCAAGACACCGACACGATAATTTGAAATGACTGCGCGCTCATCTTCATTGCGCAAGAGCTTCCTTATTCTGGGGGATCCACCCAACGAATTCCCAAGTTGAAGATGGCCACGTTGCAAGAGGTGACGAGCCCTGTGAGACCGGCGGATTGAAAGAAAGAACGTGTGAATCACTTGGACATTTTTTCCAACATTCACTAAGGCTGTCCCCAAGATCCGCGTGGATCTAGTATAATATATAGATGTATGTAGACTAACTACCAAAATTTTAGGGAGTCAGGGTACTAAACGGGTGAAATAAGGCCCCAGGTTCAATATACGAAGGCGGTTATCTGATCCTCAACGTTAACTACATGTACACTGGCAGGAGATCCTACCAGAGTATCGGACCTTCTGTCGAGGGAACCCGGTGTTCTACAGTCAGTCACAATCCTCACGTCAACGTCTCCCCGAGTTCATGGTTCACAACTTCCATCGGAATCGGAATCGCAACAGGGGTATCCTTCCTCTCTTCGACTGCCACTGGCCTGTAATAAACCAGAAGGAAACAGAGTCTCCACAAGTCCTTCGATATGGTCACTGCGGTACACGATGGTAATTTCAGCACAGTGGTTGGCTACCTGCAGTGCAAAGTACAGACTGCGCATGGCAGTGTCAATGATAGCGTTCCGGAAGCGAGTAAGCTAGTGCCGATAGATAACTGGTAGATAGTGAACCCGTGACATGACACGACTGTCGGATAAGCTATGCATAGAAAACAGTACGTAGACTCCTATTCAAACTTCAGGCTTTAGGTTTAATATTCAGGATGGCCAAATAGGTTCTTGCGCTGTTATTCTGATGGAGATCCCCTTGTTCTCCGGTTGTGCATATTCAACTTAATTAGTTAGGAGTATGATAAATAACTTAATCTACCACAGCACCCTGCAGTTTGAACATTCTTCATAGCACTACTGCTAAGTCACTTTCTAAGTATTTGATTGACATTGACATCGAAGATGTAAATCTTTGTCGAGGTTTACCTGGAGCTGGTGTCGGTCACCAGTCAAGAGGTCGCTGAATTATCGAAGAGTCTGTGGATATAGGTCCGAGTCATAGGCACCACTTACACATGTTAAGGCGTCGGGGACGAGGGTCAAATCTTCAAAGTGGCAGTGGTTGGACCAGGAAAGCCGCCACATCACGCGAAATATGTGAAATTCCTCGAATTCGCATATTGTCCTTACCACAACTTACCACACAGCACACAGCTTGACCAACTTGAATATCTCACGACTGAACGGTCCTGCCAGTATTATCAGAAAAGCTTTAGTTACAGTCAAAAGCGAAATACCATTGATTCCATCTCACAGGGTCGGAGATGAGCTCAGATGTACGAAGGGGAACAGATTGAAAATAGACTGACTGTGATGGAAGCGTCCCCGGGCCCCTCGGCGATCAACCGCGTGGAATTGCAGGGAAATTCACAATACGACTTCGGCTTCGCTTGCTTATGCGAGGGGAGTAAGCACAGAGTAACCTGGAGTAACTGACGAATGATTGACGCTGCTTACAATAATGATCAATGTGATGCGTTCGCGCAATTTTTTTTGGAAGTGGATGACTGATTGAAGACAAACAAAATACAGCGGTGTGGATACCGAGACACGCGGCCGGCATATCGCAGCGTCGCATCGGTTTTCAAGGGAAAAAAAAAGGGTGGCATACGGCCGCATACCTCACAAACAGGGGCGGATGGAAGTTCGCGGGGATACACAGTAGCAAGAAGGAGAGATTTTGTAAGACATATGCCGTCTTTTTGATTCGGGCACGAAGACGTGACGCGCTCGGATCGCATCATGCGAAAATGTAAAAAGCCGTGAACCTGTAGAGCGCAAAAACTTTCAGGGATCTGGAGGGCCTGCATGCCCGCCTAGACAAAAAGGTAATTCCCTGGCACAACCCTGGCAGGTGGTTAAGCTATGCGGCGCAGCGGTAGTATGCAGGCCTTGCACAAGTTGCATAACCCTATTATTTCTGATATTTTCAATGCTAAGGGAGTTGGCTAACAAATTGGGCAAAAAATTAGATGTGACGCGCGTCGTGTCCTGGGCTGGCAAGTACGCGTCCTTAAGCCTCATTCGAACCACTACAAGTGCAACATGGAAACGTCGTTTGCGTTAACTGGCAAGGGCTACGTGATCGTAGCTGCTGACACTACTGCCATCCGATCAATCGTCAAGATGCAGATTGACCAAGACAAAATCAAGGAGCTCAGTCCTCATCTTCTCATGGCGTACTCGGGTGAACCAGGTCAGCACAAACCTGACAAGACCATTTCATGATTTTTGACAATACACACCTGAAACAGGTGATACCGTCCAGTTCGCCGAATATGTCGAGCGCAACATTCGTCTGTACCAAATCCGTAATTTGTATCCTCTTCGCCCAGCCGCAGCCGCATCCTGGATCCGCCGTTCATTAGCAGAAACTCTGAGAACACGAAACGCGTACACAGTTAACTTGCTGCTAGGCGGATATGATACGTCCTCGCACACACCGAACTTGTATTGGATTGATTACATGGGGACAGTGGTGGAAGTGCCATTTGCTGCGCATGGATATGGTAGTTACTTCGCTCTGAGTTTGCTTGACCGGTACGTTGTTGCTCTTTACTTCTCAGTCCACCAGTTCCTTTTTCTTGCTACTTAGTGAAATGGTGTGCTGACCACTTGACTTAGTTACCATGATCCAGAAGCATCCCTGGAAGAGGGTCTTGCTACCCTGAAACGTTGCATCAATGAGGTGTCGAAGCGTCTGGTGGTTGACCCAGGCAAATACAAGGTCAAAGTAGTTGACAAAGACGGTATTCGAGAAGTCGAGATATAATGTCCCCCCCGGCAATGTGTACTGCGATGTACTACCGCCGTCTCCTTCTGTCTGTGTATATCTCTATTTCTACCTCTACATCGATGCGCTCAAACCAGAAAGATACTGCCCTCCACCCGATCCCCTCCAATGATGCGCTCTGTCTTCTTCTCGCATGTAAGTAGCTTCCGAATGCGTGAAAGTACACCTTCGTAGTGTACCACATCCTGGGGAAACATAATGATTTGGGCTGCCTTCTCGATATCCGACCTTCGAATTCTAGAGCCCCAAATGCTCTCACAGTAGGCATCCACAAGCCTCACCCTCTGCAGGCTCGCCATTTTATTGACACAGAAAATTGCCGCAACAGACCCTGCACTCAGGAACGTCGCCTGACCCACGTAGAGAGTGCGAAGGCTGGGAATCTCTGGGAATAATGGCATCACTGAATCATCCGAGTCAACGGAGAAGGTGATGTTGGTGACTGTAATATCTTGAATGTTTGACCAGATGCCAAATATTCTACACAGGCGGCTTGCTACGGGCGCGACGATCTTGAATTTTCCAGTCAGACTTCTTCACCCAAGATTTTTGGAATGCACGCACTGCAGTGGAGAAGTGGTGATCCGGGTCGGGTCCGGTCCACCGAAATACTTGGGGACTACAGAATACAATTTTGGCAGCAACATTGGATCAGGGCGATGCACCTCTGGGAAGACATCCATTATTATCTACTCACTTGACAACAGACAGTGCCTCTTCGAACACATGGTGGCTGGTATCCCGTGAGTATGAATGGAGCCTCAGACAAAGAACCTCCAATGGGATCTGCTTCTGCCCTAGCCCCAGTTTCTCATTACGATCGCGACATCTGCACAACACCTCGCGAAGGTGCTGCCAGACGTCTGATCTCGCAAACTTGCCTGTCAGGTCGACCGTCACTGAGCGCAGCACCACCCCTGCGTTCTCGCTCGTCTGTGCAAAGAGCCTTAGCTGCTCTAGAGAGCGAAAGCACAAATTCCTATAAAGCCATTCCACGCCGGCGTTGCGGAACTGGTGGTTGACGCACAGGATGTTGCTTGGGATGGATCCACCGGAAAGTGTGTATGCGATTATGAGGAGTAAGATCTCAGGCGGCAGATCGTCTAGAGTCGCATGCATTGGGACTTTTAGAAGGGCACGCTGAATGAACGGTAGACGAGCGCTGGGCGTGAGCCTATCGGCAACCGGATATCACGGAACGGTGGGAGTGGTTTTGGAGTGGTTAGTTACAGAGAATTTGATTCGGAGCTTTGAAAAGGCAAAACCTCGCAGAATCCAAGTACACAGGCAAACCAGTGCTTTCAAAATGGATGAATTAGGTAGAATTGTTCATTCCGCGAAGTAGCGAGCAGCTTAAATTCATGACCACACATCCTTGTCCGTAGCTTCTATTTCGTAAACGTACCTGGCCACCAGTTGCACCTGCGTGCCCAGTCCGTCAGTTTCAGTAATCTGGTAAAAAGTACGACAATGCCATTCTCTTAGTGAATTCAGCTTGAGAACACAAAAAATGTGGAACCGTGAAATCAATCGCTATCTACCTCGACCTACAAATCACAGAATCAATAAAGTCTGAAAAATACTACAATGTGACTTACTACATTGGCCATTTTGCCCTTTGCCCGTGTTGCCGCGGCCCGTGTAGAGGACCGCCCTGATGGCGCAAAACTCAATGTGCCCTGTCCCGACGATGATGCCTTCCCTTTCGCCGTGGTTGTCTTCTTCGCAGGGGCTTTCTTTGCGGGTTGACTAGAGCTAAGGTGGTTTTAGTGTCTATGATAGGAAGTTAGACCATCGCCGGAACCAACCTCAATACCGCGGCACGATTTGTCTTCTTGGTAACTTTCGGTGGTACCTCGTCTTCCCCCTCATCGTCGTCTTCGTCTAATTCTATGACTTCCTCAGATTCACTCTGCGTTAACTCCAGTCAGCACTCCGTGTACTATATCATATCATAGTTTATAAACTCACAGCAACAGCCTTCTTTCCCCTCCCTTTCTTTGCCGGCGCAGCCTTTTTCGTGGGTGCGGCTTTCTTCTTTTTGGGAGGGGGCGCGGGTTCGTCAAAATCTGACCCGTCCTCTTCCCCGCCATCGATGTCCATAAGCATTGAGTCGGCGTCGGAGTCCGCTGTGGCGGAGGCCTTTTCTTTGCCCTAAAGTGTGGTGTGAGGTGCGATTTCACGGGGCGGGTGGGGCCAACGTCGAACACACCTTTCCTTTGGCTGTCTTCCCCACCTTTGCTTTTTCTAGGTACTCCTGGTTGTGCTGCTCCTTCAATTTGACGAGCTACATAAAACAGCTTGGATTCAGTAAAAAGTTAGAAGGAAGCTTAGAAACCTACAACATCATCTAGCTCCTCCTCATCTACTTCTCCATTCTCCTGTACGCCTTTCATGAGCGCTCGCAGAGCGCTCGAGACATGTCTATGTGAGCGTACAATATTAGCACAGTGAATGGAAGTAGCACAAAGAGAGTAACGACATCAGAGCAACATGCGCGGCATGACCAGGCCCCCAAGAACAACATCCCAAAAATGACACTCACGTCTGTATAGCCCACCCATCATCCTTTTCTACAAACATCCTAATCGCCTCATTCATCCCTGCCTCACCGAGGACCTGCAGCTCCTGCGCCGCTAAATACTCCTGTACCAATGTTTGCACGCGAACTTTCGCCAATTTTTCGCTCGTCGTGAGGTCTGGATCGTCGATGGACAGCTCGGGCTGGTCCGCAGAGGTCGTGGTACGGGAGGCAGCGGAGCGGGCTTTGGATCGGTGGAAAGAGAGCACATCGCGTGGGTTTGCAATCCGTCCAGTAAATTCTTGTCCGAATCGAATGGGATTGGACATTGCGGGAACGTTAGTGGTGTCGACCTACCAATGGTGAGGATCAGTATGGATGCGGTCTGCATATTCTGTATCGCAGTATGTAGAGGGATAGATCAACAGACCTTGAGTCGTACAAGCGGGAGCATACGTGGGAGCTCCTCTTCGCCTTCTTCCACTGCGTGCGCATTGCGCTCGTCCCATAACTGGTTCGCTTGGTCAATCAGGGCGTTTACCTGGATTGTGCGTTGAGTCCGCAGCCCACACATCAGTGAAAACGGAAAGGACCCCACCCTTGCTCTCAAAAACTTCCCCACAGCAATTTGGTCGGTCACATCGAACCCCTCCTCTTCTGCTGCCTCCGCGAGAAAAATGTCGCCCAGCATAAACGGACGTACGGTACGCAAAGGAAGAGGTTTAAGCTCGAATTCTTTATTATGGATTTGGAGCAGGGCAACGTGTCTTTGCCACAGAATTATTGTATTCGAGGGCCAAAGGAAATTAGACACGGAAGGGGATGGTGAGTCAAAGGAAATCTGGGAAGTCTCTGACACTCACTTCTCCAATCCTTCGCCCTCGCCCAAACTTGTAGCCACACTCGACCCGGGCTGCGTGACGTGGTATGGACGACCAGCAACGGGCTCAGGCACAATGCGGCAATCGTGCTCATGACCCCAAACGACAAGGTCGATACAGTCATCGAAGAGGCCTTCTGGTACAGCTGGAGTTGGAGGGTGGGGAACACTACAAATGGGAGTTGATGATCAGTTTGAGGAACGGAAGGACGCAGGCAAACGAATACGCAAGAGCGAAGTGATGAACTAAGTAGGACGCATGGGCAGGGGTCAATATTTGCGTACCGATTTTGGTGCACCACAAGGACGTTGAACCATTCTTCCTTGTCGCTAGGCATGTACATCCGCACACGATTGCTGCGTAGTTCGAAGTGCATGCGTGCATCTTTGACGTTGCCAACTCCGTACAGTCCAAGGCGGGTTTGACCCTTGCGAAGGAGAACGGGGCGGATAGATATACCTGAGTACCATTTCATGGTTATTCAATTGAGATGTGGTTCATATTGCGCGAAGAGATAGAACGAAAGCGAGGGAAACAAACATTAGCATCGACTCGCCGCGCATGCAGAACGTGAGCATACCCGAATCACTCTCTACAGGGTTCGGGTTCGATGCACTGGATAGTGGGAGGTCGAACTTGCCCATGTAGTTTATGAGCCCCGATACAGAGAGGACATCGAGCGCACAGAGAGCACCTTCCTGTTAAATGTAAATGAGTGCTCACGTGTGAGAGGCGAAGGAGGGAATGAGCGCAAAGGTAACGAGGAAGGGCTAGTTTCTGGATAATAAGGAAGGAACACGGCTTACAGGCCCAGCACCTTGTGGATCATCGTGGTTACCGTGAATGCTGAAGACGGGAATAGCAACATTGAGATTTGGGTCTTCGTAGTTGACCGCTGGGAAGCTGAGAGCCGTGGTCATTCGTTCAGGGAAATCAAACAAAACTTCGAATGTACCTATATCCCGCTGCTCGCCCGTCATCTGGATTGCTAAGGAGCTCAAGTTGAACAGGCTTGTCACCAAGTGTGTACTCCCGGAGAAGAGCCATAACCTGGTATAAGCAGTCGCGTGACGGACGGTTTTCATGAAACAGATCACCGCCCAGTAAAATCATGTCGACCTGTAGATATTTCTAGGAAAAGAGATGAAATTAGGAAGGATAACACGAACATCGTGCTTGACAGCAAGCTGAAGAATTTCCTTGAATGTGTTGATAGAGTCCTGGCCACGAATGGGGTCGCGCTCAAGATATCCAATGTGATTGTCTGTTGCAACTAATATCTTTATGATGTCCTCCTGGTCTGACTCAACGCTGTGAGTGGATGAGTGGGCTATACTAGTGAGAACGGGCATACAAGCATTACGGATTATCGGCGGTGGAGCCTCATTGTCTGACATGATGTGAAGACAATGTCGTTCAAATTGTCGACTCGGACGTCTGCGTGAAGAGACTTTTGTATGTATCGTGTCAGTCGAAGAGGATCACTCAGTTGGACGCGTCGCGTCACGTGGTCTGTTGTCACGCCGTCACAACGCTGCTCAGTGATTTTAGCCCCTGAGCGTTACCGCATTTACTATTTAGTAGACTAGAAAGACCTAAAGTCTCATTTTACAGGCGATAATGTCAACGTTAAGGCCCTAAAGGTTCGGTGTCGTCTATGTCCGAGGATATATGATGTGAACCATTGTCGCATTCGTGACTCTCTCCCCCTTCACGCTCAGCCACCGTCCCAATCGATGCTCCTGTCCTAATCCCACAACTAATAATGCAGGTTGAACTGGGCTCTTTGTGGGAGGTCGCTGTTCCTTTTCTCTCCAAGAAGCATTATCCAGTGCGCCTTTGGGTAAGGTGAGAAGTTGCAGGGAGTTGACAACACCGGACGCAAGTATCGAGCCAACCAGTGAAAACGATCTAAGTTTTTGGTCGAGCTTCCAAAATCGCACATCTCCATCCCATGAGCCTTGGAGTTGAATTGAGCAATGTCGCTGTTTGTAAGAATAATAAGGAATGGACTTACCGGAAACAAACATGTCTGAATAGCGCAGTGATGCAACAGCCGTTATCCAGCGGGGTGTTCGCACAAGCCCCTCGGTTGAGGACTGTACTTCGTGGAACCCATGGCACAGTGTCTGTGTGTAAACAGGTTTTTTCTTTTGGGTGTTCCAAAGACATATCGAGCTTCAGGTGGTATTCAGTGGTATTACTCATAGGACATCGAGCAACATACCCCGTATCTCCCCCGCTCACAAACGTAGTTTCATCAATCATTGCGACACACTCGATACTTCCTTCGGCATATTTGCTCTCCTTCATCTTTTCCTTACCTTTTTTTGATTTCGGACCATCAACCTCCAACCCATTCACTTGTTCTTCATCCTCGTGGCCTTCGAACGCACCTCCTTCAAGCAATTCCCGTATTGCACTCTTTCCACCGCCGCGAAAGACCAGCTGACTCTCATCTGCAATTTTCCAGAAACGAATCGTTCGATCTCTTGCTCCAGCGGTAACAGCAGTCTCTCCTCTGAGCGCATCCAGGCAAAGAATGGTATCTTGGTGTCCAAATAGCGTTTCTATATATCCCATTGCTGAGAGATCGAACAGCTTGATTGTCCGATCAAATGAGCCAGTATACAATTGCTGTGTGCCTTTCCGGAATGCAACGCTCTAGAGTCGAATACAATGTTAGCATTGTTTACATCACACACATAAGACATACATACTGAAACCGAGTCCTTATGTCCTCCAAAACCTTTCACCCATTCATCCTTCTCTACATCCCATATGCCCACTCTCCGATCTTTAGATCCACTGGCGAGGTATCGACCATCACTACTTACGGCGAGAGAGAGGATCTCGTCCGTGTGTCCTTGAATATCTTGGGGGAGCGCCTTCTCTTTGCCTTTGGAAACGCGCTGTTTATAGAACGTCGCAATCTTTTTGCCAGACTGCAGAGACCACTTATTTATGGTTCCCTCTTTCCCTGACGTGTATAGAAACTGGGCATCGTCCGATGCGACCGCGGAAGTAACAGAGAAACGGTGACCCCTGCACCGTAGGGGTGACGTCGAGGTGAAATCATACTGTCGAAAACTACGTCAGCCAGACTATCACCGAAGATAAAAAAAAATACCAACAAAGTCTGCCACGAAGAGGTGAACTTTGCCAGAATGCTCCAGGACGTCTTGTCGCAGTCGTTCTGATATTAGCTCTCTGTCGATCTCAGCAGCATCAAATTCTCCCTCGGCTAATTCCCATAACATTGAGCAAACTCAGAACACAAATTGATTGAGTCTAACTGTACTTGCCTAGACCATCCTTCACACTGTCCAGGTAGAGCTTCGCCAATCGTAATCGCTTTTCCGCAGGGGTTTCCTGTTCGTCTTCATCACCGCTGGTCTCGGGCTGGACGTCCGCGCGTAAGTCGATGTCATCTATTCCGCCACCCTCCGAATCCGTTCTGTCCGAGTTCAATTCTTCATCTGCGGCTCCCCCCCTCCTTGCGCTTGCATGGGTAAGTTTTGTGTCCTGAGAACTAGATTTGCCCTTGCGTGGAATTTTCTTAACTCCCCTAGCTCCCTCGGCCGTGCTGACAGACCGCTTCCGCTTCCTTGTTTTTGTCGACGCGAAGAAAGAGTCTGGCATAATCTTGTCTTGCAGATTGAGCTGCCCACATATTGTTACTCGACCAAAAAAATCTGGAAGCGGAATGTGCCGGATCACGTGCGATTGAACATCTGACTCTGGTTACCATATATGGGTCTCCAATCAACTCTCACCAGGTCAAGAAAAGAAAGTTCAGGCCGATGATCAAGGCGTCCGCGAGGTTCAGATCTTTATCGTCCTTTCATCCACTGGCACACTCTTGGACAAGAACCACCATGCGATCTCTCACTGTCGATTCTCTCAACCCTGCCGTTCGCAATGTGCAGTATGCCGTGCGCGGTGAGCTGGCAATCAAGGCAGAGGAATATCGTGTCGTGCTTAAGGAGAAGGGTCAGGACAGCGGTCTGCCATTTGATCGAGTTATCTCTTCAAACATCGGAAACCCCCAACAGAAGGGGCTGGACCAACCTCCCATTACCTTTAATCGGCAGGTTAGCTTCATTTTATATTTTCCTCCTCTCAAAGTTCCAGAGGTACCGGAACTATTTCTCACTACCGTAACAGGTTGCTGCACTCATGGAGTGGCCACAGCTGATGCAACTCGCACCCAATGCGTTTCCACAAGATGTCATTGCCCGTGCGAAGGAACTGCACGAGGAAATTGGCTCCATCGGCGCATATTCGCACTCCCAGGGCGTCCCTCTCATTCGTCAGAATGTCGCGAAATTTATTCAGGGTGAGTAGTTACATCAATGCCACTAGGTTTGACAGCAACGTCACTGGAACATTTATTCGCTATGTGCCATGTCGACCTGTCCAGTCAAGTTCTGTTGATTTCTCGAGGAAGTCACAACTCGCATTGGTTTGGATTAGTGTATATGTTCACGTAACTGACACGTAATCACAGACCGCGACAGCCATCCATCCTCACCAGACAACATCTTCTTGACTGGAGGCGCTTCCGCGGGGGTTTCACTTCTGATTTCAATGCTTATCTCGGAACCCCACAAATCTGGTGTCCTCATCCCGATCCCGCAGTACCCTTTATATACAGCAACACTAGCGCAATTTTCGGGCGTGGCGATTCCGTACCATCTTGATGAGGCACATGAGTGGTCGACGTCAATTAACGAAATCAAGGCTGCACTTAAAAAGGCAAAAGAAGACGGCATTGACCCCAAGGCACTTGTTATCATCAACCCCGGAAATCCAACGGGCGCGTTGTTGAAGGAGGAGACGCAGAGGGAGGTGGCGAATTTGTGCGCAGAGAATGGACTCGTGCTCCTCGCAGACGAAGTCTATCAGAGCAACCTGCACCGTGCGGCCGAATTTCCATTCACGTCATTCAAGAAGGTTGTCTGCGACATGGGCTCGCCAGTTCCACTGGTATCCTTCCATAGCATCAGCAAAGGTGTAACAGGGGAATGTGGGCGGCGTGGTGGTTACTTTGAGTGCCATAACATCCCGCATGACGTCCGCGCGATGATGTACAAAATGGTAAGCGTTGGGCTTTGCCCTCCGCTGCAGGGGCAAATTGGTGTGGACTGCCTTGTGCGACCCCCCAAGGAAGGCAACGAAAGCTACGCGCTGTGGAAAGAGGAGACATCACGAATCCACAAGGTACTCGCGCAGCGCACCAAGCTCATGGCAGAGCGCCTAAACAGCCTACCCGGCGTCTCATGCGTTGATTCTCCCGGAGCATTATACCTTTACCCCAAGATCACGCTCCCAGAAAAAGCGATAGCTGCTGCACGGGCTGCTGGCAAGGAGCCAGATGCATTCTATGCACTCGCGCTTCTAGACGCAACAGGCATTTGCGTCGTGCCAGGCAGCGGATTTGGGCAGAAGGAAGGAGAGTACCATTACCGTCTTACCTGCTTGTGTCCTGGCGTGGACGAATATGTCGGGAAGTTGGAGAAGTTCCACCGCGAATTTTGCGGGAAATACCAGTAATTTCGGATCCTCGCGTCGTTAACCAATGGCCGTACATGCTTGTTAGGCTAGACCTCACTGCTGACTTTGTGCCTTGCAATTGCTGTGTTGTGTTACTGCTATCTGCTTTCATGTGTACGCTTGGATATCAATATATAGATCATGTCAGGTACCGTCGGTCCATGTGCGTCATTTATGGCCTGGTAATTAGTGACACGGACGGTTGACCCAAACACGACCCAAATCAATGATTTGCACATCACATCACTTGGTCAGACCCCCTGAATTGCTTGTACTGTGGGGAGGAAGGAACTCAACCACTGGAGACCCGTGACATTCCGGCCAAGAACACCAACTTTTTGAGCGGAAGTTTTACCGTCAGGTTAAATCTTGATGTCAGTGGTTCCAATTCCACTCCCATGTTCCGCCGCCCACCGTGTTCGCATAGCCTCCGTCATCTCTCCTCTCAAACGCGTTCGTCCAAGGGCTCCATTCTATAAACTCTCTGCTCACCGTATTCCAACCCTCTGGTCACTGTACCGGGGTTTGCTCAGACATGCACCAGGGGAAAATGTGAGCGATATGCTTTTTCACCCTGTGTTGTCTAACATGGGGTACAGATTCGGTTTCGTGTGCGAATGATGTTCAGGAAGAACCAGCACGTCGTGAAAGCGCATTCTGCGAAAGAGAAACTCGTGATGGGATACAAGGTATTACGATTCTTCCAATCGTAATCATTGGCATGATGCAAAGGAAATACAGTGGCTAGAAACTTTCAAGCGCGCGGAGCAAGGCGATATCAAATTTCAGACCGTTTTAAGCAGGTATGAAAGAATGATTGCCTCCAAGCGCGAGAAGACCGCTTGGAAAATGCGTATACTAGAAGCATTCGTGCGTATCCTAGTGTCCCTTCTTCATTGTCTACTCACAGAACTCAATTAGAACTGGGAAGCCAAGCTCCGTAGTCGTCCTATTTTCAAAGGCTCCTTCATCCGTCCCTCGTTTGACAACAAACTTCTTCCTCGCCTAATCCCCCAGCCTGCTCACATAACTGGAATGATCGTGCGCCGACGACGCGCGCGCGACCGTCGATGGGAGCAACGGGAAACATTGAAAAGCTGGGCACATGACTTACGACACGAGAGTCTCTTTGAGTACGCGTTGCTCAAGAGTGCACGAGGCGAGACTGTGGGCGCGGCTCGGCACATGAAGGGCAGGATGTTGGGGGATCATGCCAATCGATGTGCTGGGGAGGTTGTTCGACTGCTTCGTGAGGAGCACTTGTTGTGGGCCCCAGTGTACACGGGAGGGGCAAAATCTAAGTGGGGTGAGCTGTGTATTTGTCCGGACAGTTGATAACGTTGACGTCTGGTGAGTTACTAGATGAGCCTTTCCTCAAGCGCCAGGCTGAACTGAAGGAATGCATGATGCGCGATATCTCACGATATCGTGCTGCACCGCCCGCTGGACTGGTGCTGCAAGGCAAACAAGCACGCCGAGAAAAGGTGGCAAACAAAACAATTCAAAGACAGCGTGAACGTTCTGGTGAAGTCACTGCTACCACCATTAAACGCCGGCGGAGCGCACCACCTGCACACGTCCGAGAGCTCATGACTCCAAGAAAACTGCTAGTGGACAGGGCGATAAGGGAAGCGAGTGAGGGTGGGTGGTCGGGTGCTATTAAGGCGCACATGGGCGTGCATATGCACATGCCCGAAAAATGGAAGGCCGAGGGCGGGTGGGAAGATGAAGAAAAGAAGAAACTTCTGGATGATATGGAGAGGAAGATTCGAGCGGAGAATGAGAGACGAAGAAAACACAGTAAGCTGGAAGCTGCCCCCTTTTCTGAGTAGTCAAGACTTTGCAAATGTGTATAGCAAAAGATAACAGATGCTTGACAAAGAGAAGGAACGACTATCTTCATTCGACTATGGCAGAGGTAAGTTGTACAGTCAAATGACTTCTCCGGGACCTCCCACTTTGTTCTACGAAAAATTATCAGCCCTGGCTCTCCTCACCGTGCGCATTGCTCTTGTGCTTCGGTATAAATGACCACGACTCTGGCGCAGGACCAAGGAACATCTCCGAGATTTTGACCCAATCCTGGCTATTCGGACTGGCAAGGAGTGTTTCTAATCGTTTTAAACATCAATTTTCAGTCCTCACAAGACCGATGAAGCACGTGCCTAATTCATCTCTTCCTTTGAATGTTGGCGCTCGATCGTTGATCTTGGCTGGGAGTCGTTCGAGTAACCCGATAGGGACGTAACGGTATTGAAATGAAAGCGCTTCACAGAGAAATCGGCGTGTCGTGTTCACACCTTTTGTGTCTGTACCAAAGTGACTGATGATGCAGACTTGACTAACTATCGTCATTCAATTGAACGGAAGACAAACCTCAATCCAAATTCAGTGAACTGTTGGAAGATATGAGCCAGGACGGATATATAAGGAAGGAAACAGAAAGTTACCCTGCCAATTAACTGTAATCGCTCCCTCGAGCTGATATCCCATTCTCGGTGCTCCTTCACTTCCGTGAAAATCCATGGTTTAATGAGTGCTCCCCGTCCAATCATGACTCCGTCCACGCCAGTGGATGAGACATTGGTCCAATAATCATGTGATGAGAAGCAATCGCCACCGCCGAAAATGGGGATCGGAGAAACTGGGTGAATGTACCGTAGGTGCAAGCAACCGTCAGAATGGTAGAGGCAGGTGAGTGGATAGAACTTACGGCCCATATCGGCCTCTCGAGCCCGCACGGCGTCAACACATTGTTTTATGTACTCCCAATCAGCCAATTTCGTATACCGTTGCTGGCGCGTACGGCCATGAAGCTGTTCTCTGTCCC
Organism: Suillus weaverae; assembly: GCA_016767475.1. Taxonomy (NCBI): domain Eukaryota; kingdom Fungi; phylum Basidiomycota; class Agaricomycetes; order Boletales; family Suillaceae; genus Suillus; species Suillus weaverae. The sequence goes on from MU179303.1 coordinate 221,384, forward strand.
ATGAATCGACAAGGTATCAAAGACAGTCATGGCGACGCACTGTGATACAACCAATCCCCCATTCCGTGGCAGCGCGCAGCATGATCTTATGTGCATTATTACGACCATCCTTGACGCCTGTCCGTAGCTTTATTGTAACCAGAATTTCGTTTAACGCCCTGGACATCCCGGTGACAATTTTGCCAAGTTTCGCGGGTGCATCCAGTACTACGGATCCAACTAAGCTTATTACCGCTCCGTGAAACCCTATGCCAGACAACTCACAAGCACTCCCACTTCCGCTTTTGAAGACAAGATCGATCGGACATCCACAGTTCACATCGACGAAGTCTATGCCTCCCGCATCACCAAATTCGCGTGCGAGGACTTCAGCAGTTGGGACTAATGTACTGGGCTTATTTCCTGCAAGCTGAATTCCGAAGATGCTTTCCGATGGATGCCGCCGAACGAGTGAGAATTCGGACGCAGAAGCGCTGAGAAATGAGGTCGCAAGGCCCACTGGATGAGGATTGCAATATTAGTGCACGTAATTGAATGACGTGGGAGATAATGTGAATGAGAGGAGAAAGTTGACAGGAAGTAATAACATACTTTCGCCACATGTTATATCCGCTCCAAGTGTCATACATAAGCGTCTGAACGGCTAAGATACTTGGTCAACTGATTTACTGTTTGGGCAGCGATATTCGTACCAAGTTGCCGACCGTTGTTAACGGCGCGAGATCTGACCATAGGTGTTCAGCTAATTTGTTTCAATCCATCGTGAAGAGAATATCATACATGATTTACCACTCCAGTCCAGCCTTCGTTTCTCTTGTACGCGGATCAGGACATCTGGAGTATCAATCTGAGCACTGGAATCAGAATTTCCAGTGCGCTTTGCAACGAGTTCTGACGAAATAAGTGGAGGATCATCCATGACCACATTATCTTTACCGACAGCCACGTCTTCTTCCGGTCCATTGGAGTCTCCTTTAGTAGCCTCCATTTCTTTGAGGTATGCGTCGGTTATTGGCTTAGGATACTGCAATGCGGTCAAGTTCTGATGCTAGCAGGAAATACTTGCGCTAATTGCTAACCTTCTTGGATCTGAGTAGTTGCAGGGTGTCTGCACTAACAAAATTGAGTTCCGTGGTGCTCAGCGCTGTCTGAGCCCTCTTTTCCTCATCTTCGACGAGCGTGATTACTCCATTGACATCACGCTTAGCGTGAGCTCCTAGAAAACGACACTTGAGGCCTAGACGACAGAATCCCGATTCTGCAAACGAGGGACACAATGTGTGTTGTTTGAACGAAGAAAGATTATCGCCAGCCGTAGAATTATCTGCCTCCGTGCTCATGATAAAAGGAGGAACATCTGATATCGTCGTAATTGAAGGGAATCGAATATCGCTTGGTTTTGCAGCCAGATACGCGTCGATGTCATGCGTAAAGCGACATCTACACAGCATAAGAGGCGTCCAGAGAGGTGGCAGGACAAAAACACGAACTCATCTCCATTCTCGCATATTTTCCCATTGGCGACCCTCCAGCATAGCTCAAGTTGATCGTGTACATTGCCAAACTTGCGGCCCTTATTAGCACCACGCTTTTCCTTCTTTTGCGCCTTGGTCCACTTTTTGCGGCCACCAGTGCCCCTTGCGTCAGTATCTACCATATCCGCACGTGATGTTCCAGTGTGAGCTGTCGAACCTTCTGCTGCATCATCATCAACTGCAGGAAGGGCAGCAGGGGACACCAGGAATCTACGGACAGTGAACCATTTCAAAGGCAGTGACAAGCCTGAAAAACGTACTGTCGTTTTACGGGGGCGGTTCCCGGAGGGAGAGACATAGTAGTCGTCTTGCAAGCGACGATTAACTTCCAGGCTGTCGTCGAGAATAATCAGAAATGACTTATTTTTCCAAATTGCAACAAAATCTTATCGCACTGCCACAACATATTCCATAAGATAGGTAGGCACCTAGGCATCATCCAAATGCATGTAAATCACATGACTTTTGCTACCTATTGCCGGACAGTTTGCGAT
>MU179303.1:225436-350492 GCA_016767475.1 Suillus weaverae
AAATCGAGCGAGAATCCGTATGTAAATGTCTATCTAAACAGTCTCGATCTGTATCTTTTTGCGTCTCGAAAAGTGCCGTTTTTTCGAAAGAGCTCGAAACGCAGCGATAAAATTGACAGCCTCAATTTTTCTCGACGTATATCGTCACGTATCGGCCTGTTTATTGTCGATTTTCACTGGGTGTCACCAATCATCCACCATATGCTTGAACTCAGAGAAGGATAGGCAGATTCATCCACCACTGATGTTGTCTTGTCGCTCGCCGCCGATCGGTCTGAGCAAAGAGTGGATTCAGACACGGAGACAAACGCACACTGACAGGGAGCAGTGCAGGTGGAGCTCTCTGAGATGGAGGGCACACATAGGAGTCAAGAATTGCTTCCGTGGGATCAAACGTTTCAACCTTAGATATGTTAGAAGACTCTGGAAGATCGGGATCGGACTGCATACAGAACGTTTCGAAAACATACCTAACACATAATTTGGCGGGATACTGTGCAAGAATCGGCGCTTCCAACGAGTATGTGAGTCCAACTAAGCATATCTATATCGTAAGGGCGTAGGGATATTGAGAGTTCGAATCTAAGCGATATCTAGAGTCTGCTGTTTAACTATCCATTAGAAATTGCCATGCATACCCTGCCACCCTCCATAAGACGTGTTGCTCATAAACTGCTGCTGCTGTGCTACAAATGCTGGTGTAGCAGCAAACGGCGGCTGCGGGGAGTATTGTTGTTGAACTACTTGTGATTGCGGTTGTGCGTACAAGAAGCCGGGGTCTTGCATATGACCAAGCATTGGCTGAGAGGGTTGTCCGAATGATTGAGCAAAATAATTCTGCTGAGGTAGCGGTGCCGCAGCGGGTGTTCCGCTTAAAACCTCGGTACTCATCTGTGGAGGAAACGAGTTGAGAGTGTTAGAAGATGGATAGCCCAAAAATTGATGCTGGAACGGAGTCTGTGGACTGGCGATTGTGGTTGTACTAGCAGCTACAGTATGCATGGGTGTAACTGAAGTGGCGTTCTTCATCGATGACATCGACGAGGGCATCATGTGAGAACCCTGAAAAGTCGAGAACAGAGCGGGCGAGACATCAAGAGTTGTCTGCACAAGGGGCGCAGAGTGGGGCTGGGGAGGAAGCGATGAGAAATCGGGATCGTGTGACTGGTATTGCAATGGAAGAGAAGATAATTGCGAAGGGCCTTGTAATGAAATTAAGTCATCCCAGAGCTGGCTCCCCGAAAGCTTCTGGATCGGAGCAGACGAACTGGGTGTAGGCAACGGGTGGGAGATGGATCTCGCGGGTTGCACGGGTGTAGATCCTGAAGATAATGTGCCAGGAAGGAAATTAGACACTCCAGTAGCCCCTCGGGTGACGTTTTTGGCAGGAACTGGGGGAGGAATAGGAGAGGACTTGCGTTTAAATGGCGCAGGGTTCGTCGTAGGAGCTGAGTTCGGCCGTGTAGTCACAGCATTGGAAAATGGACGAGCGGGGGGAACAAATTTGGAAGGTTTACAGTTCATGAACCACTTAAATTCGTACTTGGCTGTGATAAGAACATCAGACGTGCGAAGACAAATTTAAAGACGGCTCACGGACCTCGGATGAACTTCTCGATTTCGCTATCTCGCTCTGCCTCCATCATGTTGGTGGGTGTGGGGTGGCGAGCTTCGTCAGGGTTGTAAAGGGCGTTTGATTTGATATTTCCGTTTTGCTTCATGACCTGTGAACAGGAAGAGAATTTCTCCGAGCTTAATTTCTCGTGTCAGCAGATACGAAGATACCTACTTCCACCTGTTCCTTGGTCCATGCATCCAGTGTGATGCTCTTTCTGTGCGGAATTGCTAGTCAATGATTGAAAGTTGAATTATGTGCTTTTCTGACGCACACTTTCGTGATATGGGTGCCAAGCTTGCGATGGATGCTCGCACAGTTAACGCTGCGTCTGATGAACGCCTGCGAGGACACAGCGGAATTGCGTGTCATACATACCATATGAAGATGCCCAAATTGTGAGAAGCCCATCGCGGGTTCCGCGACTTACAATCCGCACAAATGTCTTGAATAGTAATGAGTTCATTTGCCGAATAATTTCTGGGAAGTAGCATTACCATTCCCTGGCTGCATTACTAACTCCAGCAAAGTACGCTGGTTTCGCTCGATTGTGATTTTAGAGGTTCCCGAAGACATCATTGCAGTGAAAAGAGAAGGTTGTCGTGTTCCACTGTCAACCGAACTGTTACATGCAAGTGAATATTATGTAATACCTTCGGCTAGCGCTCTGACAAGTCAGGACTCGGCCCAGACATTCATTGATGGCTCATCTCTTGATCAACTCTTGATCATCGATTTTCTCAGAGATCGATACACGTACAACAACTTGCTCCATACATTGATTTCTGCCACTTTCATGTGAAGCTCACAGTGACACCCTTACTTTTACGACGCTCACTTGCTCCACAGGGACGGAACTAACTTATCGGAACAAAGCCCATTGCGGTCTGATATCGATGAGACTACTAGTGGTGAAGAAACCGCGTTGCGTAGTTTCCTCACCTTTCCATTCTCCTCGGACGAAGTTTATCAGGTAGGTACTTGTTTGTTGAGACGCATGTGTCTTCTTTTCCTAAAATTACTTGGCAAGCAAGGTCTAGCGGACCTACTTGCGCACGGTGCACTGGCTGGCAAGACAGATGTCGAGAGGGTTGAAATCATCCTCCGAACGCAGCTGTTCTACTTTAACAGAGTGGCCGGCCAAAACTTGACCGTAGAGGATGTTCGGTCCCATCAGAATACCGTGGACTCTCAAAATCTCACTGGGACCGTTGATTTGTCACCTCTGTCCTCGAAATATGGAGACGGCGAAACTCGTCTGCTGACGTTCGCCGAGCTGACAATGTTGATAGAGCAGGGAAAGACAGACAATATACCCAATAACAAAGTCATCCCCGAAATGCTTAATGTAAGTCGGTTGCATGATCAGACATTACATGCATAGTTATCACGCCCTTCTAGGACGCACCTCCCAGCACTTCCATAGCTTTGGTGCGGAAGAAACCCTGGGAAGTCGACAGTCAATTCTGACGTGTGAGCCTTTGAATTGTGCAAATGACGAAAACTACGGTGGTAATGATTAACCGAAGCAAAAAAGTAGTGAGTGTTCATTGTCTGCCTGCAGTAGATTGATCTTTTAATGAAGGCTTCAGCTTCCGTTGACGACATGATTATGATTGATCTGTCGCTTAAACACCAATAGTGGCCTCGATTTGCGACGCATGTTGTCTGTGAAGCAGTCGTAAACTCATTCTCTATGTTTGTCTCGTCATGAAACCATGGGCACATGGTTTGTTCAGACAAGATATCATTACGTGTGCACATGGGATCCAGGTTTGCACGGACGTGAGTGTTTTCGGCAAGTGGAACACTAGTCTCGTTATTTATTCTTCCGTGCCACAAATGTCTGTGCTTACAAAGTTACTATTCTTATGTCAAGCAATGACAGCGTTTGCCAGCTGTGCGCTTCTGATTCGCACCACTTGTAAAGATCCGACAGTCATGGATAACACATTGCATATCCTACATAATTTCATGAAGCCAAATAACACGATGGTCAATGGTATACGCCTATACCAACGCTCCGTTGACGAATACGGTAAGCTCTACTGAAATACTTGTGACAGTAGTACAATCCGCTGCAATGATACAGTGTCCTAAAATACACTTATCATTCCACCCTCTATATGTGTTTTGCCCTGAATGTCCCTGATATAGTTATCCCTCTCCACCACCCCGTTCAAAGATCTCGATGACGGCAAGCGGGCTCTCCCTCGGTCACCAATAACCCGGGTTACTTTCCTCCTAGCTTTTCTGATATCCATTGCAATGACACATGCTTGTCGATATGATATCCCTGTACTCTCCGCAGAGCAGCTATACCCTCCATGACCCAGTTGTGGCTGCTCCAGGAAGCATCTCCTCGAACGACAGGAATGGATGCGAGGGTGGTGTGGAGCAGATGTAGATTCTCGGAGTCCACCAGTCCTATAGGTGCCCTCCCCAAATAACCATTCTCCCCCTCTTTGAGTGTGACTGATTGCGGTGCTTCAAGGCTGTAGTCAGCAGCCGAACCAGCGATTTGATAGACCAAGGAATGACTAGATGGTGTGAATACGACGACGATTACCCATTTGGCTTTCGAGGATGATTGCCCAAAACGGGCGACAGCAACTTCGTAGAACGGGGGCATTGTGTGCGGGACGGGTATTGAGTTGGCACGTTTTGAGTGTAGCAAACGGCTAGTGTCGGGGTCGACGAGAACAGTGCTGTTCTTTTTGATTAATGGTGGGAGGGATATGCTGCATAAAACTTGGAAGCTTTTATAACAATTCTCCGACTTAACGTGTTCTATTGACAATCAAACCCGTTCAAGCATGCAAGAATAAGATATCTCAGCACTACATTTTGGTGGGCATGTAACATGGGCTCACATCCAAGATTGGTTGCTTAATCTATCCCGAAACAGTCTTATTGAAAGATTCCAGGGCACGAACACAAGTTTAAGCAAAGTGTGACGGCGCAGGAGGAACAACTTTACCAAACCACACCCTCAAGTGTCTTCGATCCGTCAGATTTGTTTGTGGATGGTCCGAATCGAATCAAGCTAAAGCGAAAGTGCGGGATGTGAGAATCGTGGTAAAGGCCCCTCTTCGATAATGCAGGAAGTTGTTTGTCCGCTTCCAGCCTCCGGTGCTATATGCTTCGGATCATGAAATACAAGGCATGCCCGCGATGCAGGGCACGACTAGGACTCCTAAGATTCCTTGTGTGCGACGGTGAGCTCTCGCAAGGATGAACTTGAACATATAAATAGCCTGGGGAGAGTCACGGAGCTCTGGAGTCGGCGTCAATCATTTGATCGTGAGGAAATTGCTAAAAAGACAGCTTACCGCAGCCAGAACAAACGCATTCTCCCATCAAGGGGAAAAGCACCGCGTAGATTTCTTAATCGCGCATATAATTTAGCCTCCTTGAAAAATCAGTGGCTGATCGCGGTGTCAATGGAACCGGACCGACTAGAATCTGGCCCTTGTCAGTCCACAGAAAATTCCAGCAAGATAGCGAGGCTTGAGCACAAACGGAGATGCCTGTAACTCCATACGCGTGGCACCCCTCGAACGCATTCTAGACCTACCGGTGGCGTGTTCTTGCAAGTGTCTTGACGGTGTTCAGGTGACAACATGAATGTCAAACTGCGGATCTTAGCTCTAGCTTTTGGCAAACTGGAATTGTACTAGTCTCACGAGGAACGTTCTGACTATAAAGTAAGCCACGTAAGCAAAATATCTAATAGATTCCTTGACAAAAATACTCCAATCAAAGTTATGTGAGCACCCTGTTTGTCTCACGGTCGCTCATCATCGCAGACGACTTTTGGGCGCTAGATTTTGTCTTCGACGTCCGTGAAGGTAGAAAGAAAGAATGGACACATAGTTCATCTAGACGCGCTCACGCTACATACAATGACCGATTCCGCCTCCCAGCTTGCAAGGTGCTGGCTGCTATCTTCAATTTCTGTGATCCCCAACTGATTCTCAGCTCAGTGAGGCAAAATCAACCCACCAAAGTCTGAAAGAGCTTCTCAAAGCTCACCTTCCATGGGATAAAGAGGTTGAGTTTCAAAGGAAGAGGTACTTCCATCCAAAAATCCTTTTTCGACAGCTTTCCCTGACAGTATCCGTAGTCTCCGACGTCTGTATCTTCGTCTATTATTCGTCGAGCCATACGCCAAGGAATCTAAAGATGCGGAGACTCATCTTTGGATGCAGACATCTTATCAATTTATTTCGAATTACAAGCAGAACGTCGCAACTCTCGATCGAACGCTGCAATCCGCGCCCCGCCATCAGCCCAGGCAGAGTAATCATGGCCCGGTGGAGTATCGCAAACTGATGCAACGTTTCCGCCAGTTTCTTGCTGAAGAAGAGAAATTTTGGACACAACTGGTAGCTCGATACCAGCGGTCCTTTGCACTTCACGAAGCACAACATATACTCTCTGCCTTGAACATTGCGATTCCAGATGACCTTGGTGCTCCCAATGGCTCCATTGGGGGACACGAAGGTGTCCCAAACTCCGGTTTCGGTCGTAACCAATTTCAATTCCCTCTTGAAGGCAATACGCCTTCTCCTTCGAGCTCCTCCGAACGTGAAACCAACCTCGCGATTCTTAGCAAGGCGATAGTATGTTTGGGTGACATGGCACGATATCGAGAGCTTTACAATGAAGGTGGAGGGCGTCCGCGAGCCGGTCAGGAAGACGGCACAGGGCCAGCAAGGCGGGGCGGCCGCAACAGAAGAGGCGGCGCTCCGGGCTTTGATTCAATACCACGCGCCAGGAACTACGAAAAAGCTGTCCAGTGCTATGACCAAGCGCGCCTTTTGGTCCCTTCGGAGGGCAACCCATCACATCAGCTGGCCATTCTCGCTTTCTATCAGAATGACATGTTCAGCTCGCTTCTCCATTACTATAGAGCGCTTTGCGTTCGTCAGCCTTATGACACTGCATCCGAGAATGTCAAGAAAATTCTCAATAAATCGCTCGATCAGCAGGCCAAGAGGACACGGGAAGGGGTGCAAGCGGCCCCTGATATTGGTGATTTACCGCCACGCTTGAGAGTCGAGTCCTTTAAGGAGAAAGTTGTGTTATTGCATGCATTATGGCGATTAGGTTCAGATAAGTGAGTGATAGATTTGATCGATAGTTTCAGCTGTCGAGATGATGTAATTCCGCGTCACCTTTTAGATCGAGGTTAAATCCCACTGTGCATGCAGCAGATGTCGTCAAGGATTTCGCGGCTCTTGTGTCAGAGCGCGTTCTTCCAATTGATACCGTGACCAAGGTCATTGTTCTCTCAGAAGGAGCGTTGTGGAAACATCGCATGATCCGAGACACGTCTCCACCTTCCAATAGGAGATCCGGAGGGATTCCCGACCCGGCTACCGTCGAATCCCAGATTTTGAAGCATGTTCTTGCCATTCACCAATCTCTCCTCGAGATAGGCGTTGGCGAACTAAACATTCCACCAGAAGACGCAGCTGAGAATGACCTTGCGCAGTGTATCACTGCAGCATTCAGGCGCACTTTACCTGCCTTGCGTGTTGCAAGCAAGTGGTTGTTAGCAAATCTCAAGTATGTGACGCATGCCACACCCCCTGTGGGGTCAAGCCAGGTCGAGGAAATTCCAGGGGTCTTCGTCTCAGACATGTCAGTCTTTTGGCAGCATTTCTTGCGTTTTTACAACGCCCTATACAAGCTATTCCCAATGGAGAAGCTACCTTCGTTGCTCTCTCCACTTGACGAGGACATCGACCTGAGGGGCTTCCTTCCATTGCGGAGCCTCATGATTGGCGATGCCCCCATGATCGTGGGTGCTGATGTGCGCAGGGAGAGCGGATTGGCCGTTGTTGGGCCGCAGGGTCGTGATAGCGTTCACCCAAACGAAGAACAGTTAATGAGGATATCTGATTTGCTCAAAGATGTCAAGAATCTAGCGGAATCACCAGTGAGAGCCGATTGCTCTGCCTTTGAATTGATTGGATTTACCTTACCGTAGGATTCTCCGATCCAGCTGCAGGGTGATACTTTCATTGCTACTGCACCTGAGGCTCAGGCTCAGGCAATCGGTGCGGAAGCTGTAAAGACGCCTATTGCGCCAGTAGTCTCGTGTCCTGATGTTTTTGACTTGATGCCACTGGAGACTTGTGCGGAGGATGATGCTATGACCGATACAGGGCGTACTGACAACGATGATCCGGTTGAAGATGCGTTCAGAACTGTCCTTAACGCCGAGGCACAAGATGAAGATGATGAACTGGATGATGATGTCGTAGTTTGGGATCCAAGGTCAAATACTGCTTGTTTCATTTCCACGTGTATGTGTCTGATGTGATTTCTAGGGCTTCCATCTCTCCGCCGGGAGCAGTATCGGCCCTCCCAACGACACCCGTATTGCCATCAAGCATGATAAACGGCAACTTCATCAGCCCTAATGCATCCTCTGTTGTATCCCCAGGTCGTGCGGCCCCGACATCGCCGCCTTCTGCCTTCACAGGAACGACAGCCCAGGATTTATTAAACAGTTTTTCCAAAGCTGGTGGTGATATTGCGAGATCTCGGCGTCAGTCTGTCGCACCTCCATCTCAATTTCTTTTCGGCTCTGGGCCCTCGAACGCTCCACCTTCGATATGGTCAACGACTCTAGATCAGAACCCACCAAATCTCAGTCCCAGACCTGCATTGCTGACTAACCAGGCCCTGCCTGCTTACAGTGTCGAGCACAGTTTATCGACGCCAGGTAACCGGACTACACACTCCGCTAGCCGACCTCCGCCTATGTCATCTTTTGCACATTCACAGTCCCCGTGGTCACCTTCCTTTGAGTTTACGCACGATCCATCAACCATTCACACAAGTCACTCCACCTCACAACCATCCGGTCCTGGCCACCATCCGATAACACACTCGGCTAGTGCAATTCAGAACTCGCCTTCATATCAGACTGCATTTAATGCAGCGAGTCATCAACCATTTGCGTACCCACAGGAATCACTGTACTTGAATGCGGAGATCAACCCCGCTACTCTTCCACCACAATCGGGGCTGCACTTTCAACAGGGCGGATTCAACCTCTCTCCTGCAGTTCCTTTGCCGCCACCACAGTATCCTCAGCCGATGCAGCATTATCCGACTTCGTCCATTTGGGGAAATATCGGGTGATGGCCATCGCCAGGTTTTCGTCGTTTAACTGAGATGTTGCCACATGCTTGCGGATACACCAGATACAACACGCTTGTGCAGAGCCCGCTGTGGCCTGATTTCGTTAGCATCGAACACAAGCCGAATGGTGCCAGACGCCGTTCCAGACCGTAGCAGGGCTGCGCCTCCCGATCAAGGAGTATTAGTGATTAGTGCTTCAAGGCCGAATGCGTGGCCTTGCGAACAATCCGAAGTTTCCTTTTATCTATTTCATGCCTATCAGACCTATTTTTTCATCTTTCGTAGTCGTGCCTCTCGTGTCGTGTTGTTTCGTTCTCAGATCTGTGTTATACTGCTACAGCTTGTAGCATGTCATGATTCGGTCTTTAAGGCGTAAAGTTTACATATAATCAGACCTGGATCCTGTTTCGAGTTTTGCGATGTACTTCATGTTGTCATTATGTATACGTCCATTTGTTCGATCGTGCTATCAGTGTCCATGTCGTGCGCCATGCGGCGTGTATCATGCCATGATTCATATCTACTTCTTTCGAAATACCAATTCTCCTGGAGGATATTGACGTGTCAACGACGTCCATATGAATCCATGCTGCAATGAGATAAGAGGGGATAATGGGGTTGGGCTCAACCTATCAGGTGCTCGGTATACTAAAACAGTCAGATGATAAACTTGCTCCTGTTACACGGTCCAAGCTACCGCATGCACATCTATAATAAAGAACGAAATCGGAAAGAAAATGAGATTAATCAACTGAGATTTCATTCGCAAATGTCTATGCTTCTAGAATATGCAGGACCTAGACAGTATAACTCGGGATATCAGGGTACAAGAGATATTAGCACTGTGTCCGTAAGAAGCTAAGCGGGTGAACCGTCCTATCGATGATATATCCTTTCTGGGGCTGAAGGAAATGGGGTGGATCTAGAGGCGTTCGCCACGCCCGATGACAGTCACCTGAACAGAACGCGTCAGTATATGAACTGCTATTCGGGCGGACACCTGACCCACCTTGAAGCCGATCGACCTGAGCTTGTTTGCATCCACAAGCAACCGCCCATCAAAGACAAATGCGGGCTTGTTCATACCCGCGTACACGGCCTCCCAGTCGATCGTCTTGAATTCGGCCCACTCAGTTGCGATAATGACTGCCTCAGCATTCTTGCAGGCTTCCAATGCAGAAGGACAGATAAAAACTTGGCGTTGAACTTTGCCAGCAGTATGAGTTGCCGACATGTCATGCAAGAAATTGTGGCTTACTCGCCGCAAGAGACATGTCAGGGCTAGCCTCGGTGAGGTCTGTCCATATTTGGTTTGACTCCACTTGGGGATCGTAGATGTTGATAAGAGCCTTTTCCTGCTGGAAGTCGCGAATAAGCGTGATGGCAGCCGACTCGCGGGTGTCGCCCGTGTCAGCCTTGAAGGCAAAGCCAAGAACAGCAATGCGCTACAACAGATCAAAATCGATTTCACAGATGCGCAGAGAAAATGTATACCTTGCCAGTGATGGTGTTGAACAAGGTATCCACAACCCGTTTACTGAACCTCCTCTTCTGGTATTCGTTCATCGTTACCACCTGTTTCCAGTACTCAGCTACTTCCTTTAAATTGAGACTCTCTGATAGGTAGACAAGGTTGAGAATATCCTTCTGGAAGCAGCTACCTCCAAAACCAACGGATGCACGAAGGAATTTCGGGCCAATGCGTGAGTCCTGTCCGATGGAGTGAGCGACCTCGGCGATATTGGCGCCTGTGGCTTCACAGATGGCGGAAAGTGCGTTGATGGAGCTGATGCGCTGCGCAAGCATGGCATTCGCAGCAAGCTTCGAGAGTTCAGAGGACCACAGGCCGACAGTCAAAATCCTTTCTTTGCTATGTGGTCGGTCAGCGTATTATCAGGCTCTGCACTCCCACGGATACACTCACGGTACCCAATTCTGATAAACTTCGGAGAGCGCCGCACACGCCTCCTTGCCTTCCTGTGTCTGCAAAGAGCCGATGAGCACGCGATCAGGAGCAAAGAGATCATCGATGGCGGTTCCCTCAGCGAGGAACTCAGGGTTGGAGAGGATATCGAAGCGTGCGTTGGGCTTGCTGTTGGCATCGAGGATGGTGCGCATGGACTCCGCAGTCCTGCAAGGTACGGTAGATTTCTCGACGACGATCTTTGATGAGGTCGCCGTAGCTGCGATGCGCCGAGTAGCGAGCTCGACATAGCTGAGATACGGTTCATCAGCACACGATCATGTAACGAAAGGACAGATGCAACGAAAGGGGAGAAACCGAAAGCTCACTTCAAGTCTGCAGCAAAGCCAGCACCGACACCACTCTTTTTGGTCGGAGTGTTCACGGATACGAAGATGAGGTCTGCGTCCCGGATGCCCTTATCGACATTGGTGCTGAAGAAGAGGTTACGTCCGCGAGCCTTGCGAACGACATCCTCCAGACCAGGCTCATATATGGGCAGGTTGAAATCTGGCGAGTTCCAGGCATCGATGCGCGCTTGATTCAAGTCAACGATGGTGACCCGGATGTGAGGGCATTTCAATGCGATCACGGCGCAGGTAGGACCGCCTGCAGAGCACATGTAAACTCGAGGCATTCAAAGCGATTAGCGATCCTGTGAAGCAGCAGCTCACCGACATATCCAGCACCGACTGGATGTGATAAATGAGCAACCAGATAAATAGGAGATACCACTAAAAGACTTACTGCAGCAAATTTGTTTGACTCTAGGCATTGTGGTTGTGGATCGAGAGAAAGGCTGAATGAAATCTTGATATCACGGTTCACTTAAGTAGGCTGTTGGCCTGGAGGGAGTGGAGTTACGGTGAAGCGATTTTGAACGTTGCCGTCGTCGACAGAGAACGTCACTCCAGGACCAGCTTGTACCACCGTGACCACCTGCCATTGCCTCATAACGCGATTTCACTCTTTTATCAATTAAAAACTCCCTTCAAATCTATAATGATTGAGCTGCCTTCAAATTGTATGTCCACTCGACGAACAGGCAAGTTTAACGGCCATTCGACGACAAATGATGGAAAAAAAACGTGGCGAAGGAAGCACACCCGGAGTAGAAAGCCGAGCGAAGTTTAATCGCCAAGTGCGCACTACGCCTGTTTACACTTAAGCTGCCACAATAATGTTCCCCAGCTTCCGCTTGGTACTATGCACGCAGTCGAGGATTGGCGATAACTAGCACTAAGTAGTCTCCCGTAGCCTGAGTAAACAGATTCAAAAGATTCAAGAAGAAAGACCGTTCAGGGCAGCACCGTGACATTAAAGGTTCTGTTGACGGTATGTCTTCGCTTTATGTCACCTTAACCTCCAACGTGCTAGTAGTATATGGCCATCATCTCAGACGCGAGGCATATCCCCTTTCACGCATATCGATTGCAATTTCCGTACTTGTCTCATACACGGGAAGAAGTGACCGAATTTCCAGATGGCGTGGAGATAAGCCTTTGAGCCACGAAAGACCACTCGCAGATCACTGCCTAACCTAAGCTACGCATATGATAGAGTCTCAGATCACACAAGCGTGAAGTGTGCCTTTGTCTCTAAAGGCGAAATGTGAATAGAAACCCTGCTTGCCGCGACAGGCCATAGTCTAGGGGACGTTAACAATGGATAGGGCGACGGCTCTCTATTGTTAACGTCCTTTGGACTATCGTCGGTGAAAGTGACTTACGATAGGTCAGGCCTTCAGGCTGCTAGTGTGCAGTCGGCTGGAGTTATTATGCGGTTCTCAGAGTGCCTTTCGATGCTTTACGACTTTATTCAAGGGGCGTCACCCATTCCTGAATTCCTTGTCATTTAGTACACTGCGAAGCTATTTCAGATAGAAGTGTATTTTTTAGTACCAACCAGTCAAATGGTAAGAGTGCGCAGTCGCGAAAAGGGTTCGTGATCGGGAGCGTTGTGAGACCCAACTTGAAAGAGACGATTTGCGCAAGTATGACAGCTCGAACGCAAAATCACTCGGAGAGTTTGAAATGCAGATGCAAGGGCCAAGCTTCAAGTTTGAGGAAGAACGTGAATGCGACTTGGAGCAAGAATCAGAATAGGCGAGAAATGAAGTTACCTACCTTCTAAGACAATTCTAAGATGGCGCTTGGCAGCTGTGCTGCGCAGTGAGAGCCTGAATCTCCACGGTTGGACTAGTACATGAGTACTATCGTCTGCATCATTTTCTGGGCTGTCGACTTGGGCACAGTTGACAGCAAGACTCGGACGCGCAGAACCCCGAACTCTACTGGAAACTGGCTCAGGTGAGGTGTACTTTCCAGGGGTCGGAGTCTGGGGACACGATTTGGTCGTGCAAATCGTTCTATAGGAGGAATCGGTAGAGGGGCCATGGGCATCTGAAGAGACGTCAGTGGCTGAAATGAATGTCATGTACAGATGTGTACAGGCGCACGATCTAAAGGGTGTTATCAGGGGTTTCAAAATATCTACGTCCCCCTCGCCCCACGGAGAAGAAGAGGCAGGCTGCGAAATCATATAGCAAGACGAATCTAGTCGAGTTAAGTACGGAGACATGACGTGGTCGATACCACAGCTTAGTGGACATACCATAATCAAAAGTTAGACAGATGCCCGTCCCGTAAACATGTCTTCTGTTGTCGAATCCACCCGTCTCAAAATTTGTACTGGGTCGCCACAACGTCGCACTAAAGTGATATCACGTCTGTTAACCCTCGCTTGTATAAGCATGCAATATAGAATGACAACGAGGACAAATGATGCATGAAACAAATGACACAACGAGCAATCACAACCCAATCAAGGGGTGAGTACATATATTATGTAGCCTCACTCGCGGTATATCACATGAATGGAAAACAGCCCTCCACCGCAGATCGGCGGGAAAAGGAGTCCTAGTCACTCTAGAAGGTTATTCATAGGTCAAGATCAATATGAGGGGCTAGCAAACTCTGACGTACATCCTCGTACACGGTATCTTCGTTTCCGTCCTCATCAAGAGGGTCCCATGGTAGTGGACAGTCAAGCCACCTGAGCGATTATCAGAATAGATGAAGAATGTTTAGGCAGGGACCAATAATGCACAGATCATCCTCTGTTGGGTGTACCTCTGCCCCACGGAACGTTCGCTCGAACCAATGTTGCCTGCGCTTGAGGTCGAAGAGAGGGGTGTAACGGCACTATCCAGCCCTGTCAAACGCCTTTCGGAGAAACGTCCCCTGAGCATCCGTCCACCAATCGATGGACGCTCCTCTGCCAGCAGATACGCCTATAGCAGCTGCAACCGATGCATCAGCAGTGAGTGCCAGTGCCACCCACTCTCCCGCTAAGTCGTGCCTTCAGCATACTGCCACCAAAGAAGCACAAGGTAAGACGCACACTTGTTGGACAATTACAGATAATAACCTGGGCAATGTGCTGCTGACGATATGTTTATCCTTTAACTGGTGCGCCTCGTGGATGATGCTCAGAACCCTGCCCTGAGCAATATACTCCTGCTGCGACTTGTGCATTGCCAACACGACACCTCGTCTGCCCTCCTGGAATTGGAACTCAACCTTGAAGGAGGCAGACGCCAAATCGAGAGCGGAGCTGATCGATCAAGGTACTGTTTGAATGTTAGGCGCAAACAAAGAAATGAGTGCACTCTCATACATGTGGCGTGACCGAAATCTCACCCTTTTTGACGTCAATCGAGGACATGACCATGTCTTCCTCGACTGCACCCTTTATTGGCTGGCAGGATGGATGAGACAAATCGATTATCAAGCCTTGCTGCTTCAATGACTCTTGAAATGCTTCGTCGTATGTATTCCCTTCCACTTGCAGCACTGCAGTTTTCCTGTCGATCTTCCCAAAGTGTCTCTGATCACCTACGAGCAGTTTCCACTAGGTAAACTCAGGATAGTGCTCACTGAAGCGCGTAGACTGACCTTGATCGCGATCGGTGGGTCCCAATAAGCTCACTTGGATGACATCTTGAAAATGATATCAATGAACTTGCGAGAGGCGGAGTCTGGCATTGCTGACGGGAAAGTTGTGGGACTGGGATGCAGAGGTGTAGTTAGCGCCCAAAATAATGTTAGGGCAGAGCCATTTATACTATGTCCCTGAGCGCCAATTCTATCGCACAGCCCTGAAGTACTGCACATCGCCCTTCGATGTCAGCCCTACAGTGTAAAGCTTCTCTGAAGCCTTGGTCGTTTTTTGGAGGTCATCGTTGCGAGCGCACAGTGCGCATTCGTGGGGAAGTTCAAGATGACGGGCCTTCGCATTAGGTAATATTCCATAATTGCTGACCTAACTAAAACTTATCACCAAACCGTCAAGTCGGACTCAAGGTCGGACCAGTACTTACTGACTCTGTGTCGTCACCATTGTGCTGGCAGTGGTATATATGGTCGAAGGTATATATCTGGAGGAGCCAAAACAATCGATGAAGATGGCGGGCACCGCTGGCGGTGACGATGACGTCTGGTCACCGTGCTCTGGTGAGATTTTCAGTGACGTTGCCCATAGTTGCAGCCCAAGGTCAGACTGATGTATATATTAGCTGGACGTGGAGCCACACACTTATTTGAATACCGTGACATTCTTGAGCCCTCGACAACATATTTCTATACCCCAAACTCCCTCCTCTAGCGCCAGTACCACTGGCAGTTACGGAGGCAGCTGTAACTTATCACTATGACATTATATTGACACGGCAAGCAAGAAGCGGGCTCGCCTTTTCCTCTTATGTGCAACTGGTGGACCCGCCGGGACCTATACCTCCGTTGACGACGTTACAGCAGCCCACACAGTTGCAATTCTGAACGACCTTGATAGTGTTGTCTACCGAACAGAAAAACAAATACGCATAGTCATGGTTATAACCCGGGACCCATCCGCACTCATACTTTTCTGCAAGCACCCGTAAGTATGCAGTCTGAAATCAAAGCACAGGTACCCCGAAGATATCCACCAGTCTGGTCGCATGGCATGCCAGTGGGGTTTTGTGCTGGAACGATGCCCGCCAGTACTGCGGCAGACATAACCATAGTGGTAAGTGAGATGAGCTTCATTGTGGCACTTGAGGATAGGGCTGGATGTTGTTTTTTGGGGATCGAACTGAAAGTCATCGCTTCGCTTTTATACACAGACAGTAAAGGGGGACAGTCCAAAAACATGCATCTGCTGTGAGCAACACAATCCGCCGTGGCAACGCGATATCTATAGACGTGACCTCATGACACCTTGCTAGTGTCAAGCTCCCGTCGAAATTTCATAGAGACGATCCGCTTTCCCGACGATCTTCAAATGAGTAGGTTCTGTTGCAGTTCTTCCTTACCGTTCGAGTCACTAGCCATATGTCCGTTGACGCTGCTTCCATGTTTTGTTTCAATAATGGTCTTCGTCGGCAAACGATCATGATCTGTAACATCATGATTGTAATCCGATTCCTCTGCTTATACTTTTTCTGATAAAGGAGTGACTACACAGTCGCGGCCATCGTTGTAAGACGCACTGACCTTCGCTTTCGAGGTGACAGCGTGTGTTGACCACTGGAAACAACTTGGTGCTCATTGGTGCTAGCAGCCAAATTGTCGCTGTCGCTGGAACTTGCCCTGGGTTACGGTGATTGTTAAGTTGGACCGTTTTAAAAGGCGGCAAGCATATAGTACGTCAAAAAAAACTTGTTTTTATCATAATCAGGATCTCGTTCATCTTCGTGGTTTTAGTGGGATGGAAGCCATATCTGTGCTTCTTTCGGTCTACCTTGAATTTTCGTCCAGGCTACTCGGGCCGTTCAGGTCAGCGCTGTTAGCTTCAGCCTTATGCAGGCTCGATTATGTTGTGAGTTCCGCCTCCTTAATCGTTTTCAGTAGAACACTCGTTAACTGAATGAAGAAGGTAGGAGGTGACATCTATTCAGAATTCTTCTAGTTTCCAGTAACTTTTATATGAATACTTTCCTCTCCAAAAAGCCTACACCGCTTCTGCCCACAGATATGTGGCAGCAATCAATAGCACACATTCGCACTGCACCCCTGCTGGCCTTATGTTCTGGTCTCCACTCACTATGGCCGGTTAAATAGCAGCCCTACTCCTATCTACCGCTCTCACAATTCTTGAGGTGCCTCCCAAGTCTGGCTGTGTTCTACCGCAGCCTTGTTATTGAACCATCTCTATGGTGCTCGCCCCTTCGGTCAAAGCTGGATAGCGGGGACGGACTTCTGGAGATAAAGCCACACAGGTGCACTTGAGGCCTTGTGGCACAACAGGTGGATCTCGCTTGCCATCCCAAGTAATTATAATACGACTTTCGTCATTAGTGATAAACCACTTATGCTGCTCGACATCATGGAGAACAGTCTATTACCCTGTGATACCGTCGTTGGCCATCACCAAACTCCCGATAAAGTCAACCTTGCAGCTGGTCTGCAGTTCTCGGGGTTCAACAGAGTCACTGGCACCTCGCGGGCGGTCGATGATGATCTCACACACAACGTTGTAACACCCCCTATGAGGACATGTCGGAAGATGATTGATCATCTTTGAACACGACCTCGTAGGTTGTACGAAGGCAGCCTCGGTACTCACATTATCAAAAAGGATGTGCCTGTGTTTTCATTTAAATTGGTGTGTGGTCTCAATTCGCATTGTTTTCGTCTGGTACTGTCTTGCATACAAGCTAGCATCTCTGGATGTTATGGAATTACTCTATTCCCTTATAGCCTTTCGATTTATCACATCTTGTCCCGTCGTCTATATACTCAGCGGCACTGTAATTTTGTTCTCTCAACTGGCTAGCAATCGGAAAGTTCTACCTTCGACTCCCGTGTTCAAAAGCACCTGGTGACATGAATCTCCAGGCAAAGGGAACATACATTTGAAATTGATAGATTCGGCTCCTCCCTGCAGGGATAAGTAAGTGCTATCGCTCCATGGTCTTGTGCGAATCTCCTGGAGTCCTTAACTTCACAAGGACAACATAGCTGTATCCGCACTCACTCACAACGACAGCAACTAATTCTCCTGGATTACGAACCTTGTGCACCGGCCCGGAGGCCACGTGGGCCGACTGAAGGAGGCGGATGATCAGGGAAGTGGGGAAGGACTGGCGACGTCAATTGGGGTGTCGAATTTCGAAGTTGCCTATTTACAAGAAACTTGAAGCGGTTCCGCTTTCGGTCATTCAGGTAAGCGGAATGTGATGCTCATGTTAGTGTCAGTATTGCTTTTGACAATTGAAGTCCTTACATGTGCCTGTAATCGCGCTGAATGGCATCATGACGGCCTGAGTCACGGTGGCCTATGAGGGACCCTGGATCCCGTCATCGAGAAAATGTGGGCACGCCTCGAGTCCGACTCGAGGACAGCCTGTGTCAGTCGGTCGGGTGCTCAACAAGTGGTTGCAGCAGCATGGCTTTTTGGTCGTCACGTAAGTTTCGTTCGTTTGATGGTACTGTGTTGCGGAGGCTCGCGTAATATCAATCAGTAGTTCGAACAAGGCGCATATGATGCATACGAGAGAGTATCTTGATACAGCCAACGTTCCGGAGTTGTTGACGGCTGATGAGATCGAGAATGCTGAAATTCTTCGACTACTGATCAACATGCTTATGTATAGTCCGACTGATATATCAAGGTACAACTGTCACTCCTTCTCGGTCAGTACTCAGTAGTGGTAAGTACTTCTGCATATACAGGCAAGGGATGAAAAGCAGGCAAATAGTGAAACGCAGCTGTAATTCTACAACATTGAACGATTGTCTGATTCCCCTAACCTGTCTAAGCGTGATATTGTCCAGTCCTCGCGTTGTCATAGTTCTGAAGGAACCACGTCACTGTCTCCTCAAGAGCTGTACCACACGGTCAATGATTAGTGACTGAAATGAATAAACGAGGACAACAAACCTTGTTCGAATGGCGTGAACTTGAACTCAGAGCCAATCAGGCTCATGAGCTTTGCATTCGACGCGGGTTTGCGGTCTTGGCCGTTGTCATTAAGTTCGTTCTCGAACTTCATGACGAGAAAATCTGTGCCAGGTACTTCATGAACAGTACAAAGGAACGTACCTCGGGCTTGTCAGGGTGATTCATGACTTTGACGATGGAATTCGCAAGATCGCGAATGCTGATTTCGTCATTCTCGTCCACTGAGAGCTCATCAGTAACCTCACATCAGCAGATATACGAAAGCTCACCTGAAAGGATGACAGGTTCGACGGACTCGTACTCACGCATTTGCCATATAAATAGCTTGGCCAAGTCACGGGAGTAGATGAATTGACGAAGGGGCGAGCCGTCACCCATAACTTTGAACGGCGTGTTGTTCTCTGCATTGGAAGCGTATCAGCGTGCAGTACGTTTCAAACGAGGGGTAAAGGACTTTGTGATAGGTGGCATTTGTGGATCAGTGCGGGCATCACATGCGCATGCTTCAGATCACTTTGGAAAAATCAGTCAGGACATGATGACCTTTGCGGTGGTTAAGCGTACAAGTTATCATGCGGTCCAAACACATTGGTCGGGATGGCAGATGTGAAGTTGCAGCCGAATTCCTCCTTGTAAGCACTGCGCAGTGGATATGAACCACAGTAGAAAGTGCCTAAGGGAATCATGACATACTGGTTCTGAACATCTACCATTCTCTTAGCATGCGCATATCCGAAGTTACTCGAATGTGGTGGTCCAAGGTGAACCTTCTCCTCTGTGAGTGGGTATTCAACTTTGTCCGGGAAGACACACGTCGAAAGACAAGAGATGACTTTCTTTGTCCCTTTGATGTGAGCAGTGTGGAGAACATTGTCATTGATCAGCATGTTGTCGCGGAGGAAAGTCATCTGCGAGGGGTCAGATCGCACAAGACAGAGCATATTGTCCTAACCTTCCGCTCTCTGTTCGCGAAGAGGCCACCCACTATAGAAATGCAGATCAGATGGGCTCATCCTGACCCGAACTCAGGCGTACCAAGGGCAGCCAGATGGATGACATGAGTGGGTTGGTACTTCTCAAATAACGCCATAGCCTCTTCTGGGTTTCTACACTACACATTGATGCTTGCTATCAGGACAATGATCATATGACAGCACCTTAGATCGGCTTCGCGAGAGCCAGCAAAGATCCATTTCTCTCCTGGACGCTTTCCGAAGCGCGAGCCTTCTGGTTCGTGTTCGATAACGTACTCGATAGCTTTCCCGACGAGTCCAGTGCCTCCAGTGACAAGTACCACATCTGCCATCGTTGTTGACTTGAAAAGAAGTACGCAGTGCTATAAGAGGAGTAGTATTTATACGAGCTTGATCAGATGATGGAGTTGGTCCAAGATCATTGGCAGTGTTCCCACAATAACTCTCTGATTGTACCCACACGTTGCTGTATGAAAGCTCTCAGCTGTATTTACTTGCAACATTTTCTCTAGATCCTCCACGTTGGACCGTCCTTGGGTTGCCCCATTTGCTTCCTCAACATCCGTGTCATTCAGAGCGATATGGACTTCCAGAAGATAGCGAGCAACGTTTACAATCTTGCAGAGTCAGAAGAATCCATAGCGCCCCTTGTAAGAGAGGCTTTGCAGGTCATCGAGCAGTGTCTGGATCAATATGGGTGAGCGGTAGTTTGTTCCTTGCTCATGCACGATTCATCACCTGAGATTTTACTTTACAGGCAAGACCACATATCTCTGAGTTTCAACGGCGGGAAGGATTGTGCGTCAGCAGGACCCCTGAGATGTACATCTACTGATGCCTTCGTCTCGTAGGCACCGTTCTACTCCATCTGTATGCTGCGGTTCTCACCAGAAAGGTGTTGTCCACGCATAAGCCTATATCCGCACTATACATTCCAGACCCATCACCATTCCCTGCACTGGAGGAATTTATTAAGATAGCTACGCAAGACTACCTCCTTGATCTTTTCACATGCAACCTATCCTCGGACATTCAGTTGCCCGTGGAAAGTGTGACGCCCGGTGTATCGACCCCAACATCGCTTAAGGGGAGCAACGGTTACATAGGACATAGCCTCCAGACTCGGCCTGTCGGAGCGGCTAGAGGTGGTGAAGGGATGCGGCGAGCCCTGGAGTTATACAAATTACGTTTCCCGGATATTCAAGCGATTTTGGTGGGCACCCGACGAACGGACCCCCATGGAAGTGAGTGTCGCTGTTATTGTGCGATGCAGGTACTCATGACTTGAGTAGCAACCCTATCATACAGAAATGTAACGGATCCAGGGTGGCCCGCCTTCGAACGAGTAAACCCAATCATCAATTGGGCATACTCAGATGTCTGGACATTCCTAACGAAACTCAAGATTCCGTACTGCACGTTGTATGACGAGGGGTGAGCATCATTTTTATCTCCCCAACTTCGATTGACACTAGCGCAGTTACACGTCTCTGGGATCCACATATAACACATTCCCAAATCCAGCCCTGCTTGTCACGGATTCTGATTCGTCCACCACTCTTCCTTCTTCACTCACAGTTGTGGCGAACAATCCAAATACCATGTGTCTTGTTGAACCAACTCCATCGAAGTCGTTTATGAATGGCTTTGGTCCTTTTACCATCATTGCCAGTAACCCTGACCAGACATGCTTTGCCGACCCTGTCTTTGATTTGAAGGAGACAGAGTCACCTAGGAGCTCCACGGAAACACTAGGATCTTTCCGGGTTCTAGCCAACAATCCAAATACTCAATGTCATGCTGAGGTTAACGACAAGACTGCCAGTGGTGTTAACCTCCTACCGCGGTATCGGCCCGCGTATGAGCTACAGGATGGAGCCCTTGAACGTGCTGGGCGAGTTTCGGGTGCTATTCCAACTGTGATACCGGAGATCTGATTATTGCTATCTGATACGGACGATGCGACGGGTATCATAGAATCACATCAATATATATTTTCGTTACTACTATCTTCAACGCGGATCACTTGCAGTTGTATTCATCATTTCCAGAGTTTGAGGTTGACTGGAGGCTGACTGCCATTCGACCAGGCAAATTGACTTGGGACCTCCAAGTCGAGAAGCACAAAGAGGATGCCATATGTAAACTTAGTTCTATGCACGATAAACTGTGAAGCGTTCTGAAAAGATTTAATGCTCCCTGATGAACTGTTTCAATCATGCACCGTCGTGCACACACCAGTCTTGGCTGCTGATACGTGGGTAAGTACAATTTAATCGAGGACAACATATATCTAGCTCTTCCTATCGTGGACACTGAGGCTCTTGGGTAAACAACTTTATGGGCGCCATCTGCCCGATGACGTTCAGAAAGTGTTTTGTCATATAATGTGCATTACCCTACTGATGAGGTCGGTCAAAAGTCCATTTCCAACTCGATCTATTGAGAATTCTCAGCATTTATCTCTGATATAGAGCAAGCTACATACCGTGGCAACTACCTCGTCGACTTTCAGAGCAAGCAAGTCACTCAACTCCGTCATGTTCACCTTCACGGAGCCAGAGCAAGCGGTACAGCCTGTACTTCTAACCGTTTGGATCGTCCTGTCCGCTGCTGTCCTCACAGTGTCGCCGGACGGTCTATCCATCAACAACTCGGATAACTCCTTCATATACGTCGCCCACCATGTAACTGTATGCATACCCCAGGGCGAAAACCTGTTGTCGGTAACCCGTCCACAGCTACAGGACTCGTTGTAGTATGGGCCAAATAGCCAAACGCAGGCATTGTAAGTCCCGTAATGATCTGTCAACCATTTCAAGTCCTTCATTAAAGGTTGTACAGCGATACTGCATTTTTTGTGGTATGTTAGCAGGGAAAGAAGTTCGGATGCGGTGATAAGTCCGATCTCTGAGAACTGCGCAGGAATTAAAGGCTGACGCAAGGTATGTTTGGCAGCAGTGATTGTTTCATCCCTGAGCCGTGCGTTACGGGCAATTGCGAAGCAGCGAATGGGCTCCTTCTCGAGAACCTTCGGATTCGCCAGAGCCTGACACACTTTTTTCTCGATCAGGTCTAGCGAATACTTCCTTGCAGCTGCGAGTACAGACAGGACATCTGTCAGGTTCTCGAGGGAAGGATCATCTGCCAGCGTCGATGGATAGCAAAACCGGAGAAAAGAATCCAATGTTTTGCTGTCCTCAGACATGGCGATGACTGCTAGGCCATCCTTCATCTCTTGATCGGTAGCCCCATCAGGCGCCTGAGGGAGGTCAAACAACGTCTCGAAGAACGGAGAGGCAAGGGAGAGGAAGAGCTTGAAGACTCGGAACTCAACTCCATCAGCCGATCGTAAGATAACGTCTGCTTGAGCATGGTCAAATGGGGAAGAGGCACAAGTTGCCATCATGATCGGTGATTTGTGATCTAGCTCTCTAGCGTAGCTAGTGATTTGAACGCCGCACCAGGATAATAGTACGAGTAACAGACGTTGGAAGTTGCGAGAGACAAACTGCGAAAAATTCAGTCTGAATGGAAGACGCTGACATCAAAGTGAGCACCTGCGAGAGAAAAACAACAGACTACGGAGATGTGAGTAAGGATGGAGCATGATAATGAAGGTAAGGATCTCACCTCAGCCAGAGTGGAAAAAACTGAGGTGCAACACCGCGGATACAGACTACTATATACTAGCGTTGTAAGCGGTGATGCAAGATACAAGCGTGTTATTGTGCGTATGCGCAGTAGGTGACTGTGAAAATGAACGAAGTGATTAGTCAAAGGCGAGACTTACACGTTGTAATACGCAGTTGCTGCCGTACGCCAGGCCACGAGCGTGCCTCATGGCGCTTCCAACGATGGTCCTCGTGGTGACCTACATGAAGCTGCGTTGTCACAACGTCCTCGTGGACCGGGTTAACGTTCATATGCGTATTCGAGCTGGGCGGGACATTCCGTAGCACCCGAAAGGCTGCGGAAGTGGTGAACACTCTAGCGAACTGTCCGAGTCCATTGCGTGAAAGAAGGCGAAAGAGTTAGTCGGTTGCTGACTTGGATATGATAGCAGCCCGATCCTGAAACGAATCCAAGCCTTATTCGAGACGGGACAAATATTGATGCATAATGGCTTGACGAAGCAGCTGAGCTGACCAAAGATGTGAGTTATCATATGCCCATAACTTGAATAATACGATGAATTGTTCATCACTACACCACAGCGAACGAAATTCATGTTTATGAACTTCCCATGCATGCTGTGGGCTCGTGGCTGGCGATTGTCAACTGCGCCCTGCCACAGGCTCACAGATTAATGTTTCCCAGATACCCTGATACTGTATTCAAAGTTAGTGAGCGGCAGCCGCCTGAACTCTCACGAATAAAAAGGAAAATCGAGTTCATCAATATCGATTGAAAGCCAGATATCCATTCTCGACTGAAGCTATTCATTACGTTCCAAAAACCCGATACCGCCTGCCCTCACCTTCCCTATAAAGCTTTCGTACCATCGAGCAATGACACCCATTGAAACAGTACTGTCTGGGCCAACATTTGTTCCTGCTGGCACGAAGCCCGCTATATAGTTAAACAGGTGCCTGGCTATTTTCTCCGCAAGCACCGATGGATCTGCAGGTTTGGCTATTGGTGCCAGTGATGACGTTGGTGTTGAAGTGGGGGTGATATTCATAGCGTTCTGGGTTTGAGCTTGAGGGAGAGAAGCAAGTTGTGCGGCTATCGCTTCAAGAGGTTCTAATGCAAGTCCAAGTATAGCGGTGACTTGACCGGGTGCAGAAGACAAAGTTGCGGATGTAAACGCAGAAGGAGTTGATATGCCTGATGGGGGTGCTGACGTGGAAGAGAAGGCGGATCGAAGGCGAAATATGGCGGATGGTTTATCGTTCGAGAGCCTGAGATACACAAGTAAGGTCCATGGTCTTTGTATTCAATTGATAAAAGCTAAGCGCACATGCCCAGTACTTGTGAACCTTTTCCAGGCCAGAAAAAGTGGACGGTTGCCCCAAATCCATCAGGGAATGGAACTACGTTATAGATCAGCATGAAATAAGTCATTCAAAGGAGGGATGGAGTATGAAAGACTGACCTGTACCAAGCAAAAACACGCACACATGGTTGACTTTCTCAGCAGCTGGGATCTCAAAGAGGGCATGTGTCTCATCCACCTGCTGCAGGTCGGTTTGCAGGAGACGACCAGCAACGCAACAACCAAACATGATGGATAGCTTATTGGGGTGATGAGCTTCAGATCAGCAGAAGGGTCGTATAGGCGCAGTCAACCGTAATCGGTCGGTTGGAGTTTTGCAGCTGCATGGACAATGATGAAATGTGGATAGACCCGTGACACAACTGCGCCACCGACGTTCAACTGGATGTTTCCCGGTTGTTCCACTAACATCTGCTCTATTCCTTCATTTTCTATCGGTTTGACAGCTCGAACAAGCACCAGTCACCGGGATCCGCTTACCGTCTCGGGAGATTCTATGTATTCAGAAACTGGTCTAGGTACCCAAGCCCAGCATTGTATTATGACACCCATCTTTCGTTATCATAACTCTCGATCAAAAGATCAAACCAAGGTCAACGCAAGCCTAGGCGCTTCGTCATATACAGACCTAACCAACCATAAACAAGACCTTATCTGTGCTGTGCATACTCCGGTAATGTCGCTTTCACCTATCATACCGTGACGGTGCTGACGCGGTGCTGAGGTTCAGGAAGATTTTGTGAGTTCATACCTATGGTACGACGGGGATGGGTCTCCGCGGTCGAATTGGTGTGCCATGATTGCCAAAGTCATCCTGAAGAAGGTTGCAGCATGTTTTACCTTGGTCGAACTGGGTGGTTCAGCCGTATTTGCCAGAGTCGGTCGCTTACTATGAGGCTGTGCATACTGAGCTATGGAAGCAAACACGCCATAGTTACATATGTATCTCCTCAGTCCGACTCCCAGTCCAGCAAAAAAGGTATTATGCAAGCTTCATTGTAGTTTGCCTCCGGATCCCAAACTATCCCGAACCCAAGTGTCTGGATTTCGCTTGCCCTATTACGAGACTGTCCAGGAACTCGTCTACAACCGGAATGGACCGAAAACTAATTATCTATCTCCGATCAGACGAGTCTAGTGGTTTCCTTGTCTAATCATGCGTGGTTCGCGGGAATGACTTACTTTTCCAATCATGCGCAGTTTACGGAATGCCCTACACAGTTCGCGGGTATTATTGCCCTTTTTCACGTTTGACCGATTATCGTACGGCTGCCCCACTCCGTCTTGTTTCAGCCTCTGCCATCAGAACTATGACACCGTTGCATGACGTCACGAGATTGGCAGAATGGAAGTCACCAAGAGAGATACCGCGAACAATTAATATTAATCGTACCAACGGTAACAGGAACCAGCCCGCGGATTTAGGCCAAGTCCCATTCTTTTCGGGAATTTCGCGCTGTCCACACCATATCTGTTCGTCGCTTTTCGCGGGAGGGATCCTTCCGGATGTAGGGGGGTGAAATTGGTATCAGGCCACATTCGTACGCCTGCTCTGTATGCAATTTGTCTTTGACATGATTGGCCGCACACCCCACATGACCAGGGACGGCCGACAGAACTCGAAGAAACCTCATCTCGATCGACAACATGTACGTATCTTCATCATGATCTGTATCTTTCTTCTTTACACGTGGTGTCCTTGGTGGCACTGATGGGCTATGCAAGAGCGTGCGAAGTGGCTGCAAGTGGATGTAGACCTGTAAGGCGAGATTTGCAAACATCATTATACTGGCGCTAGGTTGACATGCAAACAGCAGGAATGCATTGTTGGCTGAATTCATCTCTCAGAGCCCGATTCTGAAATGGGTGGTACGGTATTGTTCGATGTCGGACTGAGTTCATGCTACATAGTCCAGCTAGTCCCTGACGTTCGTTGCCGGGCGCGATAGGACGATATATTGATAGCACGGACATTGCAGGTGACGAGAAAATGAACCAGATTGAATTCGTGCGCTGTCCGGCACACAATAACGATGCAGTAATGCACATGTAAGTATAGGCGATTCAAATTCGACTCCTCGATGTTACGACAAGCAGTGAGTAATTCTGGGATAGGGTGATTCTAAACTTTTGGGAAACACCGAATGATTTACGCCCACGGCGGTGATCGATGATGGATGATCCATGTGTATGATCCTTATAGGTATGGTCTTACGCTGCCCATATGCAACCACATGGGTGACTAGGTGCGTCTTTCGGGATATTCCAAAGAATAAATCGCATTGAAGCCGAGATCGGGAACAGGGAAATTGAAGAATTAACGTCCCTGGTCGTCTTGAACTTTAGATTTGCAACCTTCGACCCGGAGCTAATTTTAATTGAATGTATGTGCAAACCGCGAAATATTGTGTTGTGCTTGCCTTGATTGATCTTGAAAATATAGCTATAAAAATGGGCCATGTGGCTAGGCGTGGATGGTACGTGTCTAAGACATACGTGGGTCGGAGCTCGCTGCAGGAGGGGTATCACAGTGTGTTAGGAAAGTATCTGCGGCGACGAGATTGGTTGCTGGGTAGAGACTGGTCACTGGAGACAGGTCGATCACGGAGGGATCACGGAAATAACCAGAAATAACCACGTGGTCGACCGAAGACGGAAGAACAAAAATCCAATTGGTGGGACTGTGCCTGCGGTACCGGCGGCCAGACGCTTGCCAGCGATTACGAAACAGTGATTTGTAGGAAGACAGCGATCTACAGCGACTGATAGGAGAGGTAGGAAATGAGGGACGGAGACGGCTCACGTGGGGACGGCTTCTCATTTGCATGGGTCTCTGATCTCCAAGTGAATTTGATATCCTCACATGCACAAAACTGCAGTGTCGAAAACTGTCGAACACAGGAATTAGACTAAGACACCGATGAGTGTCAAATAAACTGAAGGACGAAAAAAGCACGAGCTCGTTGAAAATAGGACGTGACAGTCAAATTTTCCGAGCTAGAGCAATAAATATCCTCGGGATGACACATGTCGAACATGAAGTGCGAAGATTACGGGTCCTCGGAAACCGTTGGGTGCATAGGCAAACTGGAGGGGGTTTCCTTAAGAAGATGGGTGGTAGGCGGTGACCTGCTGTGTTGTCACGTACTGAGGATGATAGTACCAAATACTTGGTGAAAGGCTATCACGGTGAGTGTACGCCGGTAGTATAACGCATTCGAACCACCTGGAGACGCCCTTGGAGAGAAATTGAAATTCTCCTCGGGTTCAGCAGATGGTACCGAAGTTATAAAGCTGCTCTAATAATAACATAATGCGATATATGGACCAAGTGAGTGGGAAGAGGGAGGAAGTGAGGCTACATTACTCTGTAATAAGCATTAAGTTCGCATGTTGAGAGTAGGAGACTTACAAAGGTGACCTTGACTACATCCAAACAACTAGGCTTCTGACGCCACGACTTTCGCAAGATAACGTACAGTGATTAATCGGTGAGTGATGACTTTAGAAAACGGGGATGGGCTTCAAGGGTCGCTCCATCAAGGGTTGAGCGTCGTCAGAGTCATAGACCGCACAATTGGCTTGGCAGGAAATTTAGAAATCTTTGAAATACGAGACCCAAGCTTGTCTGTCCTCTTTCAATCCCTTCCTCTTTGTCATGGCTATCCCAACTAATGCGTACTATGTCCTAGACTCGCATCCGGCACCACGTTACGCTCTTGATTCACCAGGCAGTAATAACTCTGCACGTTCACACTCTGCCACTGTAAAATCGGAACTATCCTCCTCACCTTATCTTGATCTTTCACCTTCGCCTCCTCACACCTTTTCTTTCCACTTTCCGTCAGCGCATAATAGTTCTGCGCAAATTAATCATAATTTTACTACCACACCACCAGACCGTCCATACTACCGCTTCGGATCCATGGCACACCCGGAGGATCCCTGGCTCAGCAAACGCTCAGCAAACTCTGCTCTCGACTTGAATTCACTATCATTCCCGGACGAATACGATGATGGCGACGACTTGCCTGATCCTCCAGGCTCCTCTGGCGCACCCACTACTTCATCCGGCTATTCGGACAGAGTCGTTAGGAGAAGGAGTAGCAAAGGTATGGTCCCTGTTCCTCTCGATTGACTATGCCTTATCATATCTCAGCTTGCGATCAATGTCGCAAAAGCAAATGCAAATGCGAGCGCTCAGGAGATGGCGAGGCTTGTAAAAGCTGCATCATGCTGGGGACGCGTAAGTCTGCCTAATTCCACACGGTTCACAACCTGCTGACCATGTTTTCTCGCTCCTTCTTTCTCATCACGCTCGCTCCCCCATCTCTGAAATTTCGCGGTTGCTCAACCGGCCCTTGGTATCCATCCTCGTTATAATCAACGCGACGCCACTGGACGCCACCCTCATCTGGTCACCTTTCCTCTTCAACCGTTCGATACATCATAAATTCCCTTTTTTGACCTTCGCAACCACCTTTGATGGTGACATACTGCCACGTATGACTGGCATTCTGGAACATTGCCGATCCCCTGTATCTGCACTGTCGCATCTGGACGATCCTTGTACATACGATACCCCCCATCCGTAATTGAGGTTATGATTTTTCGTTTTCATATCAACACTTTTACACTTCATGCTTACAATGATCCGATTGCTCGCTCTCGGCATTTTCTGATCTGATTACGTCTATCAATCTGCAGCGTGTACATTCCTCGGACCTTCGCGCAAGCGCGGTCCCCCTAAGGGGTACATTGACGCCATCGAAGCTCGGCTGCACCAAACTGAGGCCCTACTTGGTGTTCTCCTCGCCGTCGAGGCAGAGCGTGGCGAAAGGTGCATCTCAATCATCATTTTGTAAAAAAACTATTCGCTAATTTTGTGCAGGTATGGCGAAGCAGATAGGCTACCTCCAGACGGCGCTACAGGTCTGGAGGATGTGTTGCACACCCTGAGACAGGTTAGTATTTTTCGTGGACTCTGTGTTTCAATTTGTTGTGCATGCATTTGCACTTTTGATGTTCACAAGTCCCTCGGTTACGCAAAATTTATTTTTGTTCCAACGCATTCATTCTTACATTTGTTGCTAATATCTGACTGGACACACATGCTGATAAATTTCCAATCAGGACACTCTTGCTCGTGAGATCCTCAATCGGGTCGATTCCTCCTCCTACGGTGTCAAAGGACGAAAAGGTGGCAGTACTAAACCACGCCCAAATAATGCCACTGCAACGGAGGCTAGTGGTATCGACTTACAGTCCACACAGTAAGTCTAATTCTTCCCCTTGTTTAACAGCGTTGAAAATATCTTTGCACAGCCCTTCAAATGAATGGCAGGATC
Source organism: Suillus weaverae (assembly GCA_016767475.1). Classification (NCBI taxonomy): domain Eukaryota; kingdom Fungi; phylum Basidiomycota; class Agaricomycetes; order Boletales; family Suillaceae; genus Suillus; species Suillus weaverae. Next base: position 255,441 of record MU179303.1, read on the forward strand.
GCGTTGTATCTCTCCTTTCGTCATCTCTATCGCCCTCCCATCTGTCTTCATCGCAATCTCGCCTGCCTACATCTGGTGGTATCTCCGTTAACAACCCGCGCACAATCCAACTTTCGCAATCTAGAACCTCACCGTCTCTCTCACTCGACGATAATGGACGACGTCAACGCCTGCGACTTGGTTCATCATCTCCGGATCCCTCCGACCACTCGCAAGCACAAGCACCTGCTAGTACGGATTCTGAGGACGAAGACGACGTCGTGGATGCCGTGGGCCAGCTCTCCTTGAACGAGGACGAACAAGTCCGGTATCACGGAAAGGCAAGTGGTCTTTACCTGCTGGGGTATAATGCAAAGGAGGAAGCTCGGAATGAAGGCGGAATATGGTGAGCGGTTTGTTCGCCGATATGTGGCATGAATGTCTCACATGTCGCAGGCGCTTCCCAAAGGCCCGTGTCTGGCCACCACTCCCTCCATCTGCTACAAATGCGACGTCGCCCGTATCTTCCAGCATTGATCCGCTGACGAATTCTGCCGCAAGCCCAATCACAACCAATAGCCCTTTGATGGGTTTATCTGTCATGGATAGAGATTTGAGCAGTGTCATGCCTGATCTAGCTGTTCAGGAGCATTTATTGAATATATATTTTACTTATGTACATTCGGCGTTCCCTGTATTACACAAGGAGGCTTTCTGGGAGGGTTACAAGGCGTAAGTGCCACCTAACGAGTTTCTTCCGACTGCCACTGACATTTATTTTAGGCATCAGAATCCATCTGCAGCTGACACGCCGTCGCCTGCATCCGATGGTCAGGGTTCGAAATCTCCGTCGCCTTTCCACCGTGCCCGCCGCAATATTTCTCCGCTTTTACTCCTCAGCATGTTTTCAATTGCCGAACGCTATTCACCGTCTTCCTCTCTCCCACCGTCCTCTCCTCCCCTCCAATCGGCATCGTCGTTCCGAGAGCCAACCACCATGTGGACTGCAGGTGATCAGTTCTTTAACGTCGCTAAAAAACTTCTCGACAACACCTATGCATCTTCGTTACCAAGCACCGTGCAAGCCCTCCTATTACTCGGGTACCGCGAGATTGGCATTGGTGCCATGGCACAAGCCTGGGTGTATACAGGTATTGCGGTACGTATGGCACAAGATCTCGGTATGCACCGCGCAGCCGACGGCTGGGCCCGTGCGGACGTCGGGCGTTTGTTCGGCTCCCGGGAGCTACAGGAACGGCGGCGGATATGGTGGGGATGTGTCGTACTCGATGGGTATGTGAGCACATATATCGGAAGGCCGCTTGCAATCTTCGAGCGGGATTACGATACACTCTTACCGGGAGAGGATGAGGTACGGAAATAAACATATCAATTGTAATCCGACGTGTTGACGGGTATTTTTAAAACTTAGGCGGAGGAGATGGAGTTGTGGATTCCTCATGAGTCGCCGCCACCCGATTCCCGTGGACATGGGTATCCACCTAGCGCAGAGATGAGGTGTTCAATAACCGGACGCGTGCTATCTAGCTTCAATGCTTCTGCAACTCTCTGTGAGTACCTTCATCTGACCATGCAGCGCCATAGCTGAGTCCATATTTCAGCGACTATCCTTTCCAAGCTCGTACAGTCGATTTATGCCATCCATCCCGTGACTTCTCGACACGCTGATGCGGTAAAACTTGAGGAGCTGCTGAATAAGTGGTACCTCGACTTGCCCGAGCATTTACAATTGAAGCAGGGCGCGACCGTTCCGCCCCATATCTTGACATTGCACATGCAGTATTGGTGTACAACATTGTTGTTGCATCGCCCCTTGTGAGTTTTCTCTCGTTTGTCTGTTATTCCTTTGGAAGTAACCGGGCATATAGCATAAGAAATGCGTACCTTCTAAATAAGGGGTGAGTGCCCTGAAATTTCTCCGTTGCTGATGTTTAATGCTTTTTCAGGAAGTCGGATAGTGTGGATGATGCAGAAGCGTGTGCGACGAGCAAGAAACATTATGAGCTGTGCGTGGGTGCTGCAAACCACATCTCATCTATCGGTAAATTATTTTATCACTCCTTTGCAAGCAATTTCTGACGTGAGATGGGTTTAGTTTCATCTTATCGTGAAAAGTACTGTCTTCAACGCGCGCCCGTTTTTCTCTGCTTCTACATTTTTACGGCGGGTATTATGCATGTCACGAGCTGTACGTCACGATTTGATTTTCTTTGCCCATCGTATTCTCATTCTATATACAGCGTCCATCTTCCCGAATGACCCTCAATCACGGATAGGTCTGTTCAGGTGCATGGATGCACTGCAAGACATGGAAATCGTCTGGCCCTCCGCAGCACGTGCCAACGAACTTCTTCGGGGCTCAAGCGTCATGGCAAATCCCTCGAACTCTAGCCAAGCGTGCCTTTCATTTACTTCTCGAGATCGCCAGAAGCGGACAGCCGAGCATTCAATAGACTCGGTGGACGCATGCGAGCGTTCACAGTCGCAGGTCCTGCCTTCAAGCAGCTCACCTCACATACCAGGATCGGGACAAGGGTACGCCAACACCTGGCGATCGACTCAGTTTAGCGGAACGTCGCATGATGTCGGTCACTCTCAGGAGTCTGGTGCGGGGCGACATGCTGACTTTTCCGGGGCACCTATCTCAACTTCGCAGTCATCGTATTACCCGTGGACCTCTGATGGATCTTCATACCTCTCGTTCCCGGGCACACTATCTACGTCCGTGCTTCCACAGATGTATAGCACAGGCTTGGTCGATGGCCGTCGGGCGGGAAGCTTGCAGTCCTCGATTTCGCATCAAGGACAACCGCGGTTGGCTGTGCATGGGAGCGCATCTGGTACATATACCAGTGATCAACCTGGCATGGGGCGGTATCCGCAATTTTGGAATGACTATACGTCGTTCCCACAGATGGGGATGGCTTATAGCCAGTCTCAGCCACAGCCACAGCCGCCGCCGCAACAGGATCCCATGTATATGAGCGGGCAGTATGGCGGTATTTACAGTGAGTATCCTGCGCCACGAGGAAGGAGTAGGTCCTGACACCCTACGCAGACGATCATCCTACATCTTAATCTAATCAAGTGGACTGTACCACATCTACCCGAACAGACGCGAAGTACTAGTAGACATATCTTCTTCTCGCAACCTAATGTATTACATCCTATCAGACAACTCAAAATGTTTCTTTTTCGCCGCAGTGCTATTCCCTCGTTGTATCCCTTCTATCCTCCTGCCTACCTGACTGTATAATTTGCTTCGAAAGGACCTCATGTCTTATATCTTTTATGTGTTATATTCTTGCCTCTCAGGCGCTTTGTTTGAATTGTTCCACTAAATGTTATGCCGACAGCCTATATCGTAAAGCCTTCAATACTAGAATTCATGATTTGGATAGCGATGCATAACTCGTGTGGTGATGAGACCTTTTGTACAATAAATGGAAATAATAACGAGTGCCATAGCCAGTAGACGTTTATGCCCTGAGCTAGACGCATACGGGCGCTTAATTAAGGTACCTGATATGTCTGGGCCAGTGACTGAGCCAAATATTAGCATGAAGGTTGGATCCTAACGCAATTCACTCTGCCAGCCAACTATCAGCACACTTAACCTTATCTATTCGCAAGTTTACCAACTATGCACCATCACGATGAGGCGAAAGAGTCCAATAACATTGAGCTTTTAATCGCATTGATGGATGGAAGCGTGGACCATGAAGTAGCCAGGCGCGTCTTACGGAAATTCGATGGCGATGTAGAGAAAGCAGCTTCCGCCATGATCGAGGGTGACAGGGGAGAAGACACACAGTCATCGTTGTGGACGTCGCACTCGCAGATGGAGATAAACCAGCCTAGACCGTTGCCTCCTCCCGCTGTTCGCCCGAACTCACCAATCAATATCGACCTCACGGGTGACGACGACCACAATGACGAGTTATCGCGCGCTTTGAAAGCGTCACTCGAGACAGCCTCCCAAGAGGGTCCAATCTTTGGACCGAGCGAACGGCCTCCTGATGCCAATTGGGCGATGGTGCCTTCGAATGTAGGTCAGTCCGTGCTTCATGTTACTGCCCTTGTATTGATACCGTGTTCAGCAGGATAATGTTGGTGCGGACGACCTGGATCGCGCTATACAAGCTAGCTTTGAGCAGGCTGATACTGGCGACGAATACCAACCTTTACCCCTTGATCAGCAATGGCGGAAGGAAGGCTGGTATGTCTCTAACTATTTCATCACCATCTACTAAAGGAATCCTCACAGGCCTGTGACTTTACGTCCAACGAAACACACGATGGTCTACGCAGCTCTGGTTCTCCACGCGCTTTTCTATGTTCCACAGATTCGTGAACGCGTTGCAAATTGGCGGCCAGCTCTGCCCGAAGGCGCAACGGAAGCTGAACCCCCAAAGAATGGGCCAGGTAGACGTGTTTTGTGTTGTTCTATAGTCGTTGCTGACAGTGTCTAAGAGCTCCTCATGTGGAAGCTCGTCGAAACATTCACCAACATGGATCTCGCAAAGCTTGTGGACCTGGACGCTCATGAGGTGCTGGAGGGGTTCAAACCTGAGCCCTGGTCGAACCCGGCGCAACCGCCGGGAGAGCTATCTCAACGTGCGTTTCTTTGAGCTGGTTGTATGCGTGATAATCAACGGAGAACCAGGATTCTTCGAAAAGGTAGCAGGGGCCCTCGACAAAGTGTTCACCCATGAATTCATTCGGACTGGACAGGCAAAGTACTACATGACATGGTCTGTTCTTCTCTGTCTCACTGATACATAATGCGTAGACAGCGCATCATGCAGTTCCAATATGGGAACAGTAATTTTGACGACGAACCCGGAGAGCTCCTGCAAGATGCTTCCATCGTCCGTGTCGAAGCCCTTGGACGGAGCGAAACGAATGACCTCGTCGGTCGCCTTTCTGCGCAGCTTTCTGATAATAAGGATGATGTCAAGCGCCAGGTTATTTTTGAGCCCTCGGAGGTAATTGCGTTTCATCTCGCGCGCTCGGGCACTGTCACGGGCGACCGCGAGCCATTTAAATACCCGAAGCACATCTATCTCGACCAGTTCCTGAAGGAAAATATTGAACTTGCAGAGAGCAAGAGGGTGCAGCAGCGGGACCTTCATGCAGAAATTCAAAAGCTGGTGTTACATAACAAGTCCTTGACGCACTTCAATGTTGGTTCTTTGCAGCTTGCTGTATCGTTCCCCGCACTGACCTGGACTGGCTCTCAGGACAAAGACACCCTAACGGACCTGCGGTCATCGATATACTATTACGAGAATGTGGCAGATGCGAAGGGTGATGACGAGCGTGCTCGTGTCACTCAAATTATGGCCAATAAACTAAAGAATATTCTCGCTCAGGTAGAGAAGGAAATCGAAGGTAGCGCGCAGTTACTTTTGCTTGACGGGCTACTGACTATCCACATCCCTCGTAGCCTCGGACATTGACATCGCGAAGATGCGTGATCAAGCTGCAACGCTCCTAGATTGCCCCGAGCTCCAACGCGCCAGAGTAAGTCACGTCGCACCCCAGCCAGAATGATTTGTAATTCGTCGGTAGTATGATCTCCGGGCAGTATTAGTCCACGACGGTTTGTATGGCAGGAAGCACCTCTATTCCTATGTACAAGAGAAGGATGCATGGTGGAGGATAGAGGATACATCCATTAGCCAGGTATGCGAGACCTTGATGATTTACCTGTCGTGAAGTTCATACACCAAAGGTATCCGAGGGAAATGTTCTGAAGGACTCGGTAGGCCTGCATCTCGGTGCGGGACCTTATCTTCTCTTGTATTCGAGGGCGCTACCAGAAGGTGCCGAGCTGCTGGATCTCCAGTGGCCTCCGCCGATCAAGGCATGTCAAATATTGTTCGCATGCTGAAATACTCACCTGACTTCTCGCATCAGATTGATGTAGAGAACCATAATCGTGTATTATTGGAGCAGTTGCAATGTTCAGAAACGGAGAGCCATGCCAATCAGGACAAGGAAGACGTCTTGACCCATTTCCAGGAGGACCGAATGGAATCGATGGATGTTTTATGCTGATTCTAATGCAAATAAACTTTATCTTAGGGACGCTGGGTCAGAATGAATGCCGTCGTACGAACCGAGCAGCTAATGATGAATAATTATAAAATCTGCTGCTGTAGCAAGGTACATGAAACGTTACATGTGGTAATGAAAAAAAAAAGCTCTGTAGACGTTCTAGATGAGTCTCTATCACGTCCATCGAGCAAGACGTGGCGTCGAGAGAAGGCAAAAAATCATAACGAGAAAAAATATATAGAGAAGGGGCAATCATGGCCACTGCATGTCCGTCAGTGAACCAGCGAGCCACAAGAAGTAGACAAGCACAACGTAAAAATGAAAGTAGGACAAAAACAGATCCATAAGAATTCACTCCGTGGCAGACTTCCCTAGTCGAAGCGCATTGCATCCAGCGACGGGTTATAGCTCGAGTACGATGCAGCCCCACGAGCCCTTTCAGACTCTGCATAGGTAGCAAAACCGCGGGTACTCCCGGAAGATCCGACGTGCGCCGGCGGCGATCTATTGCTGGAAGGGCCACTCTGCCCCAGCAGCCTAGAACCCTAGAGGATCGTGAACACTGCAGATCAGTCGCAGTTTGTAACGGACAACCTCGGATACTCACCGGTCCGGATGGAGGTCTCGTGGGCATACGATTTGACAAGGACGAACCGGAGGACGACCGACTCGAAGCCTCGGAATAATCCACAAATGCCCCCTGCTGACCATAGAATCCTTGACCGGCGCCGCCCGCCCCGGAGGCAGACGATTGATCACGGATATTCGTCATAGCCATGAATTCAGGGAGGCGCCTCCCAGCTGAGTGAGCGTTCGGATTTGAATCAGCCTTTCTGCAACACGAACCCCGTTCACCAGATACCGCAAACGTTGTTCGGGACCGCGCATCATTACAGTGATTATCACACTGACAACCTTGACAACACCCACAGCAGTCTGGTAGGCAAGCACAAGAATTACGAGGACATTTACACCGCCCACCGCAGCACTCTACCGGCGGGGACGGAGTTTCAGGTATCCGCGGTCTTTCGCTTTGATAGGGCTGTATCTGAGGCGTGGTCAGTTCATACGGGTTGAAGTTCGGTTGCGAATTCAAGACGCCGGGGCTAAGTGCGACCTGTCTGAGCCATTCATCAAATTCTTGTGATTGTGATGGATCAGAGGACGATTCAATATTAGGAGGCGGATTGCCTGCTGGTATGGACAATATGGTGCAATCGAGACAAAAGGCGCAGGTGGATGGATTACTGCACGAGGCATAGGCAGCTCCACCGGTAATTGGTGGATTGTTATGCAAGGTACATCCAGGGCACATGCATGAGTCACCACAGGCACAGACAGAGGGGAAGGTCTCAGCAGACGACCAGGCATCTGGTACCGGCTGACTTCTCAGGGCTTGATGTGGGGATTGAACAGAGCGTCCAGCGAAAGCGCGGGGATCAGCTGTCAATGATGACCCATTTTGATCGTGAGGGTGATCCGAGTGAGTATACCCGTAGGCGCGACCGTAAGGGCTGAAATCATAGTTATGGTGGCGGATGCTATGACTATGAGGGACGCTCGAAGATGGATTATGTGAGGAGCCGTCGAGAGGGGGTGTCCTGTGAGCTGGTCTGGGAAGTACTGGACGGAGCTCAGCAATGCGTGCTAAGACGTGAGATGAAAGAGGAGGAGATAGGGATTCATTGTTTTTCGACAAGTCTGGATGAAGCTTGTCTCGTTTAGGAGGCTCTGCGCCGGAGAAGCGACGGCGGGTGGCAGGCTTGCGAGGGGTACAGCAGTTGCAGGGGCCACCGGAGCTACATATACAGCCAGTTGGAGAAGTTTCACCTTATTTAAAGTCAATACTGAAGATGATGGGGAGAAAAATAAGGCGCTTCTGGCCTACCGCTGTGGTCTGAGTCGTCCGATGCGGGCAGTAATGTAGCTAGCGTTTCGAGGGCCTCGGGAAGGCCATGAGGAAACGCAGCAGTAGTTGGCAACTTCGGCGTCCCTAGAGAAAAAGAAGGGGACTTAAAGATAAGACAGATTAATTTCAGCGACAAATGAGGCGTACCCTTCTTGCTGTGGGACGCCTCGTGGCCGCCGGTAGTGCCTTGATCTTGAGATCCACAAGAACATTTGACATGTACTTGTTTTGTTTTTCGTAACTCTCTGCAGTGCTCACACTGAGTGACTGGACGACCTTTTTTCTTAATTTCGAAAAGGGGACGATCCGTGTGTTTACATGCGGATGAGCGATGCCCCTTTATGCATGTTTCACTGCAAAGTGTTCACCTAAGGTCAAATGATGGGGCTAGGACGTAATAAAAGACAAACCACGCATATTTCTTATTACTGACGAGAACCTGAACGATAGATGGATTAGAAGACATGGCGATGGACACGATTGGTTGGGTCTCCTACCATGTTTGTAGATGATATTGGTAAGAAAAAAATACAAGGGGCTAGTAGTACCGTCCCGGACACAATGGTGGCACTTCACCGCCCGCGACGTAAAAGTGTAGGTTAGCAGGATATGAGACTCATCGGTACGAAGGCAAGAGGGTCTTTAAGGACCATAAAATAGGAAGAAAAAGACTGTTGACAAAGGTTGACAGGCCCGGAGTGTCCATCCTTTAATCGACCTCCTTGCATCTCTTCTTTGCCACGAAATCCAAACAAAGATCAATAAATGACCAAACACGAACTAGCATGCACCAACTTATGGTATCCGATGATTGAGCTCTTTCTGCTACAGGACCGGTTGTTGCTCTATCATTGGTCTTTCTCTGGCAACCGCTGAAACTTTGAGCTGGGATTCCGTGGTATTCCCGTGCCCGTGTTCAATGTTTGCTAATTGTTCACACCTCTAATGGCCCAAGCGGCCCCCCCTAACATCATTACAAGGGACCTTACTAGTAAGCTCACTCGAGTGTGGTTCCATGTCAGCAGCTACCGTTCCGTGGTCTGCGACCTGACTCGGTGATACGCGAGCCAATATTCATTAATTCTGATCGGCGGTCCTTGTCTTTCAATCATCGTCAATCACAACTTGATCACCATCTTTCTCCTCATAAAACTTCGTGATGATGTACTTGACTCACGTCAATGTCACTGCCACCCTGTCCGCGAGTTTCCAATCTATCATAATTTGCCATCCTCGCAATGGTTCTATTTGCCTTGCAGTAATGTTGCTCCTTGTTGTGCTTTGGGCGCGTGCCAGGGCTGGCAGCTGCACTGGCATTCTAGCGAGCTGGGATAGAAACTTGTGACACCTGGAATTTGACCCATCAGATATTACCTTCTTTTCACTCCCATCTACAGGTACATCATATCTTCGAAGCCTGTTGCCAAAGAACGTTATTTACATGCAGAATTTCCAAAATGCAAATGCGGTCTCAATACTTATGACATTCCGAAGCGGTGAGAGTATGAACGCGCATGGTATCAGCACAAGACAACTAGCTGGATAATTTTACGATGCCGCAGCCTCATCGGTGTCCGCGGCGCGCTGCTGTCTTCTTGCCTTTTTAGCTGCATTTGCTGCCGCAGTTTTTGCTTTTTTGGCCTCTGCCCGTGCTAGCTTCTCTTCCTCCTCCTTCATTCTTGCCTCTTCCTCAGCTTTACGCTTATCTTCTTCTGCTTTGGCCTTCTGCTCAGCAGCGCTCATTCCGCCCTTGGTTTTCTTCTTCGCCTCCCGAGCCTCCTTTTCTTCCTGTTTGATCCGCTTGATTCGAGGGTCAAGATTAAGAGTAAGGTCCACAAGATTACGGAGACGAGTAATATCCTCTTTCTTGCGACGAGCGCGCTCTGATTTGTTTTTTTTCTCGGTGTACCTTTTATCATCACGGCTGCGGGAGAAGTGCATGAGCTGAAAAAGCACGGCCCCGTGGTTCCTATCACTTACTTATCGCTTCCTTCATTCACCTCCTTGTCCAGGTATTCAAATGATCGCCAGCTGTCAAAGTTATACCAGAAATCATAGAAGGCATGGACGCTCTCTTTTGAGTCGTCGTTCTCGCCTAACATTGGAACGGGTATTTTTTTGCTGAATCGTGCCTCCCTCTCGAAGATAGGCGCGAATGTTCTGAAAAAGAGCGCAGTGTCTTTTTCTTGACCTTTGAAGTCAGATGCAGAAGGATCATCCTCTTCGAGAGATAGGCAGACGGGGTCGACAGAGTCGAATTGGCGCCGCCGCTCAGGGTTCGTGAGAACCTCATTTGCTTTCTGAATGCACTTGAAGAATGCATCATCATTCGTAGTGTGCGATGCACCGGCTTTCTTGTCTGGATGATGTTTTAGAACTTTCTTGCGATCTGTGGAGTAGTGATATGTCAGAAAGTCCGAGGATGTCAGCAGCCCCACATACGGGCAATCTTTATTTGCTCGGGCGTCGCCTTGAACCGCAGGTGTGACAATCCGAGGACCTGATAATGGTCTTGTTTCTGAAAATGATATCTAGAGTTTAGATCGTAGCAAACAAGACCCGATATGCATACCTTCCACTCCTTTGCGTCAAGCAGAAGGAGTTCAGGAGATTCTTCCTCATCTCCGACGCCAAGGTCGTCCTCCCCATTCAGGCCATCCGCGTTAAGTAACTCAAGGCGCTTCCGCTCCTCTTCAAGCTGCTTGTCATACTCGTCAAAGGTGGAGTTGTTAAGTGCGCGTTTTATGTGAGCCAGGTAGGCTGCGCCTGCAGGAATGAGCTTACGCTGGACAAAGGCTGTGTGAATGAGGATATGTTATCAAGTGGAATAATCACGACGAGAGACTCACGAGAGATGGAAGAGGCTGGTTCCGAGGGTGGGGTCCAGGTTGGAGGCAGGGAAGGTAGCGTAACTAGTGTCGCCATTGCTGAGGACTTCTCACTCGAGAGCAGCTGCAGCATGTGGGACTTTGATGGACTGCAAAAAAGTTTCGATAATTATTATGTAAGCATATTATTAGGTTAGGCCGACGACCATGTTGAGTCTTGACTCTTGAGCACTTCTCCTGGAGACGCTAGATGGTTATCGAAGTGCTACTCGATATCAGGAATAAGTGTGAGAGTCTTGCGCCCAAACGTCCTTAACGGCTTCGTCACTCTCTGCGTATGCACGATCTGGCAGTGGTAGCAACCTAGCAGGCAGGTCGTCTCCCAACATTCTTCGGGGATAGTGACTGATCGATTGATTCTCGACCAGGCAGTCGTGTCGTGTCTCATGCATGTATTGACGCGATATTATTCAGATAATGCAGTATTGCTCTGGCCGGTCTTCCAAGTTATTTCATACTTCGGTGGTCTAGGAACGTCGACAAGATCTTCGAGGTGCAAGGACAATTCTGACAGAACATGCAACTGTGTTCAACATCTATATTACTTATTTCCTCTGCTCTGCATTGGATGTTCAATGTTTTTGTTCCCTGTGGGATGCTCGGTCTAGAGCAGAATGTTCAAGTACCTGTCTTAAACTCGTCCTACATGCGTCTTCAATGACATCATAGATTGCTTTGGTGAGTTTCCTGAACCCATGTTTTTTTTATCAAGCAACTTGGAGTCTAACCGAGCAGTCTGAATCAAAATTACATTTTTGACTGTTGCTTCCTAAGGTACTCGTCGCAATTCAGCCTAGGGCAGACATGAATAAAGGACCGCCTTCTGTCGATGCGATTCTTCATCCACGATCTTTACTATCGACTGCATTTCCGACATTCTTTCTAGACTTGACGCTCTTTATTAACATCAACCTCTCAACATGGTTGCTCTTCAACTATTCTACGAAGGACGAGCTGGCGAACGCCTGATAACCAAGCCAGTAAGTATCCTTCATATTCGTTCTCATCATCCATTCTGACGCTTTCAAGGCCAAGTCCCTGTCCAAGGCATGGAATAGCATTAAGTCGACCAAGAACTCCTTTGCCTTCAATAAGGTCAACCGCGTCCCGGTGCCTAAATATGACATGTCTGTTTCTACTCCCGCACTGTCTGGCGGTCACGCTGTCGCCATCGTCGCGTGGCCGTCTAGCGCAAGCATCATGATCTCTACAACTGGTATCCTTCCGCCTGTCCTCACCTCCACGCACTCTGCAGTGGGAGAGACTGAGGCGCTAGAAGGCCTTGACAATGCGTACCACGACCCAGACGTGCTCGACATCAGGAGAAGGGTATTTGTCTTGGACTTCATCGAGGCGTTCTTTGCCAGAGACCAAAAAGTACGCAAGATTTCACGACGTTCAGTGGTGCTTATTTACGGGGTCACATAGGCAATGGACATCTTGAGCCCTATCCATGCCACTAATCGTATGGTGCCATCCAATCAGAACATGTCCGACACAACAGTTCTCAACGCTTCGACGGGCTCCGCCAAGGGAGTTGTACCGCGATCCCATTTTAAGAATGAAACAAGCCTCAATGACTTCATCGTCCGTGCGAGGATCGGTGCTGGCGCGAACGGCGTCGTTTACCGTGTCGAAGACAAGATTACGAACAAGACCATGGCGTTGAAAGTCATCAGGAGGCAAGGCGCGGCTTTATGCGATCTCCAGCAATTTCGAGTCGAGCTGGATGCCCTGAAACGGGTCATAGGTGATGCTCACTGTATGCAAGTTGAAGCAGGCTTTCAGGACGCACAGTGCCTCTATCTAGCTCTTGTGAGTGATCGCACGTGCTGTGGTTGGATTGGCTTACGTTCTGTGGCAGGCGTTCTATCCAGGAGGCGATCTCCATGACGTTATTCGCACTTATCCGCGCCGGATCCTTCCAGTCGAACAAGCAAGGTTTTACACGGCGGAACTTGTAAGTGTTCTTCCTATGGTTGTGATCTGCACTCTGACCCAATTAGATTGTTGGTATTTATCATCTCCACTGTCAAGGAATCATCCACAGGGATCTCAAACCGTCGAATATCCTTATCGATTCCCATGGTCATCTCGTAATCGCAGATCTAGGTTTAGCCAAGGTCTTCACGCTCGACGATCCGAAATCGTTTTCTCCCTACAACCCCACGGGGACTTTCACCAGCCTATCGCAAGCGCCCTACCTCGCGAGTTCACTCTGCGGTACCGCAGAGTATATGGCGCCGGAACTTATCCTGGGTGCCAAGTATGGTTTTGCAATCGACTTCTGGGCGGTGGGTGTTATGTTGTACGAGATGCTTGCCGGAAGGGTAAGTCTTGGATTTTTTGATGGATCATTGCTCACTTTGGTTCAGACACCCTGGGCCACGGTCGACGGTCTTCACATAGCTGATGGCATTGTTGAGTTTGAGCCTTTCTTTGTTAGCGATTTCCATCCCGAGGCTCGTGATCTCCTGCGTAATGTACGCCTCACTCGGTGTTTTTCAATCAGGGTCATTGACGTTTGCACAGATGCTTCAGAAGGATGTCAAAAGTAGGCCTTTGTACGAGGCTATGCTTAATCACCCATTCTTTGCGTCGATGTAAGACTCCACTCTGATCATTCAATCCCTGTGCTAACATAGTTTTAGTGACTGGAAGAAAGTCGAGAAACGAACCCTTCCTCTGCTTTGCATTCCTATGGTTGAAGAGAAAGATGCGGCATCCACAGTTCCGATCTCGCTTGGCCAATGTGAACCATCGAACGACCCGCTGCCCAACTTTAATTTCATTTCCCCGGTGTTGAAGTGCGAGCGTCATCGTGCTCAAGCCTTGTGGAGAATCAAGGCTAAGAATGGCATTCAAGGTCTTCAGAAAATCGCTACCAAGCTCTTCTCCCGCCGATCGGCACCGGAAACGAAGGAGCAGCAAACCACTCGTCCTGCTTGTGCAACGACTGGGACTACGTTGGTGGACGGCGACGAAATACGTGCTAATTGGGCTTCTGGTGCTGCTGAGATCTCGCGTGGTTCATCGAACTGGTCGTTTCGCCATTTCCTGCGTCGCAAAGCACCTCTTGGTCCACAACCTCAGCCATGCGATAATTATTCCGGTCCAGTTCCTGTGCGAAGCCTCGAGTCCTTCATCCGCCGCGTCGATCGAGGAGAGAGGCCTCGTGAGGGGCGAAAGAATTTACGCGTCACTCGATCGCCTTCTCCCGCCACTCCGTCGCCTAACGCGACCCTTGTCGCATCCCCCACGCATCTGTCACCAAAGGGAATTGGCTCCCCGTCTCGAAGCTCGGGTTTCAAGCGATGGATCAGTCGCCTCTGGCATCCTATTCCTAGTGCTCATGTGATGGTCGGGGATGAACGTAAGACCCTTGACCTCACTGCCTAAGTGCTGTCGCCGTGCCCTCAATGTCCTTCCTCGTTTTGCTGTTAGTTGTTATCCTGGATCCTTCTGCTGTCCTGGTTAGGCCCTGTTCCCCGTGGATCTCTCAAATCTGCGACCGGTGCCTGTTCTGCTGTTTCATATACCCTGCTTTATCTCTGTCACCTGCTTTCTGCTTTCTTGTCTGCACAGCATCTTCATATTTCTCTTTCTCGCATATCCTAATTCGTCCCTAGCACCGGGTGCTACTAGTTCATCAAGCGCGACCCCACTTCAGCGGATACTGTCTTCCACATTTGGCCCGGGGCATTCTTTGTCACCCAGTTTCTCTTGTCCCCGTTCGCTGCCTGTTTCGGTGTTGAGTCGTGAGTTTTCTTTAGGGTGGTTGCTGTTTTATTCTCGCCAGGTCGCTCGTTTTACGTCTCCCCTTTCTTCGACCTCGGCATCCTTTGGCATAGGTCCCCGTTTCTCCTCCCTTCCCGCCCTTTCGACCCTTGCCCAAGAAAATCCGAAAATCCTTGTGCTGCGTTAACGCGCCGCAGGATGAAAAACCAGTGCATGGCTTCGCACATCTATCCTTCCGTCTCCCTCTTTGATTTCATTTCTTGTGTTCAGTCGTGGAAGACTGTTTCTCCTGTTGTTTCAAGCGTTGTCGTCTTGGTGTGCTTCTTGCGCATCGTGTGTTCAGCAATGGACTTCTTTTGTGTTTATTTTTGGACTCGAATGTATACCCCTACTTTATGTATTCCGAATATAATAACCATTTTCCCTCCTAGTAACGCTTTCGCCCACGGCTATGTATACTTAATTTGCCTGGAGGAGATTGACCTCCGAGGTCAACGCCTTTGGTAAGCTTCTCGCAGGACTGGTGAGGGCCTCCCACGCCCTACTTTTGTTGATGGATACGTTAGCCGTGTGTGCGTGGGCACTGATGGACAGTTATAGCAGCAATGTTGATGGTGTCTATTCATTGTCGGCTAGCGCGGTGATCGAGCGGATTGTACGGAAGAGAAAGAAAGACAAAGCAACCACAATTTCACAAATACAAATATCCAGGACCATATCAAATCTCGATCACTGTACAGTGCTGCTAGCTAAGAGCTTGATTGCGCGAAATAATGGATCATTATCTTCCACGCTTGCCCACTTTTCTAGTGATCTTATCACTGAAATTCTGCAGAACGCTGATCAAAGCTGGGTGATTGTATAAAGTTTGAACTTGGAAAGCTACAACATTTTGTTAACAACTTGAAAGGGACGTTGACGTTCAACGTTCAGTACTAGTAGTAAATGCACGAAGCATGCTCTGAGGTTTCGCCTTTGAAACTCGCCCACAGTATATAAGATCCATCCTCGCTGAATATTCCGAACTCCACTACTTCAAATTTCCTTCGCCATGGCGAACTGATGTGTCCATTACCCTTAATCCTATCACCTCGTCCTCTTCCGACTTCGATGGACCAAAAGCAGTCTCTTTAGTTTTTCTTATCTGTCTATAAAATTTAGTTAGTCACTCATTCCATTCATACTAGGAAAAATCAGCTCACCTCTATCTTAGGATGCCCAGGCACTTGCCCCTGTGCTTTACCTGGCACAGTTCAGGATAGTATCTGGAGCGCTTGTCAGCTGATGGCCTTCTGACATCCGCAGCACCTGACGGATGTGGGCTGTACGATGATTTCATCATCGCGATTGCCTTTATTAGCACCCAAGCTCTCAGGAGTGAGCTGTGGAGGGCTCTGCGCGTTTGTGCGACGTAGCCGTCGGAGGGGGGATATGAAGGGACAAGCCCATAGAAGCTGCCTGTATAGACCGGATAGTAGTCATCGACGAGGGAGTTGGTGCAGTGGTCGGTTCAAGTGCGGCCTGAACATTGGATTGCACCTCGGGGAGAGATGGAACTTCCTCCAGGAACACAGGCAAGGATGTGGCACGCGCTGGGTCATCGATCTCGGCGCAGTTCGTGTTGCCTGCACACCGGATTGTTGGGTCACCAAACTCGATGCAAGTCCTCAGGCTTGGAAGGTGAATTTGCGTTAGGGCATGGCAACTGGGGCCGCAGCCCCGGACATGCTATTCTCAATGGCCTGAACAATATCCGGTGTGATCACAAGCGAGGGCAGGGATTGTTGGGTCACCGAGCTCGCTGGAGGTCCTGAGGAAAATGGCACAGCCGCGAACGAGCTGTTCCCAAGCGCTTGAGGGCTTGCCTGAGCACTTGTCCGAGATTTGGCCTGGTTCTTGACACACTGGTCAGTGGGTTGATGTCTTTTCAACGCATCCTGGCACTTAAAACTAGTAAGAAATCAGCATCTTAGCCCCGTGGTCATATTTGAAAGAAGAGGAGTACTTACATGGTGCCAATCGCTGGGCATTTATATTCAGGAGAGAGTCCTGATGCGACAACGTCCGCGTTACATGCTTATGAATGCTGATCTCCAGCATCGGGTTTATGTGGGCGCATGCCTCCTTAAGACATTTCCACCTCAGTTTCCCATCTGGGCCTGGCTGTACAGGTTCCTGATGAAACAGCCGTTAGCGGGGTGGCGAGAACTAAATGAATAAAATTGACTCACAAGATCTGGATTACTCTGAACACGACAACATCTCTGCCTCGGTTGTTTCGTGGCATCCGAGTCATCATTCACCGCCTCCCTCTTCGAACTCCTCGTAGAGCCCCCTTCCACTGAGCCTACAGATGGAATCCGGGACATTGGCGGTGCAGCATTACGCGGCACCTACCAGTGCTCCAGCTGGAGTGCCTGAGGGTTCATATATCCTGCAGTACACTGGAGGTCCGTATCCAGTGCCAAACCCCCCATTCGCCGCATTGGCCATGCCGTACACTGCTATAAGTGACGGCCCAGAAACGGTCGAGTTTGGAAATGCAAGTACAACTGGAGGGTATGCTTGTGGATGATGCAGGGGCTGGGGCTGGTGCAGATTGAATTCATGTTGAGGCCCGTGCTGCAATGGGAAAGGTAGTTGGCCTCTGTACCTTCAAGCTAAAACTGCGCCTGTGTAAGCCTTGATCTGAGTTCGACCAGGAATGCAATTGACGAAAGTTTGTGGAGAGTGTTGGAGAGAGTCGATAGGCTTTTCGTGCGAGAACGTTCGAGGCTTGTAATTTGATAGAAAGCGGATGGCGAATTGATGATAATCTACAAAAGTACATGGGCTATATATACGGGAGTGAGTGGCAAGGCGTACGAGTGAAAAGTGCAAGGGAGTGGCATCCGAGAGTGATAGAGATGTGAAAGGTATGGCGGAAGCGTCGTCAAAGCGAAGGTACAAAGAAAGAAACGAGAAATGGTGATAACAATGTAGACAAAGTGTTTTGGGAATATGAAAGGATAAGCGTAAAAGGAAATATAATAGAATGCAGTACGTACTATGTCACAATGGTAGAGGTGTTGGTCCGAGCGGGCGTCCAACGCCAAAACCATAGGCTTCCTTACACCCGTTGAGCTGCTTTTCGTTGAAGCGCCCTCGACGCCGTCAAAACCTCGTCCAGATCCTTTCTGGGACGCGAGGCCTCCTTCTCAGCAGGAGTGTCAAAGGTAAGGGTCTCGTGTCGGGACGCAGGGACTTGAAGCGCATTTGTCGAGCTCGACGCGGCGAAAGTGCCATTAGGAACGAGGGGTTTATTATCCGTGGAAGATGAAGCGGAGGAGTTCGGGGTTTGTAAACCAGAATGAACTCCGTTGTTGTTCATCATTATGAACAACGGGGCTCATTCTGGTCTACGTCGTCTGATGGATAATGTTTCGGTGGCGGTAGGCCCTAGCGCGTGGTTAGGAAGGGAAGTAAAGTGGATAAGAGTAACTTACAGTACATAAGTTACATAGTTACTTGGGAGCATCGGGAGGTGCTTGATCACCTGTCGCAACTTGTATTTGGAATGATACAGATGTTTAGCTCCGACCACATGCAGTGCAAGAACATGGGTAGCGAATCAGTCTAACTCCAACATTCCACGTTGGACACTTCAGACAAGAAGCACTTGCCTACAAGCCACCAATGCCTCTCGATACGTCTCGAAAGGGCGACCTTGTCCCCAATTTCAGTGCATGCGGGTGGAGTCAATTGGATCTGTCAATTGGATCTTCGCGAGATCGTGTTCCACGCTCAACCTGAATACTAGATGTTGAACCAATGACAATGAGCAGGAGCCTGTTCTCGCAAGTTTCGACACCTTTGTTCGTTTCTTGTCCTCTGTACGAACGCCCACAAACGGCGTAGGAAGAACAAACTGATTTCAAGCTCTGAATGCTCTTTAGAACACGCTAGCATGCGAAAAACGAGGATGCGTACCGCCGATATAGACCTTTGGGTGCTTACTGATAGGACCCAACACTCGAACAACAAAACGATCCGCTCCGTACAGCGTATGATCAATCTTGGTCCCAACATCAATTAGACCTCCCGAAACTCCAAATTGTGTTCGGTGTGCAGAGAGAGACTTGCTGAAAATGGGCTTGCAACAGTGGTGGCGGCCTTGAGAGTCTTTCGTCACAATTTGTGGATGAATCTCTACTTCTGGCCCTAGCCTTAGTACGCCAGTGAGGGTAGAACCGCCGGCGACGCCACCTTTGAGGTCATCGAGCTCGGCACCAGGTTTGTTGACATGGAAAGAACGGATGATAACACGGGTGTTGTAAACGTTTACAACGTATTCCTTGATGGCGTCGCTGTTGTATTTCAGATGCACATATATTGGAAGTCATAACTGGAACGCCGTGCCTGTAACAACAATGAATAAAATGTTGGACGTTCCATGCCAGGGCCTACCCTTGTTGTGATGCAACCAAAGACCACTTTCGGGAGCTCCAGGGAATCGCATCATCTGACTGAGGGTGACATTATCTTTAGGCCCCTGGAACTTCGGGAGCAGTTGGGTGGGGTGAGACAGTTTAAGACCTTGCTGAGGATAGCGGAGTGAAATTGTATCAGGTAAGGTGGTCGCGGGACACACGGACGGTGTGCGGTCAGTCCGCTGTAGAATGAAGATTGGCGCTGTTAGAGTGCGACTCGTGATCAGAAACAAGGCTTGGGCGCTTCAGCTGTACAGCATATATGCTGTACGCTGGGAAGATAATATATGTGAAACGTACCACCCCAAAACTCCAGTGCACTCTTGACCTAAACGCTCATTGTGTCTCGGTGTCAAGACCTGCTAATCGTCGTAAGTGACCATTGTGACTTTGTGCATGAAAGCTGAAAGCGGTAGTTGATTATGTCTTCACACATCGTTGTAAGGAAGCAGGCATCAGCGATCACACCCCGCCGGAAATTTGAGGGACACAGTGCTACTGTCTACGGCGCTCTATACCTGCCAAGCGGCCAACGGATGATGACTTGTTCAAGGGATGGCTCGCTGCGGGTATGGAACTTGAAGAGTGGCAAACAGATAGGAGACGACTGGCGGGACGGAGAAAGTCCAGTGTACACCATAGCATTGTCTCCGGACGGGAAGAAAGTTGTTAGTGGGAGTGAGGATGGTGGAGTGAGGTTGTGGGACATCGACACAGGCAAAGTCATCGCGAAATGGATGGAGCATACACAGCCAGTGTCGACTGTCCGCTGGAGTCAAGATGGTCAACGAGTCTTGAGCGGATCTAGCGATGGGACTGCAAGACAATGGGACGTGGAGAACGGAGAGACCATCCTCGCACCAATCAAGACTGGGCACGAAGAAGTGTGGGCAGCCGCCTACTCACCAGACATGACCATGTTTGCAACTGACGGATGCGAACAACCTTTGAGTAGCAAGGAAAACAAGTCCCCAATCAGAATCTGGGATGCAAAGACAGGCGAGCTTGTCGCGACTCTAAAAGGACACACAGATTCAGTGATGTGCCTGGCTTGGACCCCAGATGGAAAAACCCTCATATCCGGATCAGACGATGACTCAATTAGGACATGGAGTACAACGACTTGGAAACAGATCGCAGTGCTCGATGGGCACACCGATAGTGTCTCTTCCATTGCAATATCTCCAAATGGCCGCATCCTCGCAAGCGCATCCTGGGACAAGACAGCGCGATTATGGAACCTCAAAGACAACCAGCCAATCAGTTCACCCCTCCACCATGCAGATCTTGTGCTTTCTGTGTCGTTTTCGGCAGATGGAAAGCTACTAGCCACTGCCTGCGATGACAATAACGCGTATACATGGGACGTTTCTGCAATAGTAAAAGAAGCTGGCCTCGACGAACTTCTGTTGGACCAGCCCGACAAGTCACTACTTGCTGTACGTGAGATCTTCATCACAGATCTTATCACATTCAAACATCCTCTAGGCTGATGTTACACAACGTCCAGTCCGCCAGCCAATCAAAGTCAACAATCGGGTACCCCAAGGTTTTTTCGACGGCACACCACATCGTGCTCATGTACGTCGTTAACGTCTCATCTAGCACCATCTTTCCTCACCTCATGTTCTCAGTCTTCTGCACGACACGATACACCATCACGACCCAGCATTCTTCACTGGGTTCAAAGTCTTTTCTCTGCCAGATCCAGTAGTGCAGAGATCGAGTTGCACGAGCATCGCTCAGCAGTCGTCGACGTTCCGTATGCCAAGGGCAAACGTGTATGTCATTTTCGCCCTTCTCCAATATTCAAACCCCATCTCATACCATGCAGAGAAACGCATCGGCAAGAGAAAACCGGAAGCGAATAATTCTGCCGAAATCCAAGAAACCTGCTGCAAGCACCTCACGCCCTCCCAATAGCAACACCGCACAACAATCCAGTGGTGTGGCTCAGGCTCAGTCATCTTCGCTAGCGCAGGCCGCCGTCTTTACGTCCTCCACCACGCCTCCTGCTGTTGCTAATACAACTTCAAGCACCAATCCTCATGTAATAACCAGACACACTGGGCGCTGGACTCGTTTTTGGGTCTCTCTATGCTGTGCCTCCTCTGAGTATACCGACGGTCACCATTGATCTACCCGGTTTATTTTATGAAGATCTCCTTTGCTATCTGAATTGTTACTACGTTCCGTACAACCTTAGTTCTTGTAATATATACCCGCACATTAAACAATCGTCAGCTAATATGTTCCAGTATACCAGGCAAACGGCATTCACTTTGAGATTCAAACGATCTTCGGACGAGTCCTTTGCCTTCGAATTGCATTGTGAGGCATTCGGAGCATCGGGTGCTTGATCACCTTCTTTCACAACGTTATCGATGTATATACGATTCCAAAAACAAAAACAAAAAAAAGACGGGAAGGTCGTTTCAATTTAATAAGGAATGTCGTTCTCAATGTCCACGATGCAATGAAACGAAGACCCAGGACCATCATGTTCAAGACATAGAAACAAATAATTTAGCCTACTAGGAGCATGCTCATTGCTGACTATCCGCATACTAGTAATCGAACAGTATAAGACCATCTTTTGAGACTGCAAAGTTTGCGGTGGCGACAGAAAGCCTGTGGGCAGAAATGGAGTTCGAGACAACACACGCACAAACTTGCATGCAGCTTCAAATCTTCGCTGTTAAGACAGTCAGAGGTCGTCTGGTTGGTTGGGACCGCACAATTGACAACCAGGATTGAAAGGTCGATGTGCATGTAGACGGCGTCAAAGTCTACAAAAGAGATCGTAGATCGACCATCACGAATATTCCCAATAATCGCGGGCGAAGTCAACTGAATCTTCGCAAGATCGCCTTTCACGCTCCATACTCGATGTTGAACCAATGTTAATCAGCAGGGGCTCGTTCTTCGCATGTTCCGAGACTTTTGTCTGTTTCTTGTCCTCTGTACGAACGTCAAGCAAACGATAAAGGAGGAACTATTTTCGAGCTCTGAATGCTATTGAGAACGCACCAGCGTGCGGAACACGAGGATGCTTACCGATGGCATCTAATACTCGACCAATGAGACGTCCACTCTTCATAACGTAGGATCAATATTAGTCTCAACATCAATCAGACCTCCCGGAACTACAAACTGCAAGTGATTGCTCGCCGCGTGCAGAGAGATGATCTTGCTGAAAGTGGGCTTACAGCGGTGGCGGCCTCGAGTGTGTTTCGTTACAATTCGCGGATGGATCTCGACTTCCTGCCCCAGCTGTGCCAGTGAGGATAGAACCACATTGGAGGTCATCAACCTCAGCGCAGAATATTGGACGTTCGATTACCACCAAGAACCCACCATTGTTGCGATGCAACTAGTAAAGACCACTCTGGCAACTCCCAGGTATCGCATCCTCCGACCGAGGGTCTCCAGGCCCCTCGATATCAGCCTTCAGTGATGTGGACCGTTTAGAGGCTACGGTGCCTTTTGAGGGCAGACATCTCCTTAGATGCTCTGTAGGGGTCATTGTAATCCGTCAACAAAGCTATCGCACAAGATTCGCGCGTGGTGACTTTGTGCCAAGGTTTGTAGAGAAAGAACAAACTGTGAGTGGTATCAGTGAGTTTTGGCAAAGTTCTGGTGGTTTCTCATGTCCCGATGGACAGAAATGTGTCTCGCGCACCAGATAAACATCGAGCGTCGATGATATGATATGATGGACACCTTTGGGTAGCAGTTGGGTGGATGAGACAGTTTAAGATCTTGTTAAGGAGGATGCGGAGTGAAGTTAAGGTCGTAGCTATAGCGGGACACATAGAGGGTGTGCGGTCAGTCCGTTGTAGAATGAAGATTGGCGCTGTTAGAGTGCGACTCGTGATCAGAAACGAGGCTTGGGCGCTTCAGCTGCACAGTATATATATGCTATACGCTGGGAAGATAATATATGTGAAACGTACCACCCCAAATCTCGAGTGCACTTTTGACCTAAACGCTCATTGTGTCTCAGTGTCGAGACCTGCTAATCGTCGTAAGTGACCATTGTGACTTGTGCATGAAAGCTGAAAGCGGTAGTTGGTTATGTCTTCACACATCGTTGGAATGCAGGAGGCAGCAGCGATCACACCCCGCCAGAAATTTGAGGGACACACCAATGTTGTCGACGGTGCTGTACATCTGCCAAGCGGCCAACGGATGATGACTGGTTCAAGGGATGGCTCGCTGCGGGTATGGAACTTGAAGAGTGGCAAACAGATAGGAGACAACTGGCAGGATGGAGAAAGTCCAGTGTACACCATAGCGTTGTCTCCGGACGGGAAGAAAGTTATTAGCGGAAGCGAGGATGGCGGAGTGAGGTTGTGGGACATCGACACAGGCAAAGTCATTGCGAAATGGTTGGGGCATACACATTTAGTGTGGACTGTCTGCTGGAGTCAAGATGGTCAGCGAGTCTTGAGCGGATCCTTCGACGGGACTGTAAGGGAGTGGGACGTGGAGAAGGGAGCGACCATCCTCGCACCAATCAAGACAGGGCACTACCAAGTGTACACAGCTGTCTACTCGCCAGACATGACCATGTTTGCGACTGGCGGACGCGACCAACCTTGGGATAGCAAGGATAACAAGTCCCCGATCAGAATTTGGGATGCAAAGACAGGCGAGCTTGTCGCAACTCTAAAAGGACACCCACATTGGGTGATGTGCCTGGCTTGGACCCCAGATGGAAAAACCCTCATATCCGGGTCAGACGATTCCTCGATTACCACATGGAGTACAACGACTTGGAAACAGATCGCACTGCTGCATGGGCACACCAATATTGTCCGATCCATTGCAATATCTCCGAATGGCCGCATCCTCGCAAGCGCATCATATGACAAGACAGCGCGATTATGGAACCTCGACGACAACCAGTCCATCAGTTCGCCCCTCCAACATGCAGATCGCGTTTTTTCAGTGTCGTTTTCGGCAGATAGAAAGCTACTAGCCACTGGCTGCTGTGACAATAACGTGTATACATGGGACGTTTCTGCAATAGTAAAAGAAGCTGGCCTCGACGAACTTCTGTTGGACCAGCCCGACAAGTCACTACTTGTTGTACGTGTCTCTTTCATCGCAGATCTCATCGCATTCAAACATTGTCTAGGCTGATGCTACACGACGTCCAGTCCGCCAGCCAATCAAAGTCAACAATCGGGTACCCCAAGGTTTTTTCGACGGCACACCACATCGTGCTCATGTACGTCGTTAACGTCTCATCCAGTACCATCTTTCCTCACCTCATGTTCTCAGTCTTCTGCACGACACGATACACCATCACGACCCAGCATTCTTCACTGGGTTCAAAGTCTTTTCTCTGCCAGATCCAGTAGTGCAGAGATCGAGTTGCACGAGCATCGCTCAGCAGTCGTCGACGTTCCGTATGCCAAGGGCAAACGTGTATGTCATTTTCGCCCTTCTCCAATATTCAAATCCCGTCTCATACCACGCAGAGAGACGCATCAGCAAGAGAAAACCGGAAGCGAATAATTCTGCCGAAATCCAAGAAACCTGCTGCAAGCACCTCACACCTTCCTGATAGCAACACCGCACAACAATCCAGAGGTGCGGCTCAGGTTCAGTCATCTTCGCTAGCGCAGGCCGCCGTCTCTACGTCCTTCACCACGCCTCCCGCTGTTGCTAATACAACTTCAAGCACCAATCCTCATGTAATAATCAGACACGCTGGGCGCTGGACTCGTTTTTGGGTCTCTCTATGCTGTGCCTCCTCTGAGTATACCGACGGTCACCATTGATATATATTCCATACATTTTCTTGACATTTTCTTGCCCTTTATGAAGATCTCCCATCTCATCCCTCGAGTATATACGATGGAGCCATAAGCTGTTTGTTGCACACTTTGCATACCAAGTTGATTCTAATATTTGTCGTTGCCAATTAGGTGATCATCGCAAGTCTTTCCAATAAACATGTGTGCTAGTGAAATGAAAACACTTGCATTCACGTGCTGCACAAATGATACAGATGTAGACTGGCTCTGGTCACATCAAGTGCAAGAATGTGTGTAGCGAATCAGTCCAACTCCAACTCCAACACATTCCACGCTGTACTACTTACTATTCCTTCCACTGCAATCGGCACCCCACAGAAGTCGGCAGTCATGCAAATGTCACTGTAAGTCACAATATGCCACATAGGCTGCGGTCAAGCAACGCGGATTTTGCCAACAGACAGTATCACAACACGCAGTCTACCCGGATATTCCCCTGTGGGGAAACTCAATTAGTTAGATCGTCAAGCTTTCAAGCTCCAAATCTTCCTAGAAGAGGAGCCCTATCCTCTTGATGACGACGATAACACACACGAATAGACTCAGAAATCCGCGTCCGCAAAAAAAACAACATTCCTCCTAAACACACACCTCCCCGGAGTCCCAAGTTAACCTCCAACCAAACATGAGCCTCCCAACCTTGGAAATCGCACCACCCACAATCCACGCAAACTCCCATGTTTCGATGCTCTCTGATCCATCGTCCGTCTCTACGTCTGTTCGCACGGTCGCTACAATTCAACTCTGCACAGAGGAGGGAAAGGAGGGGGGGACCTTGCTCGATGCGTTGATATTAGCCTTGATCGAACCTGGTGTTGATGGCGAGATGGAAAAGGAAGGAGAATGTTGTTGGGTGAGTGAGATCCTTACCTCCCCTTACACTCCCGTATCGGGTTGTTGATCAAGTTGATGTTGACCGTGGAACTAGGATTTTATATACGTTCGGGATGAATTGCAACGGCGCTTTTTTAGCTGAGCAGAAACGCAGTCTCTAGGAGGGATTAGAGGGATGCAACTCGAAGGAGAGGAGAACTTGAGTTTTGGATTGATGAGTGGGGCTGCGTAGTGCGATGCGTGCAGTAGGGGCGTGATGCGTGCGGTATGGGATCATAGTCGAGGTCATACTTGAGGTAGGATGAAGTGGCATTTTATTTTATCTTATTGTTTTAACACCACACCACACCACTAATGTTAATGAATTCTAACAGCGGACGATCGTTCGTTTGCCAGAATGTGCATAGCCGTGACTTGGATGATGTATGGGTAGTATACAGTGTAAACGGAGATGGCGAGGCGTTTGGTATCTATGTCATAGGAAGGAAGATGAGTAGGTAAAGTAAATCAACGGGAGTCCGTCGAGATATGTACAGGCATGCGACTCGTGAAAAATGAGAAAATCATGGGCTAATGACGATCATCTGTGTATTCAGGAGAAATACACCCAATAAAGAGCCAGAAGCGAGTCCAGAGTCCAGGGTGTCTTATCATGGCATAAGGGTATGAGGGCGTTGTTGAAGTTGTAGCTGCGGCATCACCAAAGTCAGGTGTGGTGGATGAACTGGAGACGGCCTGTGGTTGTGAAAATGGCTTAGCGACATTGGGCTTGAGAGGCTGAAAACTGCCCGCAGTAGTACTCTTCGAGGGCAAATGAATCGGTCTCCGTTGTTCCCTCGCGCAAGCATCTCTCTAAGTCAAATTAGGTGGAGTATAATGATGAAGGAGAAGGAACATACACGTTTGCCCTTCGCATACGGAACATCGACAACTGCAGGGCTGCGCCCTTGCAATTCGATACCTTCGCCACTTCGTCCACGCCGTTTCAAAAGGTTTCGAGCCCAGTCGAGAGGGGAAGACGGTGATATATCATGGGCACTGGAGGGGCTGCGGTGGAACAAGCGGCTAAGAAACGTGCTGCCTGGCGGATGGGGCCGACTTCGTGCAGAGGACTGAGAACACGGAGGTCAGGAAAGCAAAATCAATATTTAAATAGTGATGACGTACGTGAGCTGGTGGGACTCCATCAAAGAAACCTTGGGGTACCCCGGGCCGATAAGTAAGCGGACGTTGCTGGATCGGACGTCGTGTAGCATTAGCCTAGAGTGCATGTGTTGAATACAACAAGATTTTTTATGAAGGTGTCACGTACATGGAGTGCCGACATGTTGGTCTGGCAGGGCGCGTTCAGTTGTGAGAATGAAATAAATGGGACGCGCCTGTCAACTCACCTTTGGATCCGAAAGAAGGTCGTCGAGGCCAGCTTCTTTAACAATGGCAGCGACATCCCATATATATGCGTTCTTGTCATTGCAACCGGTGGCTAGTCGCTTTCCATCCACGGAAAACGACAGGCAGTTCACTTGATCTGCATGCTGGAGTGGTGAACTAATGGGCTGGCCGTTCTCCAGGTTCCACAATCGCGCTGTATCGTCCATTGATGCGCTGGCAAGGATGCGGCCATTCGGAGATATTGCAATGGCAAAGACCCAGTCGGTGTGCTCCTTCAGAACCGCGGTTTGCTCCCACTGAGTCGTATCCCATGTCCTAATCGAATAATCGTATGACGCGGAGATGAGTGTTTTTCCGTCCTTGGTCCAAACCAGGCAACGCACTTCCTCTGTGTGTCCTTTGAGGATTGCGACAAGCTTGCCTGTCTTTGCGTCCCAGATTTTCACTGAGGACTCGATGGGTTTCCCAGTCGAGTGCTCATCCTGTCCACTAGTTGCAATCAAGGTCATGTCTGGCGAGTAGACAACTGCCCATACTAGATTGTGCCCAGTCTCGATCGGCTCGAGGATTATCTCTCCCTTCTCCACGTCCCATTGTCTTGCAGTCCCATCGTCAGATCCGCTTGACACTCTCCGCCCATCTCGACTCCAGCAGACAGACTGCACTTCCTGTGTGTGTCCCGTCCATTTAGTGTCGACTTTGCATGTGTCGATATCCCACAACCTCACTGCGCCATCATTATTCCCGCTAACCACTTTCTTCCCGTCCGGAGACAACGCTATACTCCCCACTACACCATCTCCGTCCTGCCACTCTTCTCCTATCTGTTTCCCGCTCTTCAAGTTCCACACTCGGAGCGAGCCATTCAATGAAAAAGTGATGATCCGCTGTCTGTCAGGCAGGTGTATGATGCCCCAGATACCGTCAATGTGTCCTTCAAATTTCTGGCGGTGTTTTATTGCTGATGTCTCTTTCATTTTAGTGGTGGGTGACACCGGTGAGGCCATGCTCCAGAATTCCTACTACCGAGTGCAGCATTGTCTCAGCTTTCATCCATTAAACTCCAAAATCAACACTTACGAGGACAACGATGACGGGCAGACAGCAGGGCACAGTGGGCGTGTTAGTCAAGTCTGAGTTGACTTCACTGTTTCGGAGTACGTTGTTGTACAGCTGTATCCTCGTGTTTGCTTCACAGCTTATGCATCATAGGCTGTGCAGGTGAAGCGCCACATTCCGTTCAGCTTCAGTCTGTACTTAGCCAGTTCTCAACCACTCTCCAGGGATACATGACGCCATGCGAGCCCTGCAATCTGCATGACATGCGATTGACCGTCACGAGCTCCAAGCGAAAACGAAAAAAGCACCAACAACACTTCTTGTCTAAGGTAATGGCATTATTGACGGTTGCCTGACAATCCATGGCAGTAAGTGTCAGATAATATTGCCATCATACTTATTGGCAAAGTGGCGCATGAGGGAATGTACATTTTTAGGATCAGCAGACAGTTCGCGAGGATAGTGCAACATGGTTGTAAGGGCTCGAACGCGCCTCTCGACAACGGGAAAATCTGAATGAGACCCATGAGGAGCTCAAGAAACTTGAAGTTGCAAGTTGACCACCGCTGCTGACTAAACATCAGAGGACTGTCAATGGTGAGAAAGTTATACTTATTACATAATATTGTCTTGTCATATACCTAAAGGACTAGCTTCGGTTCTCTGATGCCTCAAGGATCACCTTATCGTCTGCTAGTAATCGTAGGAGCACGCGCAATACCCCATCATCATATCCCTTCCAAACAATATCTAGTATTCTTAAAAAATGACTGATGCCGCTCCGCCCCAGCACCCTCAATCAACCACATCTCCTCAGCCGTCAACTCCGGAACGTCGCCTGTATCAACATACTCCCTAATCCTCTCCGCCTTCGTCGAAGTCCTGAAAGATAGATCCCAAGTGAACCTTACACAGCGCAGCAACGAACGAAAACATACGTGACGACCAGAATATCATGCTGCAGCAACCACTTGTTGAGCACTTGACCCCTCGTCACCGGTTTTCCCCACGTATCCTCAAGCCGCGCTCTGACCTTCTCAACGACAGCATCCACCGGTCCCCCCGGTGCACGAAAAAGAGGTGAAAGCCCACCATACGAAGACGTAACGATCCCGTGCTCTTTATGCACCTTAATCAAAGGCTTCACCAAATCCCACACATACGGATGGATCTCGAGCTTCCGGGGTGTCAAAACTACCTTGGGCACTGATCCCACGAGGCGTCCAGCTCACCTGGTTAACAGCAGGCAAAATCCGCGCACACTCCACGATCTCCAATAAATGTCCCACCCCAAAATTCGACACCCCGATAGACCTCGCAAGCCCTTCCCTCTTACACTCCTCCATCGCCTTCCACACCTCTTTCAGCCCGCCCCCATCCCCATCTGTATGGTCCTTGGGCGCATGCACCAAATACAAATCCACATACTCCAACCCCAATTTCTCCAATGACTTACAAAGCGCCGTTTTAGCTGTCTCCCCAGGGGTTAGCGGCGCGTATTTGGTGCTGATGAAGAGCTCCGAGCGCGGGACGCTGGACTCGGAGGCTTTGATAGCAGCTCCTAGGGTGGCTTCGTTCTGATACCGCTGTGCACCGTCAAAGTGCGTGAAACCGATGTTGATGGCGCTTTCGAGAGTGGGTTGGGCGTCTTGGTGGTGGGAGAATGCTGTGCCGGTCCCGAATGCGAGAGAGGGGATTTGGGTGCCATCGTTGAGGGGGAGTGTGGGTATTGGCATGCTTGTGGTGTGAGTGAAGTGAAGTGGATGTTGATGACGAGAACGGGGATGAATTCACTTATAGTGATGAGGTGGCAGTATCGTCATGCTGTGAATTAATGGTCGACGAGCAGATTGGGGAGAAAATCATGGGGTACATAGCGATGTACTTATGAGGTGGCAATCCCAGTATCAGTATTCGATTGGTCTCGCCACGTCTTCTCGGAGCAACACACAGCCCACATTCATACCTATCGAATCGAATTGCTACGGTACTAGGGTATTAGTCCACAAAAGTCCTTGTCAATCATACGAATTGTACAGCTGATATTTTGGCCTTGGTGCTCATCGGATTAGCACTCGACACTCAGTTCTGATCCTCCACGAGGCTCTTCGTAGCCCTCACATCCGCATTCACCATCTCCTTCACGAGGCTATCAAAGTCGACTTTGCGTTTCCATCCAAGGACGCGTTCGGCCTTGGCAGGGTTGCCGAGCAAAAGGCTGGGTACAAGCATAAGTATTTGGAGGAAAAGGCTGGATGAGGACGTACTCGACTTCCGCGGGACGGAAATACTGCGGATCGACTTTAACGACCACTCGCTCGGTCTCCGCGTCATACCCCTCCTCCTGCACGCCAGAGTTCCGCCACCTAAGACCAAGACATGTCAGACATCAGGGGGTGATGTACCTAGGGACAAGACAGGTACCTTATCGTCATTCCAACGACTGCAAAGGCCTTTTCGACAAATTCTCTCACAGGGTGAGTCTCTCCCGTGGCGAGGACGAAATCGTCAGGGGTGGGCTGTTGGAGCATGCGCCACATGCCCTCGACGTAGTCCTTGGCTATCGCATCACGTTTAGCCAGACGCACACCTCAACAAACGAAAGCGCAATCGTACCATGTCCCCAATCTCGCTGCGCATCGATGTTACCGAGGTACAAACAGTGCTGTTTGCCGACGCTGATATCAGCAACAGCCCTGGAGATTTTCCTAGTAACGAATGTCCTCCCTCGCCTCGGGCTCTCATGGTTGAACAAGATCCCGTTACACGCATACATGCCGTATGCTTCACGGTAGTTCACAGTGATCCAATATGCGTAGAGCTTGGCGACCCCGTAAGGGCTGCGAGGATAGAACGGGGTGGTCTCGCTCTGGGGCGTCTCGACGACCTTTCCATAGAGCTCTGAAGTGGACGCTTGGTAGAACCTGATGTGTTTCTCGAGCCCTACTGTACGGATTGCGTCGAGGAGGCGGAGGGTGCCGAGCCCATCTACGTCAGCTGTGTACTCTGCCATTTCGAAAGAAACTTTGACGTGTGATTGGGCGCCCAAGTTGTAGATCTCGGAAGGGAGGACTTGGGCGAGGATGTAGACGAGGTTGGTGCTGTCGGAGAGATCGCCGTAGTGGAGCTTGAACTTGTTGGGGCCTGGGGAAAATCACGGTGTTGGTGGGGAGGTCAGACGATAGTGGATGTACGTACGTTCATGTTGGTCTGCGTAAAGAGACTCTAGACGACCGGTGTTGAAGCTCGAAGAACGACGAATTATACCGTGAACTTCGTATCCTTTCTCAAGGAGAAGTTCTGCGCTGTGAAAGACGTGAGCGGGGAGTTGGAAGATGAGGCAGGAACCCACAGATATGAACCATCCTGACCGGTTATACCTGTTATACATTCAGCATTACATGCCTGGTCACGCGAGTACCAAAGGGGGCTACTCACCTGAAAGTAATGCGACTTTTCTCTTCCTGAACTCCTCTGGAGATGGAAGGTCAAGTTTCATCAAAGGTGCAGTGTCTGAAGGCATTTGTGTGAGTGAGAGTGGGATGTTTAGATGCACTGTGGCGGTATTTATGGAGATTGTCACTAAGGGCGGTGTCGCGTAATGATATAATCAAAAGGTTCACAAGCGGGAGAAAACCGATGCAGACTATAGGTTTTCAAAATGAAAAAACTACGGGCAGCGATGTCGTCGACGACGGCGACAACGAGGGACATCTCTAGTACAAAAAATAACCGCTCGTAGTTCACCGACTACCGACGACGGGGATCGAACCCGCAACCTTTGCCTTAGGAAGGCAACGCACTACCATTGTGCTACGACGGCTTCTCGAGTTCGACCGTTCAATTCTACAACAGCTCAAGTGCTTGAACCAGCGAAGTGGCAGCTCCCCCCTATCATACAGCTATCCGTAAATGCATCGAGTCCGGAGGCAGGATATAAGCATTCGGCGTCGGCATCAGAAAAGGCACTCTATCTGCACCGAGTCATGACTTTGGATCGCGGGTCTTGGCTTGGGCATGGTAACTATACTCAGAGCTGCTGATGGAAACGAGTCCATCTACATCTCATTCTCAACTGCTACCGGAACAAGCGCGGATCTATCTATCGATCGACAGCACGATGTACGTGATTTTCTGAACGATGGTTGTCCTCCGAGTGAAAAAGTCGATACCAACAAGGAAGCAGCAATCAGTATATATCTGATTGTCATTGTAGCAAAGTAACACAAGGAGTGAAAACCATCAAACTTCCACTTTCACAACCCCTGGCGCCCCTTCACCCGTCCCTTTAAAATTCAACCACTCTTCGTAATACACGCACTCTTGTGGGTTCGTAGGCCCCTTGTCGCGACAGAAGTCGAATACTGGACATCTACCGCATGGAGCTTGGGACCATCCCAGTGCTACTCGCTCTTGGCGGATGGCTCGGTAGACGAAGGCTCCCCCGATGTTGATGCTGTCGTCTGCCTCCGGAGACTCGAATTTAACGCGTTTTGAATTTGAAGATGCTTTCTTCTTCGTCTTTGTTATCGTCTTCTTCACCTTTGATTTGGATCTCGGCTTCGATTTTGGACGACGATCGGCAGAGTCAGAATCAGAATCGGAATCGTCGTCAGAGGAACCATCCCGCTTCTTCCCTTTGCCCTTGCCCTTGCGTTTAGACGTCGAAGACTTACGAACATCATCATCTTCGCTGCCCTCGCTCTCGCTGTCATCCTCTTGCTCCCGGCCCTTCCGTTTACTTTTCTTCTTACTTTTGCGATCCTCCTCCTCATCGCTCTCTTCCTTCTTACTTCGTTTCCTCTTCCGTTTCGGAGGCTCCTCTTCCTCAGACTCGTCATCGTCGCTGTCACTCCCGCTGGGACTGTCTGATTCCTCCGTACGCCGCCGTTTTCGCGTTTTACTTTTGCTCTTGATTTCTTTTTTCTTTTTGGATGAGCGGCGTTTACGCTTCTTGCGAGTAGCTGCGTCTGAGTCTGAGTCTGAGTCCGAGTCTGAGCTAGATCCAGAAGCTGAATTGTCAGAATCGACTGTAACGTCCCAAGCAGACGCTGTGAATGCGGGTAACTATAAACCACCATCAACCCATCAGACAACGAGGGAAATGAGGCGAAGCAAGCAATTAACCTTCTCAATCTCCCCATCCAACTCCAACACTCTCAAAAGCATCTCAACATGCTCAACACCTAACTGCGTTTCTGTGATCTTGCTCTTGCTCAAAAAATGCTGGATTTGCTGGGCAGATGGGTAGGAGGGCGCTGTGCTTATTGAGTAGAGTCTGTAATCGTTTTGGGAGGTGGCTTTGGAGCTTTGTTTGGGGAAGGACTGGCGGAAATGAATACTGTGAGTTTAAATTGTAGGGAGAAGGACGTACACGGTCACGGATATAATGCAGACATGCGGTTGAGAGGAGCTTGATGAATTCCGTGTCGAGCTCGTTGTCAGTGTACCATGGCCCACCCGTAAGTTCGACTGAAGGTTCTAGGTGCGCGAGCATGTAGATTTTGCGGGTTGGGTGCTAGCGTACCGTAGCGCAATCATATATCAGAAAGGTACCAAGAAATTTGAATAGTGGAACGCACCCTGACGGCTTTGATAGCCTTCACGAGCTGCTTCTGAACGAGTGATTTGAGGCATCTGTCGATGACGGTTTGGTGCAGTTCGGTTTTGGCTTTGAGGTGCTTTGTCCAGATGCCTGGGCATTACATGAAATAAGATAAGTCTCGTCGTTTGATTGTAGGTGTTTGATTCAATGCGTAAAACTCACCTTCGTTTGCTGAAGCTTGGATATGACCGAGCACCATGGCTTCTTCACCACTCATATCTTTTTTGCTGTGTTCTGCACATCAGAGGGTTCTCAGGAAAAATGCAATGGAGATATGATACACACACTTCTATCTCCTTTTTCATTACGGCTCGGAAGGAGATTATGCCTGCTGCATTGGACAGCACTTTGAGCATGCCCTTTGGGTTTACATGTCAGAACCATAGAAAGATGCATCATGTAGAATTGCTCACAGCTCCCAGAAGAAAGTTAACCGCTGCAGTGCGTGCAGATACATCTGGTACGATCTTTTCAGCTTCTTTTGAGGTTAATACCTGATGAACGATTGGATGTACGATCAGTGTGGTACTTATGGGTGATTAGGAGAGTTGAGCTCGCCTTGTCTTTGCTGGAAAGCGCAGCTTGGTGGAGCTTTTGCTCTTCGAGGTTGAGTTTTCGCCCGCTCATGGTGCGGAGGCTGCTCGATCAGATCGATCAAGTCAAGTACAGAGTCGAGTTGGACAGCGCTGTCACAATCAGAATCGGGTGCAATTAGCCACGCGATTCGCTAAAAGTTATATGTAGCCCAAGTTGCCTGACCGAGCTTGAAACTCTGAGTGCTCACTTCGCCTTCGTCCTTGGTTCGTCTCTACAGCGTCAGGACTCAGTAATAGATATCAGGACATGGACGATAATACAACTACAGCCGTAAACTCGTTAACTGCGGGCTTGGATGACCTTGCTTCTTACCTCGAACGAAGCACTCTTGTCGTCCTAGCGTACACTGATATGTAAGGTCGCGTTTCACCGTTATCACTAGCTTTCACTGATAAAGTTCTGGGCAGTATCGAGCGCAAGTATGCACGTCCGGCATTAGACAAAATTTCCAGATACTTCCAGGGTCAGCCGTTGACAATGGTACGTCAGACATTCAGGAGACCTTATGACCGGCTCTAATCTTTTTATCAGACATGGGTCACGATGACTTTGACCCTTTTCGCGGCTACGAGTATCCTACCGGTTCTGTCGTTCATGTGCGTTAACTGCTTGCTCGCGACATGACAGCATTTAACGAGAATTTAGAGCCCTATCCATCTTCGCACTTTGCAGCTCCATGTTCATTGCTCTTGCATTCGGATTTGCGGCTGTCGTCGCATTGGAAACCATGTTCGGTACGTGCTTCATTCCCAAGTTACGAGGAATCACTGACCTTCCCACAGTCACGGTTCTCCTCTTGGTACTAGGAGGACTACTACTCTTCTCCTTCGTCTTCGCCACATTCGTCGCGATGGCATACCTTACCTTCCGTCTCGGCCAACACCTCCAAACACAGGGGCGCTTTGGAATCGTGGAATGGGTCCAAGAAACGAAACAACACTTCGCTTCCGTCAGTGTAAAACCTGAAGACAACGACGGTTCGGATGGGTCTGGTGTCCTCGTTCCACATGAGGCCAACCATGAAGTGAAACGCGAAAACAGATCTCCTTCTCCTTCAATTTCGCGCCCTTTGATGGCATCCTCCGGTTCGACTTGATGCAAACGGACTCCTTGCTCAGAATTCTGGCCCACTTTCTCTGCTGCATAATCCATTTTTGACACGCATTCTTCTCGTCACTTTTCTAAAGCTGACCATGTTTACTCACGTATGGCACTGTATCATTTGCAATCTGCGCTTTCACTCTCTGCACTGTGTACTGTACTATAGCTCCATCGCATGCTGTCGATCAAAGATCTGGTCCTGGTCCGTTAAATCT
Organism: Suillus weaverae; assembly: GCA_016767475.1. Lineage (NCBI taxonomy): Eukaryota > Fungi > Basidiomycota > Agaricomycetes > Boletales > Suillaceae > Suillus > Suillus weaverae. Next base: position 291,139 of record MU179303.1, read on the forward strand.
GCAAGGTCGTCAGTCACACCCAGTGAAAATCGACAATAAACAGGCCGATACGTAACGATATACGTCGAGAAAAATTGAGGCTGTCAATTTTATCGCTGCGTTTCGAGGTCTTTCGAAAAAACGGCACTTTTCGAGACGCAAAAAGATACAGATCGAGACTGTTTAGATAGACATTTACATACGGATTCTCGCTCGATTTGAATCAAAAATGTAATCGATACACAGCTAATGCAATCAAATCAGAATATGGAGGGGTATCGCTAGGTATCGCTATCACTGGGGTACCCACTGCGCGCTGCGCCGCCATCCCGCCATGCTCCCTCTAGTCATCGTGGCTGTCATCTACTTGAACCAGTCCTGAGGAAGCCAGCTGTAGGACACGTGGTCAGTACATACGATAGGATGTAGTGAACAGCGCTCACCTCCATCGCCACCCTCTTCTGCGACGCGATCTTGCATTGACGGCACAATCCACGCGTCCAGGTCAAATCCGCCAGGAACGGGCACACTAGCTTGCGCAATGAATGCAACAGGATTGAAGGGGGCTCGATGGTGTCTGCTGGAGTCGTTGGTAACGACCCAGATTGTGTTTGAGCAAGGTAGGCTTTTGCCTCTTCGGCGTCGAAAAATTCTGGAGGGAGGCGCTCATTTTCGATGTCTGACTTCCGTCTGTAGGAAAATGTAATGAACACCGAGAGCGTATGCAGGGAAAGAAGTTGTACGTACGCGTCCTCGAAGCCGGAAATGGCATCTTTGATGCCCTCTGTACCCAGGAGTAGTGTGCTGTATGGCATCGGTGGTTGCAGTTTCTTTACTAGCCGCGGTTCATGAGGCGAGAGAGAACCAAACTAATAAGAGTAAGACCAATTCAGGACTGAGGTCGCGTGCAAGGTCTGCGGTCATAATAGAAGAAACGCCGTTTAGAGTGTCATGATCCTTTGTGACAGGAGTCAGGACAAGGCGGTAGGCGGTGGACTGAGATGGTGCACCCCGGGACTTTGCAGGAGCAGACGGGATAATGTGTTGAGATAGGGATTGTACTGCAGATGGAATGGCGGCGAACTCGGGCTTGACAAGGAGCAGGGGTCGTGGCGGGGATGAATGACATGGTGGGCGGAGGAGAAGATGCATGTGGTTCAACTGCACTGACTCGGATATGATAAAGATAACATATGTGCAAACTTGGTGCAAACGCAGAATTTAATCTACAATATGCACATGCACAATGCATGCATATGCAAAGTTTGTCAAAAGTTCGTTGCAAAGTATGCTGACATGCTTACATTTTTTACCTTTGCAAAAGTTCTTTGCATCTTGCACAAAATAAGAGTTTTGCCGTCTCGAATTCCTTAGATTTCTATCTATCTCAATCTGTACTTAGATGCCTATTGCTATCTATCTACCTCATTCTTGTCGATTTTCACTGGGAGTCACATGTCACAGGTGTCCGATTCTTCTTGTCCTTAATATGTACCCATTGCTTGTGCGTAACTTCGCTGCGTTCACTAAATAAAATATTGCCACCATCAATTCAAGTCTGCTATTCAAGAGCAACGCTGCTGGCTCTTCCCATCGTGGTTGCTTCGCTTTCAAGAATATCTTAATGTCAGTCCCGGCACGTCTGGTTCAAGACGAGGTCAGCAGAAGACTGGAAGATGGCGCACTCAATGCAGCTATGTCTGACATACAAATTCTTCCATTTAGTCCTACAATGCGCGCATGAAAGGGTAGTAATTACGCTCTCAGTTTCTTATCTTCCTCAAATGTGTCCTTTACCTGCAACCCGCAGTCAAAACAAAGTTACTTGAAGGACGCGTGACACCTACTTTCTGGAGGAACGCCTCGTCAGTCAGCACTCGCATGCCTACGGACGCGAGTGCCTTCGAAACCACCAAACAAGCGTCGTGGGATGCTTCGGAGCGTGCAGCTTCCGTGAACCCTGTGGTATGATTCCCGCCATCTGGAATGGTCGGGATGGCTGGAGCAAAACGATCAGTATCTTGCTCGTTCGTTCTGAATCTACGCTACTTACAAAAGCCAGGGTGAAGACCAGGCATCACTGACAAACAAGAACTTCATTAGCAAAAGCTGCTTACCCCCAGTCGTGGAGGTCAGACGCACAGTATGAAATGTTCCCCTTTTTGATCCAAAATATCAGCTCTGTCGCACTTTCTGATGCGCGAAATACTCACGAAATCAGTAGAAGCACTCTTGATACCCCAGTCGTAATCGATAGCACCATAACGCTTCAGAACAACATCGGCAAGCTCGTCGCCTGATATGGTATTCAGTACCAAGCCACTGCACGCCGCGATTTCATACCAAGTGCTTTGTTTTGCGTGATTTCGTTGCCTACTGATCCGATCGTAATTTGAACTTTGCATCCAGATGCCAGTGCAGCTGCCCTGCGACAAACGAAGATGATACCGCTTGATCAAACAAACATGTCGATAGTGAAAGACTGACTCGAAGCAGGAAACGACACGCTTTCTGGTATCTTCCATCTCTGAAGTTGTGGGAGCACGGACTAGCCACCTGTATTTGTGTAGAGCGTTCAAAGCGGGGGATTACTGAAATCGACTTACTGCATTATAGCGTGGTCCGGGATGACTGGATTTTCAAGAATTATTGTCAAGCGTCTTTACAGAGAGTGGAAATCTCACTGTTTGGAGCCCAATCCTTTCCTTCGAATATGCCGTGCACGCGGTGAGTAGGCTTGATCTGCTGACGAAGAAGAGAAACGTTATTATATGCAAGGACGGCCGCATCAAGTGCATTTTGTCCCTCCCAGGGGCTTAACCCAGCGTGAGCACTGTAAATGCGAAGAATTTAATACTACTAGTTGATAAAGAGTATGAAAAACGCTAACGTATGCCCATGATACTCCACCGTGATGCGAGAGATCGCCAAGCAGCCAGACAAACTAATGGAGTGGCGGGGGCCAGGTGCAGGATGGCACCTTCAAAGCAAAACATGTTCAGTAATCCTGGTCATCTGATATGGACCAACGGGAGAGGAACTGACATCAGGCACACATCCATCTCATCATAAGCACCCTTTTCATACAGCATGACCTTGCCAAAACCACCTTCCTCGGCTGCCTCGAATGTTATCATGACGCCCACCATCACAAATATTTGCAGACACCGACGCACCAGGTGTGCCGAGCAGAACCACCTTTCCATCGATGTCCAGCCTCTCCATGGCGGCCTTGGCTGCAAGAGCTACCGCTACTCCGGATATCCCAATAAGATTGTGTCCGCAGGCGTGCCCGATCCCAGGGAGTGCATCCATCTCAGAGTTGACTCCCAAAACGCGCCCTCCCTGTCCATGGGTGTAGGTAGCCACCCAAGCAGTCTCGAGAAGATAGTTCTTGGTCACTGTAAAACCATGTTTTTCCATGAATGCAGTGTATGCGTCGTGGGCATATCTGTGACAATGCTCTGAGTGTTTGCGCGTGGCTATGGCGTACGATGAGATCCAACACACTTTTCTTCGAACTTCAGCTCCGGATGGTCTTTCAAAATGCGTGAATATGAAATACGTTGAAAGACAGAAGCACCGCTGTAAGAGGTGATTACCATGGATATCGAGACTTAAAGCCCTCAGCTCCCTGCTCAGTCCATCAAGGGTCGTCTCGATTACGTTCAGTATGTCTGGTCTGTATACCTGGCCCTCCTGAAGCGGTGGTCTGATCTTTGGATCATCTTCTGGTCGCCAAACTACGTCAGACATGGCGAGAGTAGCAAGATAAAGTAGCTTGCAGACAAGAAAGCACTCATGGGTTGATGGGATGGGCGCTTGATTGATTGGCGGCCGAATTACATCCTGGCCGACTCAGGCCGAGTCATTGCCGAACGGCGAACACCGTCACAAGCCAACACGACACGGAGTTGCGAACGGTCTGCTATAATCCTGGGGGCTCATTATTTTAACAGTGCCTATGGTGGGGACGTGTGCATGTGACACAGTCAAATCCTTTTCAATGCGTACCAGCTGGTTGCCAAACACTCGAATTTTCGTCTGTCTCAGATGCGTCTTGAAGTTACTCTGACTAGTAGTACACGCAATATTGGGGTCCATACTAGTATCGCAGCGCCGGCCAAGCCGCCAATCCCCGACTCCACTCGCATCAGAACTCACGATTTCTCCACTCTATCATAGTTTGTCCTCGTTCAACATGATAGACTGGAACCTCTGTCTACGGTCTCTGCAACTGCTATCAGCGACCTGTCAAACCTCCTTTTGCACTCGACTGTTATTTTGGATGCTGCAAGACCTGGACCTCTGCTAGTTCCGCGATGTATACCTGTTCGTCCTTCTGCCCGATGTGACCGAGGGTGAGCCTTGTAGCTTACGCTGGTATGTGTCAGGTGTGATTTGTTCGCCTTTGCAATCATATGCCAAGGTATGAGAAGAGGGAAGCTCATTTATCAGCAGGTTTTGAATCCTTTATGTATTACTTGGATCTGTCAATTCATGATGCATACCCTAAACCTTGACAGAAAAGGCAAATAATTCACGCGCATACGAAAATACAGCCTGGTGCCTGGACGTAAACATAGACCCCTCCTCCACACTTCGTGGGAGTCGGGGACGGTACTTCGGAACCAACAAGAACCAACTCAATTCGACATTCCCATGTGACTATGACATGCTAGGTCGATAGTTTTGTTGGCAATACTGCGCCAGTATCGTTATGAATTATCATGTCATAATCGTTATCACGTTCATCTGGCAGTGCGCCTGGGAGTTTTGCCAAGTTTTGCCAATGCGCCAAGTGCCAGGTCCTGCCAGTACACCTCCAACTCGAAAGTTTCGAAACCCGTCCCTCTTTCAGGCTGCTCGACTTCCAGCATTAATAATAACTCAACTGTCTGCGGTCGTGCGATTCGTTTTGCAGTCAGCGTCACTGCCATAACCTGGCAGCCGTGAACAGATTCTCATTGCTGACGAGTTCTTTGTGGTCACTGCAGCCGGCCTGGCACAACCCTCGGCCATTACGATCGCGCCGCAACAATCATCCGCCTCCTTTCAAATTTCTGTGCCGAGACACATGGGCGTTTGTCGTGCAGTCACCCAGTCCCCGATGGGCACCTACCGCGGCAACCAGACCCAAATCCTATGTTGTTACACATCCTTAACCGACCTGAGCACTTGTTGATTCTGAAGTTGTTGGCGATGCTTTACATGCCGACTTCCCGCCTTGAGTCTAATTTAGGCAAGACCATTCCCATTTGGAGTCATTGCATGGGTCTTCAATATTCAATACTCAACGAAGAGTCTCCGCTCTGGACACCGCCGTCCCAATCCCTCACTTGCTTCAAATATCATAGCACAGTACAATGATGTTGCTAATCCCTCTTGTAATCGAAGGCGCAACATCGACTTGATGTCCCACTCCGTGAGGGTGTGGCGGTCCCTTGCAACGCCGGAATTGTCATCCCGACCACTGTTTTCCTCAGGTCTGTGTCAAGACATGCATCGGTTTTTCGGTTGCGAGCTAATCTGGCCCATACAATTTAGTCTACCAATGCCAGTGTGTGCAATCTTGCAATAGCCACATAAGAAGTGACCGTTGACAGTATCTCAGGTCTGCAGCAAGCTGACGTGTACCACTAAGCAGGTAGTATTGGCACTAAGTCTGACTTTAGCATCCATGTTACCCAAGCCCATCCGTAATACGGCAAGCTCTTGATTGTGACTGAAAGGGAATGGAGCCACAGAGTAGGCACCGCATGCTGTTTCGGCATCCTCCCCGATCACCAGTCCCGCGCTCTGACAAGATACATCACTCACTTTGTCCTTCTGCATCACAGCGACAGTATCGGTAAGATACTGTCATACATCATCCGCAATTTCACCGGTTCCGTTTTTTTACCCGTTGCTTAACACAGACGGGCTATCGATATCTGCTTTGATCGCTCTCAAGACACAGGAATAAGTCAGCGCTCAACCGTGTAATCATTCCTTCCACTCTCTCGCACGGTACGCTTTAACAAAGGGTCACTACTAGCCATCTGCATCCTTCTTTCCTGTGCTTGAAGAATTGCCTCGGACTGCTCTCACAACCTAGCACGAGCACTGCTATGGGTCAGTTGGATGTTCTGGCCGCCTGAGTTATCTCATGTTGTGTCCGAGTCATGTTTTTGTGACACTCCAACATTCTTCGACGCGCCGGCTGACAGCTCTAACTCTGGGAACAGTACACTGTTGATATTCAGATGTGCGGGGCGATGTAGTCACTGAGCAACTGTTTGCCACGTGATCACACGCCGGTAATCATCATTCGAGAAAACACTCAAGGCTATCTACCGCTGCACGATAAAAGCTGCACAGAGAGATGTGTCTTCTCATTACATTCATTTTCTACATCCCCCGACTCTCCTGGCGAGAGCATTTTCTATCGTTATGTTTAATCTAATTCTAATTGCTTCTTTCATTTCATCGATTAATGCTGCAGCTATAATATCTCGTTCGCAATCCTACCCATTATCTCAACGCGATGCGCTCGGCCCCAAAACCACACTGACCGTAGCTAATAAGGTCATCGCTCCCGATGGCTTTGGACGCTCGTGAGTCTGTTGCCATGATTTCAAAGCTCACTCCTGATTTTTTAACAGAGCGACTCTTGTTAATGGCGTATTCCCTGGACCCTTGATTGCAGCGCAGAAGGTGAGCTTCTGTCGACCTCCTTGTCGCGTACTAGCGTTGACCTCATGATAGGGAGATGACTTTGCCATCGAGGTGGCCAACGAGCTCACGGACACCTCGATGTTCACGAGTACCAGTGTCGTAAGCAGCGTCAAATTGTCAACATTGATGTTAATTAACTTTTAACCTGGTTTGCCGCAGCACTGGCACGGTCTCTACCAGAATGGAACGAGCTTTGCCGACGGGACGTCCTCTGTCACACAATGCCCCATTGCACAGAACCACTCTTATGTACACTCTTTCTCCGCCCAGAACCAGGCAGGCACTTTCTGGTATCATAGTCATTATTCTGTTCAATATGCAAGTATCACTCTCCAACCTTGCATACGCAGTAGAGGACTGACCAATTGAACAGTGTGATGGTCTCAGGGGACCACTGGTAATTTATGATCCTCAAGACCCTATGGCACACATGTACGACGTCGACGATGGTGAGCGAGAAATTGGTTTATATTAACTCTCTGACCATCATGTGTTGCTAGAAAGTACCGTGATCACACTTGCCGACTGGTAAGTTTTATGAACGCTGGTGGTCTGCCCGACTAAAATAGTATCACTAGGTATCATACTGCGGCCACCGTCTTGCGCTACGTCATAGGCAATACTGCTAGTTCTACGCTTGTCAATGGACTCGGTCGATATGCTGGTGGACCCATGTCTGATCTCGCTGTGATCAGTGTCGAGCAGGGAAAGCGGTATCGCATGCGCCTTATTTCAATGTCATGCGATCCCAACTTCCAGTTCTCCATCGACGGCCATAACTTGACCATCATCGAAGCGGATGGACAGCTGACCGAACCTCTGGTGGTAGATCAGCTCCAGATTTTTGCGGGTCAACGTTACTCTGTGGTTCTGGTAGCCGATCAACCGGAAGATAACTACTGGATACGCAATCTCCCTAATACGGCAAATGCATCCTTCGAGGGAGGAACAAACTCTGCTATCCTTCGCTACAAGTCCGCCCCAAAGACCGACCCGACTACAGTCAATACTACATCCACGAACCCATTGCAAGAGACCAATTTGCATGCTCTGGTCAATCCCGGTGCTCCTGGCATTCCGGAATATGGGAAGGCAGATATTAACCTCAACCTCGAGGTTTCCGTCGACGGCGGAAACTTCTTGATCAATAATGTCACATTCACAGCCCCCACTGTTCCTGTTCTGCTCCAAATTCTCAGCGGAGCTCAAGACCCTTCTCAGCTAATGCCAAATGAGAGTGTCATCATTCTCGAGGCCAACAAAGTGGTAGAGTTGACATTGTCAACAACTGGCCCAGGTGGACCCGTACGTATTTGCATTCATTTGACGCTTACTTATCTAATATACATTGTACCAGCATCCCATACATCTTCATGGCGTAAGTTCTCTGTGACTTCGAGGGCATGGTCTGGCTGGTACTGATGAGATCATTAGCATTCCTTCGATGTCGTACAGAGCGCGGGCAACAGTACCTTCAATTACGCGAACCCAGTTCGCCGCGATGTCGTAAGCGCTGGCAGCCTTGGGCAACAAATGGTGATACGATGGGTGACCGACAATTCTGGGCCCTGGTTCTTGCATTGGTACGACATCGTTTCTATCGAGCTGTTAATAAGGGTACTGACTATGAACCAACAGCCACATTGACTGGCACCTCGAGGCGTATGTGTGTGAAAGCCCTCGCGAAAGAATTTGCTAATCCTTCATATCCAGCGGTTTTGCCGTGGTAATGGCTGAAAGTATCGCAGACACCCGCGCAAATATGGGCCAAGCGCCAGGTAGGTCATCCGTGAAGAAAACTGAATTTTCATGACTGAACTGCTTTCCAGACACGTGGAATCAGTTATGTCCGACCTATAACGCTCTCACACCCTTACAGTTGGGGGGTGGGGGTCTCAATTCTTACGAAGCAGCTGCTAATATTTCCACTAACCTTTACCCACCACCAACGCTCGCTTGATGAAATCAACATAGTAGTAGACGTCCCATTCGTTTTCATTTATCAGGATTTGCAGGACAACCTGAATTTCCAGTCCTACTTAGACATTTTTCTATTTTAAGTACTAGAGCTATAATCAACCCTCTGCCTCATCATTATACGGTACTAGTCTCCAGTATACTATCTAGTTGACCTAATATAGTTAGTAGCCTTAGTATAGTCGTGTCCTGACTAGTAGTACATACCTGATGCAGCACCTGTTAAATTTATGTTTCATCGACACTTGAAATTCGTCACCTTGCATTTTATCGACGCAGAAACGACCGAGCCGCGAGCACCCAGTACTCAGTACTTATCGGGCATATTTTTTTTGAGCATGAGGTTAAACAACCTAACACGTATGGCCATGCTATCATGTTGTACAAAATTGTATGTCGACTTAAATCTTGTGTATGGCCCCAGGCTTGGTAAGGCCATCGCATATACTTGGGGTGCCGATCGCAGTGGAAGGAATAGTAGTACAGCGTGGAACGTGTTGGAGGTGGACTAATTCGTCGCACTTGCTGTGACCTACATCTGTATCATTTCTGCAGCACGTGAATGCAAGTGTTTTCATTTCACTAGTACACATGTTTATTAAAAAGAGTTGCGATGATCACCTAATTGGCAACGACAGATGTTAGAATCAACTTGATATGCAAAGTGAGCAACAAACAGCTTATGGCTCCATCGTATATACTCGAGGGATGAGATGGGGGATCTTCATAAAGTGTCAAGAAAACGTATGGGATATATTAATGATGACCGTCGGTATACTCAGAGGAGGCACAACATATAGAGACCCAAAAACGAGTCCAGCGTCCAGCGTGCTTGATTATTACATGAGGGTTAGTGCTCGAAGTTGTGTTAACAACAGCGGGAGGCGTAGTGGAGGACGTGGAGACGGCGGCCTGCACTTGCGAAGATGACTGAGCCTGAGCCGCACCACTAGATTGTTGTGCGGTGTTACTATTGGGAGTGCGTGAGGTGCTTGCAGCAGGTTGCTTGAATTTCGGTGGAATTGGCCTCCGTTTTTCTCTTGCTGACGCGTTCCTCTGTGTAGTATAAGATGGGGTTTGAACATTCGAGAAGGAGAAGATGACATACACGTTGGGCCTGGCAATGCGGAACGTCGACGACTGCTGAGCGACGCTCGCCCAACTCGATCTCTGCACTACTGGATCTGGCAGAGAAAAGACTTTGAACCCAGTGAAGAATGCTGGGTCGTGATGATGTATCGTGTCGTGCAGAAGACTGAGAACATGAGGTGAGGAAAAATGGTACCGGATGAGACATTAACGACATACATGAGCACGATGTGGTGTGCCGTCGAAAAAACCTTGGGGTACCCGATTGTTGACTTTGATTGGCTGGCAGACTGGACGTCGTGTAGCATCAGCCTAGAGGATGTTTGAATGTGATAAGATCTGTGATGAAAATCTCACATACACCAAGTAGCGACTTGTCGCGCTGGTCCAACAGAAGTTCGTCGAGGCCAGCTTCTTTTACCATTGCAGAAACGTCCCATGTAAACGCGTTATTGTCATCGCAGGCAGTGGCTAGTAGCTTTCCATCTGCCGAAAACGACACAGAAAGCACGAGATCTGCATGGTGGAGGGGCGAACTGATGGGCTGGTTGTCTTCAAGGTTCCATAATAGCGCTGTCTTGTCCCAGGATGCGCTTGCGAGGATGCGGCCATTCGGAGATATTGCAATGGAAGAGACACTATCGGTGTGCCCATCGAGCACTGCGATCTGTTTCCAAGCCGTTGTACTCCATGTCCTAATCGAGCAACCGTATGACCCAGATATGAGGGTTTTTCCATCTGGGGTCCAAGCCAGGCACATCACTGAATCTGTGTGTCCTTCAAGAGTCGCGACAAGCTCGCCTGTCTTTGCATCCCAGATTCTGATCGGGGACTTGTTTTCCTTGCTACTCAAAGGTTGTTCGCATCCGTCAGTTGCAAACATGGTCATGTCTGGCGAGTAGACGGCTGCCCACACTTCTTCGTGCCCAGTCTTGATTGGTGCGAGGATGGCCTCTCCGTTCTCCACATCCCATTGTCTTGCAGTCCCATCGCTAGATCCGCTCAAGACTCGTTGACCATCTTGACTCCAGCAGACAGTCGACACTGGCTGTGTATGCTCCATCCATTTCGCGATGACTTTGCCTGTGTCGATGTCCCACAACCTCACTCCACCATCCTCACTCCCACTAACAACTTTCTTCCCGTCCGGAGACAATGCTATGGTATACACTGGACTTTCTCCGTCCCGCAAGTCGTCTCCTATCTGTTTGCCACTCTTCATGTTCCATACCCGCAGCGATCCGTCATATGAGCAAGTCATTATCCGTTGGCCGCTTGGCAGGTATAGAGCGCCGTAGACAAAATCGGTGTGTCCCTCAAATTTCTGGCGGGGTGTGATCGCTGCTGCCTCCTGCATTCCAACGATGTGTGAAGACATAATCAACTACCGTACCGCTTTCAGCTTTCATGCACAAAGTCACAATGGCCACTTACGACGATTAGCAGGTCTTGACACCGAGACACAATGAGCGTTTAGGTCAGGAGTGCACTGGAGATTTGGGGTGGTACGTTTCACATATATTATCTTCCCAGCGTACAGCATATATGCTGTGCAGCTGAAGCGCCCAAGCCTTGTTTCTGATCACGAGTCGCACTCTAACAGCGCCAATCTTCATTCTACGACGGACTGACCACACACCGTCCGTGTGTCCCGCGACCACCTTACCTGAGACAACTTCACTCCGCGGTCTTAAACTGTCTCACCCCACCCAACTGCCCCCGAAGTTACAGGGGCCTAAAGATAATGTCACCCTCAGTCAGATGATGCGATTCCCTGGAGCTCCCGAAAGTGGTCTTTAGTTGCATCACAACAAGGGTAGGCCCTGGCATGGAACGTCCAACATTTTATTCATTGTTGTTACAGGCACGGCGTTCCAGTTATGACTTCCAATATATGTGCATCTGAAATACAACAGCGACGCCATCAAGGAATACGTTGTAAACGTTTACAACACCCGTGTTATCATCCGTTCCTTCCATGTCAACCATGTCAACAAACCTGGTGCCGAGCTCGATGACCTCAATGGTGGCGGAGATTCATCCACAAATTGTGACGAAAGACTCAAGGCCGCCGCCACTGTTGCAAGCCCATTTTCAGCAAGTCTCTCTCTCTGCACACCGAGAACAATCACTTTCAGTCTGGAGTTTCGGGAGGTCTAATTGATGTTGGGACCAAGATTGATCATACGCTGTGCGGAGATGATCGTTTTGTTGGTCGAGTGTTGGGTCCTATTAGTAAGCACCCAAAGGTCTATATCGGCGGTACACGTCTCTCGTGTTTCGCATGCTAGCGTGTTCTAAAGAGCATTCAGAGCTTGAAATCAGTTTGTTCTTCCTACGCCGTTTGTGGGCGTTCGTACAGAGGACAAGAAACGAACAAAGGTGTCGAAACTTGCGAGAACGGGCTCCTGCTCATTGGCATTGGTTCGACATCGAGTATTCAAGTTGAGCGTGGAACACGATCTCGCGAAGATCCAATTGACTCCACCCGCATGTACTGAGAAGGTCGCCCTTTCGAGACGTATCGAGAAGCATTGGTGGCTTGTAGGCAAGTGTTTCCTGTCTGAAGTGGAACGTTGTTGGAGTTGGACTGATTCGCTACCCATGTTCTTGCACTACATGTGATCGGAGCTAATCATCTGTATCATTCCAAATACAACTTGTTCCGATCGCTGTACACATCTTTATTAGGAAGAACTCGCAACGGTCACCACCCCCTATCAGCGATCTCTGATGGATTGATTTGACTTGATTTGTAGACTTTGACGCCGTCTACATGCATATCGACCTTTCAATCCTCTGTCTCGAACAGACTCGATTTCTGCCCACAGGCTTTCTGTCGCCACACACTTTGCAGCCTTAAAGGACGGCCTTGCACTGTTCGAATACTGAAACCCTACAGTGCGTGGATGATCGACTGGTCAGCGCTCAGCAATCTCTGGGCTAGATTCTTTCTTTCTGTCTCGAACATGGACCCCGCATCTTCATTTCACTGCATCATCGATCTTGAGAATGACACTCCATAATAGTGCGTCTTTATTCAGAAACAACCTTCCCGTCTGTTTTTTTTTGCTTTTGGAATTGTATATACTTCTACGACGTTGCGACAGGTGATCAAGCACCTCCCAAGCACCTCTGAACGCTTAACTTACTAAAAAGTAACGAGGGTGATGTCCGCGTCAGCTCGCTCAGATTGATAGTAAATGCGGGCATTGGGGCCAGGTTAGTGCCAAGAAGCACGAGTAAAAAAGAATAGCAAAACACAAATCATCAAAAAGGGTCCTGGGATGCCCGGAGGGCCGTTGTACATTATCATACATGACAGATAGATGACAAAACATCTTCGTGCCCTTAGTGGTTAGCATCCTGTTGAACGAGCGCAACGGCTTTTGCAGAACGAGGCTTAATAGAGCACTTGAACGGCTTGGGGTGGCTAGAAGTGTGTCTAGCTAAACCAGCACTGCGGATGCGATGAGATGCACAGCATACCTGATCGTGCCTGATGTAGGGTCAACTTCAGGGGTGACCTCAACACCCTTCTCGACGACTTTGGAGATATCAAACACTGCGAGTGACATCGCGGTAGATATCCAGATGGACGCATCAGCGAGGTGGAGACCTGTCCATAAAAGCAAACAATGTCAAAATATTGTTTGTTGAGTATGATTTAGGCGTACCAGGGCAGATACTGCGGAGCAGAAAGTTAGCATTGCACCCAAACCCAACACCATGCTTACCGTCTACCAAAACCAAAGCAGATCGTGCGAGGTTCGGGTTCGGGATCTTTTCCGTTATTGTCCAAGAAGCGTTCAGGGTTGAATTGCGAGAGATTAGCGTATGTCTGCGGGTCATTGAGCATGAACCTGTCTTTTGATTTGGCTGATATGTCGAATACGGAAAAATAACAGTACTAACCAAAAGTTAAGTATTACCAAGGAACCTTTTGGGATGTGGTACCCGTCATGGATATCGTCCTCAGTGACGCGATGAGGGATAGCTGTCATTCAGTGATCAATACCTCTCGGCAATTAGAGAATGCAATAAACGAGATCCACACACAAGTAGGGCCGACAACATTCCAGCGAAGGACTTCTTTCACGAGCGCCTCAATATAAGGGAGGGAGTCGCGGTCTGCGAAGGAGGGAAGACGATCAGGACCAACAACAGCATCCAATTCAGCCTGGGCCGTCTTCTGCACATCAGGAAAAAGTGTCATAGCCAGGAAAAGCGAGTAGATTGCAGAAACTATCTGTGGAGACAGGTGTTAGTCTCAGAATATGGTGATATGAGGGGAGGAGCCAACCGAGTCGGCACCACCAGCGTATAGGGATGCAGCAGACCATTTCACCGTATGATCCTCTTCAGCAGACAATATACGGCCTTCCAAAAGATTTGAGGTGAAAGACATCGGGGCAATGCCAGCATCCTGTAAAACGTTCAACGCATGATCGTAACACCAGATGCTTGGTTACCATCTGTTCCTTAACGAACTTATACGGTACATCAACCATCTCTTTGAGGGTCTGGCGCCATTCACGAGCCAAGCGCTTGAAGCCAGCACCAGGAAACCACTCAGGGACGTTGGCCACTGGAAATAATCAGACCAATTACAAGCCAAGGTCAGAGTCCTATAGTCTTACAGAATGGTACGATATCAACTATGAAGGCGCCGGGAGCAGCGGACCGCGAGAAACGATCCATGGCGCGCTCCGCAAGGTCGATAAATGGATCGTTGTTCTCCTTCACCTCATAACCGTAAGAGAATCGCAGAATAATAGCGCCGGCAGTGCTATAAAAATTCAAGGTCGCATCCATGCAAGTGTAAATCATACTACATACAGTCGAACATGAGCTTGTAGTTGCTCGGGGTTCGAAAACACACGCTTCAGGAATCGGCGGGTCTCAATCTCCTCGATCGGGTGGTAGACATCCAAAACGGCGCGATTACCTATGATGTGGTGTATGTTCTTGCGGTACTGGCGGAAGCGGTCACCATACGGGAGAAGACCCAAACTGTGCTTCCAGCCAACAAGCTCGCCAGCCATAGGCAGAACAGGGCGGTCAGAGTACACAGCGCCTTTCTTGTCCAACATGTCCACCGCACTCTTGACTGAATTTAACACAATGATGTGCTGACCCAAGACCTCAACATGGGAGATGGCACCTGGAAGGCACGGAGTTGGAAAGAATTATTTTGGAACAAGAGGAGACACTCGCCATACTTCTTGCCCCACTCCGCAAAGGTGAGCCAAGGCTTGATATGAGGCATGTCTTGGAAGTTCCCAATGAGAGGCCACCCACGGGGGCCGGGGGGATATGACGCAGGATTCTTGTTGAACACCTGCTTGACCATATATGCTCCGATAGCAGCAAGACATAGGTGCAGCCAAGTGACGTTGGGTGTCAACATGACCCTGATGAACAAGTAAAGAACGAGGCTGAGTCATGAGAGAACAGATAAGACGAGTCCTATCCTGGACATGAACTTTGCGGCTAGGCTTCATTAATCATTATGATATCCCAATCACTGGAGTCAACCAGGATGACCATTGTGTAAGTTACTAACTGAGATCCGAGGAGAGTTCAAATAAGTGGGAAACGTTGATTAGCACAGTGAGTTGGGGTCAACGTTGACGAGTAGGGTGAATCATCGAGCATTGATTCGATCATCGCGAGCGTCCCGCTGCCATATGATGAAAGTTAGACGTCTAGACATTCGAACTCCGCGTTACTTTCACTCTGACCACAGTCACGGCGTCACTCTGAGGTACTCACGCGATCCCCAATCAAATTCATTCATAACTTTTCGAGCTGATCGAGACTGGGCACAATCTAGTATGGGTTTGGTAAGGGCAGTTGTCTACTCGCCAGACATGACCTTGATAGCAACTGGTGGACAGGATGAGCACTCGACTGGGAAACCCATCGAGTTCTCAGTCAAAATCTGGGACGCAAAGACAGGCAAGCTTGTCGCAACCCTCAAAGGACACACAGAGGAAGTGCGTTGCCTGGCTTGGACCAAGGACGGAAAAACACTCATCTCCGCGTCATACAATCATTCGATTAGGACATGGGGATATTTGAGGCTGCGTCAGCCTGTCACTTATCAGTGACTTTATGTTGCCTGCGATAGTTGCAATGCTCCAGCTTCCTCATGTCATGAGGAAGGCACGAGCCAAGCTAGATAATGTCGTCGGGCCTGACCGTATCCCAGAGTTCCACGACAAAAAAGCCTTCCGTAAACCAATGCGCTCAGAAACGAGACCCTGCGGTGGCGCCCAATCGCTGTGCTAGGGGGCACGCCATATGCCCTCACACAGTGAGACGAATACCAGGGCACGTACGCCACGTTCGAATCGATGCACGAATGAGAACCATTGACCTTTCTCCCGGTTCATACCTAAGAACCCGACGGTTTTCGCTGCCCTGGCACAGACTTAAATTTCCTTTGATGCTCACGGAAGACACGTCATCAGGGGTATCATGCACATGTCACTATGTTCCCTGACTCGGATAATTTCTGCTCCGAGCGCTTCTTCGACTGACCCGCGACTTCAAGTCCTCGACCTGCCTTTTGGATGGGCATTGGGGAAGAAGAATTTGTACGTTTGCATCAATCTATATCAGCACCCGTAGGCGCGCGGGGTTCATTGATTATACCGCAGGTCCTAGCATGTGTTTGTCTCTTCATCAATGTTTACCGTATTCTCTGGGCATTTAATGTCACCCCTTCTATTGACGTCACCGGAGCGAAAAATTTACCGGTCACCTGGAATTATACCAGCAGATTCAATTCCTGTCTGGTCGGGTTCGAATGTATGATCGCTTCACGTGGCGACAAAGTTGCCGAATTGCTGAACATGGAGTGCGAGGGAGCAAAGAGCAGGATATCTGATTGGCACTGGTGAATTCGTTTCTGGGTTTCGCTCCAATAATTTCGAAACCTCCTCTTGCTAACACAATGTGTACAAATGAAATACAGAAGTATGGATGCTTTGGATGCTTGGTAGGTGTGCTTTGTACCAAGGGGGCGCATACAGATCAACACATGGGTACAAGTATACATTCCTCAGCGGCGTCTTCCACCATCTCTCGACACAGACTCTGTCCGCTCATTTCCCAGATGGACCAGTTGGACCTGGGCACACATGTACTGCCGGGGGATCATGCGAACCACAAGTAGAACACTTCATGGCTCTCTTCGCTGCGACAGGTGCAACCTGCAACAATGTGTCAACATCGCTCTACAGGATGACAAGTCAGAATTCTTACGGTGCTCTGGTGGTGAGCATCGGTCATTGATACGGATGTGTCAAGTGCGCACATGGATGCGTAATAGTTAAAGACAAAGGGTGTTGAAAATTGTGAGTGGCTAGTTTGCGTTAGATTTGCTGACTTCCCTTGAAGCTTCATGGGCCTTTTATATGCCACGGGAGGTGGCATTGACTCATTGTGGCTCGCCACCCATCAACCAAGGTGGCCCATCGGCATACTAGGGCAGTGTTTGTGCCACCTATGGAACCATTCTAGAACCGGTCACCTTCCTGTATAACACTCCACGACGGGAAAAATTAAGGTCGAGGATAACATGTCGGGATGACCTCACGATACTAATCCAAACAATAAGATTTGGGGCGAAGGTGGGCATTTTGGCTCACGCCTCTCACATGCGTTCCTGGAACGCCCTTCCGTCCGATGTTGGCTATTGGAGCAAGGCTCGTGAAACAAAGTGCAGCCTACCGCCAGGTAAGCCCGCGGCCCAGTCGTCGCGACCATCTAGCGGTGATATCAAGTAGATTGTAGATCTGGGCGCTACCTAGAGGGCACCTTATCACGCATGATCCGACCGAAGAGGTGGCTAGACGTGCACTAAAGCACGCAAGCCCTATACTTTCGTAACACCTTCGTTGATCATCATTGAATTTAACATGCGTCCTGCGCATGGTAGACGGCGTTGCCTTCTCGTCACGGTCTCCTTGTTGGTAAGTACAGAATTGCATATGCTCTCCCCGAAAAATCTCGGCTCTTGAAAGTGACCGCAACTTGATCAAATGTGCGATGATACATAACGCATTCTAAATTTAGAAGTTCGAATGAAACTCGAAGTAATGCACCGTCTGATGAATGGGGCCTACCCAACGTCGGCGGTGCTCGGAAGTACTTGAACTTTTGCTCTGAACAGCTCCTAAGATTGTACAAGAAAATACATAGCTTCAACGAGATACAGTTTGTATATTACAAGAGATCCATTGATTTACATATCCAAACAAGAAGTTACAGCAAGCATAGCTGGAAGTCATCCAAGAAAGCAAGTAATTCGACAGCACAAGACAAGACACAACTCAGATGTGATAGCTATTAACGATCGAGAGCCCATGGCGATCAGGAAAGTGCAAGTGATCACAAGTAAAACATGGTATCTTTCAAGTTCTTGGAGACACCGCTACGCCAGAGTGCCTGCGCCTCCTGCATAACACCTTGTTCGTTGGTGCTGACGCTACCGCTGGCCGTTGTACCATCCCCAATGTGGCCCTGGAGGAGCTTCCTCAAGTAGCATCGCCCACGCTCGCACGCCACATCAGCATAATATGCGGGAGATACAAGGCTTACGGCTTTAGTAGCGCGCGCGAACATGTAGCTCAGGGCATTTGTAAGGCCCTGAAGACTGTCCGATCGGAAGCCAATTTCATCATGAACGACGTAGTAGTGGGTCGGCTTCGTCGTACCCTGCAAACCGCCATGGGCTGCAGGCGTGTGTAAGTTACCGAATAAACGCTGCTTCAAGGAATAAAATTCACCTTGGAGGAAGAAGTCGAAGTCATATACTGCCGTGACCCCACGATCAACTACTGTTCCAGGCTTTGGATTGCCATCATTTGCAGCATCCTTCCGTTCGGTGGGATAGAATCTGGTATGATGCCTCTTCCCACAAATCACAATAGTTAGCTGGGGGCGATAAGGCTTCTTTGGCTGATCGAAGGTATGGAAGGCTTTCACTATTTCCGGAAGCTCTTCCATCCGGACAATATTGAATTGCCCCTGAATTTAGCATGAACAACATGCACCCAGCTTCGCAGCAGAGAAATCGCACCTCAGAAACACCATCACGATAAACCAGTACGCGTTTAGGTAATACCTTGCTACGTTGCCGGAAAAGTTGAAGCCTCGCTACCATCATCTCCTTGAGATTAGTAATCATCTAGGCAAGTTGTTATTGGTGAGAAAGAGAACTGTCTTGAAGTTCTTACCTCTTTCCGAGACTCCTGGATTTCAAGACTTGCAGGGTATTGAGCGAAATGATTGTCCACGCTTGCAACTACTGCGGCAATGGAGGCTTTGTCGAAGGAATGAGTACTCATTCGAACAATGCAAAGGTAGCACTCACGTGTTCCTCTTGCGCTTCCAGGACCAGGGTGGGTCACGTCCATTCCGACTACCATCGTTGGCTCGCTGGAGAGCCACTGACCCGTGTTTTCATCGAGTTTATGGTTGACGCCGCCCATTTTCATATTCACCTTCAAGGCCACGTTTGCGAAATACTGTGGTTGCCCCTTCTCCTTCCTAATCTTGCCCACGTGTACACATACAGTGGCGACATCAAGGTAGACGTCGCATAAGTGTTTCAGTCCCTCGTAAATGTTCTTGTCGCCGTTTGATAGCATCACGAGCACCAAGGAAGGCTTTGGACGCAACTGTATTAGGCTTTTACGAATATCTGCGATGGCGTTCTTCCTAAGCGGGTCATCTCTAACTTGCGACGGGAGGTTTGCGGCTACAACCGGGGGCTGCTCATTTGATACATAGATCCCGCTATTCTTGCACATGGCCATGAACCCACTGATAACGGTACGGAGGTCAGGATCTTGAGGTCCCTGAAACTCGTCTCTACCGCGATCGCCAATGAGCAAGACAGCCCACTTCTCCAGGCGCCCGCCCACAGCAAAACGAATGTTCCGCAAATTCCACGAAGCTCTATCATCAACTGCGGGTGACACGTTGTTGGCATACTTGAGTCCAGGTCTCGGGAGGATCCGGCCGGGGACAACTGCCATGTTGGACCCAATGGATACGCCAAACGATCCGAGTGTGGAACCTGGGTTTACAAACCCAAGTTCTTTGAGACCGTTGTTCACGATAGCGTTGCCATTGACATTGGGTGGTTGACACGCGACTGTTATCATAGCTGCAGTATGCTCGTCCGTAAGCTTGCCGCGGAAAGGTTGGTCAGGAAGGATTTCGCAAACTTCGGCTGGCAGGTAGTTCTTCTTCTGCCCCCCGACATCGACAAGACGTAGTAAAGGGTGCTTCAGCTTAATCTGATATTCTATGAACAATACAACGTCAGCATTTGGAGGTGAGAGCATGGTACTCACTACGCAAGAAGTACTGCTCTACTGAGACGCGTCCTCCAAGTTCGTCGCACGGGAAGGTGTACTCGCGTGCGTTCTGGTGGGCAAGACACTTGACGGTCTTTCGATAGCCAAGATGGGTAGCTTTGACCCTGACGCCTCTACAGAACGCATCCATTCGCGCGCCGAAACTGGATTCCTCGAAAGTCATCATCTGCACCGCAAGATTTCCAGGGGTATAGAACGCTGTGGTGCAGACATTGACGTTCACCATCAACTGACGATGAGCTGGGCGCACGGAAGAGTAGAAGCCCTTCCATGCTTCTAAACCGCCGCCGAGATTTGATGGAACAGCAGCAGAGCGGAAGAAGTAGCGGTCTTGGCCGACTTTGATGCCGCTGCGCAATGGGTGCGCGGCGAGAATGAGATTCAATGCAGAAATAACGGGAAGGGTGTTGTAGTTTCGATACTGATTATCCCCGTTCAGGTAACTGAAAGATATACGTCAGAGAGATTTTCGAAACACATGGCCTACTTCACCTCATGAGATCCTGTGTGTTGATTTCCTGGACAAATTTGATTGCGAGTGTGTATTCTTTACCACCCTTTTCCGGAGACCCAGTTGGGTCATCGTCATAATATGGTACTTTGATCGTAAGAGGCTGTGCTAGAACACGAGCCGATATAAGCTTTGCACTGCTGTCGTGTGCGACAGTGCCACGCATCCCAGAACTTTGCCATGCAGTAGTCTGCTCTGCTAGCTGAAATATGCGACGCCTGACCCGACGAATAGCTGTTCCAGCCGCAGGCGTGATAGCGACGTCATATTCGTAAAGCGGTCCCTTGGGAACGCGCACAGGGAAGAAATTGGTGCGAAGTTTAATTGGCACCCCAACAGTGCCAAAGTCTGGGCGCAAGGGCATACTATCAGGGTCATTCCCGAGCTGAGTGTTTCGTAAACGAGCAACGAGCGCCTTGTCAGAGTCGTCAGCTACTCGAGCGTCGACTGTAGCTGGTTGGTTCTCGAGAAATACTCTGCATAGAGGAGTTTGAGAGTGTTGCACTGTTTCAAATGTAGCACTGACCCGCCTTGTTCTCTTGGAGCACCAAAGCCCCTTCCCCTACCTCTGTCGAACCCTCGACCACCACGGTCACCACCCCTGCCGCCACCGCGGTCACCGCCACGAAAGCCAAAAGGTGAGTTCCGTCCCCGGTCACTGGGAACAGGGCTTCCTCGTCCCCCCCTCCCTCTGTCAAAGCCACCCCTTCCACCACGGTCAGCGCCACGAAAGCCAGAGGGTGAGTTTCGTCCCCGGTCGCTGGGAATAGGGCTTCCTCGTCCCCCTCTCCCTCTGTCGAAGCCACCCCGTCCTCGATCTCCTCTATAAGCCATAGTACGTTTACTGCGATGTATACAATGTGTAGAGTTCGTCTGCGCGTGCTCAAAGCGTGGAGGTGAGTCAGTGCAAGCGCCAAGAAGGACCTTTTGTACTCCTACACATCACGTGAGCTCGCAACCTTAATATTGCATGGACATTTAATTAATAACTATAACTTTAAGGCAACATTATGTAAGTTAAGATGTTCAAACATCGATGCAGGCTTTACACAATTAATGTGTGCGCAGACAGCAGAGAACGAGCAATACGGTGAATTCCTACATCTGACTTCTTCCGCCGAGTTCCTCGCTGTCACTACATGCCCGGAAGACTCCCGATCATGGCAAGCACACGGTCGTAAACAGCGTCCACCAACCCATGACAACAAAGACAACTTTCCCGAGGATCGTTCCGAAACACCGTCACCAAAAACCAAGACAAACAGAAAAGTTTTTGCAAAGGTCCATGCATATCAACCTTCCCATTGTTTTGTCAGTTGCCGGTATTGTGTCAATATCCCCGAGACAGTGGCAAGTTGCTTCAAGTTCAAGACACAACAAGGCTGCCAAGGCACACTGACAAGTTATAAGATGCTGAGGTCCGTTCAAGTTCATTGGACATTCCTTCTGACTATGACAAACGAAAATGGCTGCCCTTGATCGTATGTTTATAACCTCAGTATGGTTTGAAAGCATGGTTTACGGTATGTATTCCTGTGAGCGATGAGCGCAGACATTGAATTCTAAACTCTCATTCGTAGGAATCAAGTGGGTTCAGATATTCGGGGAAAGTTTTACGCTCATTTCCATTGCCAGCTGCGTCCTTTTTGGTGCATGTATATATATCTTGGCGAATCGGAACAGAAAGTCGCATAGGTTCGTGATTCGAGAAAGCCCCCAATCACTCACCGACGCTTAGCTCTCGATCAGGGTCCTTTTCGTATCGTGTATTTTCCACATCTTGGTCTCAACAGCACACAACGTCATCTCCCTTCTTCTGTCCTTGCAGGGATTCACAGCCTCGTCCATAACGTCCGTCCCTAATGGAAGCAGCAAGTATTTCGTCGCGCCAACGACATTTATGTTAACGAATTTGGCATTATATATCTCCAACGTGCGTACCATTTGTTTGGCCTCAATCGCTCTTTATCGTTCCTTCTGTCAGGTACTCGCTCAAGATTTGCTGTTAGTGAGTAATATTCGGCTTATGGAGATATCGAAGTAACAGGCACAATAACAGATCTGGAGGCTTTACGTTGTTTGGAACCACAGCTGGAAGCTTGTCGTTCCCTCGGTAAGATATCTTTCCATCCTACTTGTCACCTCTCTCTTATGAGTGTCTCTATTGCTAGTTGATTCTGGAAGTTGCGCATATCGGTAGGCCCACTAACTTTGCTTCGTTCTTAGATCATGTGCTAAGATTATCTACCGTCTCTGCGTAGCTTGTGCTATCATAGCCGTGTTTCTGATAGCTCAGCCTAACGAACACCTCTTCTCACGCAATGTCCAAGCTTTTGGAAGAGCCAGTTGGTCGCTGGGTCTTTTTCTCAACACCTGTGTGACATTTGGAATCGCATATCGTCTTTGGCTTGCGGGACGAGAAGTGTCCGATTTAACTGGCCGCAATGCCTACAAGGCTGCCATGTTTACCGTCATCGAGTCCGGTGCACTTATTGCCAGCTGCACTTTGATACTCTTCGTTCTGGATATAACTGGCAGCCCATCTGGTTTCATGGCATTCAATGTTGCTGTCCAAATTGCTGTAGGCACCTCATGCTTATCATCTTCTCATCTCACATTTTCCTAGACCACGACGCCTCTTCTTATCATCACCCGTCTCGGCCTTGGCCTGGCCAATATAGGCACACATTTTGACAAATCGTCAAGTCCTACAGTGACATTTGCACCAGTCCAGATCGATATCACCGAGGATACCTGTACCTACCCTATGGCTCCCATGTCACCATTTGCTACTCGAAAGACTGGGAGTATGCAGTCATTCTACCGTGAAGTGTAGCAACAATAAATGGTTCTCTTGTCATCTACGATACCAAACAAACTGCCGTAGTATATTGCGTGTATCATCTACATCGGGCGTTGCCCCAAGCAGACAGTACTGGCAACTAACAGCTTACATGGACCATAATTGTAATTTATCTGGTTTCTCAAGGGGACTCGGACATGTAAGGATAGCTAAGTATATCCTCTACGCCCCGACCAAGACTTCAAACGAAGACGCTCGAAGCCGTCCACGTGACTCACTGATGCGAAGAGCGCAACTCTTCGCATGCGAGTCACGCGGATACATTCTTTCCCTTGCCTTCTGACTTCATTCCCTTCATTATCGCACCACCTTCGACAACCAGTATGGTCCCGTTTTACACCAAACCCTTCATCGCTATCGACCCTCAGACCCTTTCTCTCGTTAAGTACTGTCACCCCAATTCCAACATAACCATTCGGAATCCGTCAAATAACTCTCGTTACTCTGCAAGTATAAGTAGCTCATGTAAACTCCTTATCGACTAGCAGATCCGAGACTCTGATTCCCCGCTCAAAAAAGCACGTCTAATTGCATCCTACGAAGTCTCCGCTTCTAAGCGTTTCACCTCATTGCTTTCACGCTATCTAAAAACCATACTTCGTGCTTCTGCGACTATCTTGTTCTCAATCCCCGTCGAACTCATACCTAGCGTTACAGACACTCTGTCGGATCATAGCGCTCGCTGGTATATATATATAGTAGAAGAAGGAAGACGGTCTGATCGTACGTGTGAGATGATTGAGCAAGCCGTCCGAGACTCCGAGTCATGGCCCGTGAGAGTGCGAAACTATCCTGGCATCTGCAGATCGTAGTAGTCTCTTTCTGGACTCTACTATTACTTGTGAGATGCCTACAAAAGACGTCCTGCTTGTTGGCCTGGGTGCAGTTGGAACAATCTGTAAGTCGAGTCGAGTCGAAGCTTAATCCTTATTCCTCCCAAATCAAGTTGGATATTTCGTAGTAATACAGGAATAGTACTGGCACTGATCTTGCACTGATCTCACTCGTAGACGCCTACATCCTTCAAAGCAGCAAGCTTGCGCGAGTCACTGCTGTTGCCCGAAGTAACTATGACGTTGTCAATAGTAAGTTACTATGCCGTCTCATCGAGATCTGACTTCAAAGCTGATCCAACTCCAGCCAAGGGCATAAACATCAGGAGCAAAAAGTATGGCACTCACGAGAGTTGGAAACCCTACCGTCGTAAGCAAGTCCAATATATTCCCCGCGGCGACAATCACTGTGCATCTTGGAATTATAGTGGTATCGTCGGTGGCAGAAGCTGTTGATAGGCCGTATTCCTATGTGATCCTGACGACCAAGGCGATTCCAGAAGTGATAAAGACATCCCAGGTCCTAGAACCCCTGCTTTCTAGTCCGTATAGTGAAAGGCACCCCCAGCCTACTTACGTCTTGCTCCAAAATGGACTCGGAGTGGAGCGAGACTTGTATCATAGCGTCAAGGCCCTCAATCAAGGCGAACCAAAGATCATCAGTACTGTTGTATGGATTGGAACGAATTTGGTGGAGAAGAATGTGGTCGATCACAACCACTTCGTGAGCAAAAATAGTTCATACGTCGAGCAACCCTTTGGGATATCTGACATAGATTTCGTGCGGACACAGGATCGTGTTAACATTGGAATGTACAGACATGGAGACCACCTGACAACTACTAATTCCCCTGAAGAAGATGCTATTTTGACAGACCTTGGAACCATGCTCACAACAGGAGGTTCAGAAGTGACCATTGCAACAGAGATCCAGCGCAAGAAATTCGCAAAGACATTTTGGAATATTGCATTCTCCTCCTTCTCAACCCTCACCGGGTCTTCTCCTACAGCAATGTTCCGACCTCCACCTAAAGAGGGCCAGTCGTATAGTCCTTATGTTGCACCTCAGACAGCACCTAATACCATTCCCGTTCTACGTGCGATTTTACAAGAGATGATTGCCCTTGGTGATTTCGAACTGCATGACCTCTCCGCATGTCTTACCTCTTTCTTAGGGCGTGCATTGGGCTACCCGGACAACGAAGATGGCTGCCTTCTTCCCTCATCGACACTACTATATTACGTACTGCAGAGCTACACAGAGACCCTGCCCATACAGCTCTCCCGAGCATGCTCCTTGACGCCCAGAATGGGCTGCCTATCGAGGTGGAGGTGATTCTTGGGGAGGTGGTCAGAATGGCCAATGAATTGAGGGTAGATGTGCCAGTAAGCAGTGTTCGCCGTCGCTAATATCATGGCTAATATCTGCCCTGCAGCGTATTGAAACCTTATATGCTTTGCTAGCTATCATCCAAAACCAGACTCTTGGTGGATTTAGACAGCCCAAACTCTAGGCACAGTGACCCTTCGATATAGAATTTTATTCAATTCAACAGCGTATTTCGACCGCTTATTCATGGGTTTATGTGCCGCCACAGGTATGTCACAGTTACATCAAGGACTTCTCTCCATCTTATAGGTACCGCAATCCCGTCTCTCGTGGTATTCGGATCTTCGCGCCAAATATGACCTCCCCCTGCAACGGAAGCCCTCTATGTGTATGTAACTGCATGCCCAGGTGCTGTGCGCCACAATCCCGAATCAAAAAGGATTGCTGAAACTGACGGTAGATGCCGGAAACCCGTCATGCCCGCTCAGATTACTTGAGCACTAGCCTGGTGTCAACGGGAGAAGTGTTACTTTCTCCACAGCCTTACCGTATCTAGAGCCACATGTGGACTATATATTGTCCCTTCGATGCCGGTGGTCGGGAAGTCACGCTGAATGGTGATTGCGCGATTCAACGCTTCTGGCGTATCGTACCAAATATTCGGTGCTGGACCCTAGAAACATAAGAACACCGCAAATACAGAACTCCTCCAGTATCGTTGATTGGTGATAAGAGAGGGTAAGCGGTCATTATTATATCCGTACATTCGAAGTGTGACGTTTTCTGTTTTAGTTGCGATAGATGATTGTGATTTACAACGTTGTCCGCGGCCAACCTGTTATCAAACCTCATTGCTGATCATCTTGTTCTCGCTCCGTGCGAGTACTTCGACGACCCCAGATGGATTTCGTTCAAGGTCGAGTCCATTTCGAAAGAGAACAATGCTTCGCTGTGCAATCAGAATACGGGCCCCTGCAAGGTCCATAAGGGGTACTCGTAACGTCTTCGTGGTCATTCCAATGTCAGTCTGAGTGTCATCTATCGGCGGCGTCGGCGACTGATTTCAGCACTGATGCGGCAATCAGGAAAGACAGGCAGCTGCCAGATATCATTAGACAAGTTAATGGCGCTCACATCGGTCTGGTTTTGAACCTTGAGCATCCCCAATATATTGATATGCATACTACAAGCTTAGCCCAGTGAGCACCTGGCACGCGGTCATTAAACCAAAGCACCCCACTTACTATATATCTGAATGAAAGATACATACCCGCAGTAGACGTGACCACGGACAAGCTTACTTGTAATGGATCGCACGAGTCTATAGAGCGCGGATTTGAACGTATTCACCATGATCATATCGGTCATTTCCGACGGATACGACGGTGGCAACTTGGGCCACGAAACCAGCCAACTTGAAAGCACGTCCTCCAGTGTGGCACCTTGTCGCACGCTTTTTCCACGGGACAACAATCGACGTTTGATCGGCTTTCATGCACCTTGAATGACACATTATTTTTGGCCGTTTCGAATGCTCGAGTACAGTCAAATATAGGACTAACTAGTACTCGGACAGCGCGCCATCCAGGGTAAAAATAGTGATCTGATAGCTAGTCTGATGTGACTGCAGTCGGTATCTTTAGATAAGAGAATGGAATTGTTACTTCAATCAATTGTATAGATCAAAATTTCACTATGCCTGATGCGGGTACCAGCGGGCCGCCCAACGTCTAACAATTACGATAATTGACTTAACTTAACTTGCACATGGATCCAGAAACTTCCAAGGTGCTTCTAGACAGTAGTTACATATCGTCTTGCTTCTTAATTTCGAAATAGAACTGACTAACTTTGTGTACGGAACATTTCTGGCACTCCTCGCCGGTCACCTATTATATCAACGCTAGTAGCGGCAACTCCCCATTTGGTCATTGTGGCGTGTCGTATGACGCGTTGTGACGTCAGATCTTATGTTCGACTTTGAGAATGTTCTTAGTGGAACCAGGTTGACTTCCAGAAGGACGGCTTCCAAGACTTGAGTTGTAAGTACAAAGTTGCATGGTTTCCATTGCAAATATCGCCGCAGCTGTGCAGAGCTGGTATTAAAACAGACGATTTCATCCAACATTACATCCATCAGTGCCAGTGAGCTGTCGCTGGCTATTATGCTGCCAGTGGTCGGTACTAAATTTACATGGCCAAGTACTTACATATTGTGAGCACGGAGTGTAAAACCCTTTCTTACGTTATTACGAAATATCTTACTGGGGATATGACAAGAGATATGAAGCAATTCTGGCGTAGGTGCAGCGTTATTCTAGACTTCTGATAACGCCAACGCAGGAAGTCGAGTTGTGTGAACAGCTGAACGGTCAAGTCAACAGTCATTAAGATTATGTCCAACGTTGACATTTCGATGAGTGCGGACATGACCTGTCTTAGCTGCCAAAAGATGAAACCAGTTGAACTAGTGCAACCCGTTTAAGAATTGGCATGTGCGCTGCTGATATATCTCTAAATTACAGATATGGTATGAGTTCCAAATAATGGGACGTGCACATGCAATGTGCATGTCTAGCGATTTCGAAAAGCAAAGGGCTACAGTACAATGCAGCCATTAAGAGTGAACAGCTCTGCTAAGCATAAACATCACCTCAATCATGATCTCCATCTACCTCTCTTTTCTTGATATTCAACGGCTGCGTACCAAATTCCACCAGTGATCGTGAGAAGGATGCCAAGCGCGTTCGTCGGCGTTATTGTAAGCTTGAACAGAATAACCGCACAAAATACAGAGAGCACTTGTTTGACATTGGCTGTATGCTCGTCAGCAGATATGCCGTTGTATGTGCAACAATGACCACTCACAAGCAACAGTCATGCTCAGAGGGCCTGCTGCCCTATTCGCCGTAAAACTGACAATGTTGAGACCAAACGCAATCAGGCCGTTGATCCCAAGGAGCGTCGCATTGACGGGCGTCATCTCGACTGAACTCCATGTGTGCACGCGGGATAATTCTCCCGTGAGGTATGCGAGAAAAATGCATTGGATGAATGCAAGCGGCGCCATCCGCGTCAACAGGTCTAGCGGATGCAATCGTAACCGCGGGGGGACGACAAAATGTACGCGTGGCTGCGGAGAAGTCGGTGACGGGGTCGACTGCAGGATAGAAGTGTAGATGGTTTTAATGGCAGCAAGTACGGTTCCCAGTATAGTCAAAAGGAGTCCGCTTGTTGTGTACGAATAGTCTCCATACGTCCTACGTGGAAATTAGTAGGAGACATTCTGAGGGGAGAAATGACTCACGCAAAACCAACACCAGCCATGACAGGGACAAGGGATACCATCTTGTGATTACTACTCCGGGTGCCAAATAAGAAGATCGAGAGAAGAATTATGAAAATCGGCGCAGCTGCACGGACTACTTGATGAAACTGTGGTACTCGTCATCAGTTTCTAGCTTGTGCAAGATGTGCCATCACTCACTGGAACAGTGACCATATGCAGAGATACGTTGCTGACGGCGATGTTAACGGTGTATAATACACTAAATGCCACAAGCGCCAAATTGTCTGCGTCGGTGAGTTGAGCAGGCACGAATGTACCATTTTTCAGCAATATAAGCCCTCCGATAGTTCCACAGAAAGCGTGCAGCGCAGTGAGGGTGTATGGGAAAGGAAAATGGATGAGGACACCTTTGTTGTATAAGGTAAGTCCAAGGTTGAAGCAAAAGTAAAGAATGAGCCAAAATGACAGCGAGCGACGTGTAGCTGGGGAAGACGATGAGTTTGTTCCAAGCAGCGGGGTATATTTTTCGGTTGTGAGTTCCTCATGGTACGAAGGGTAATCGTGGATGGGTATACGAGTATCAGAAGACACGGCAGGCGGGGGCAGCAGGTTTTGCATGTCGGCGAGTGACGATGATGAAATAAGACGATTGTTGCTACTCAAAAAATGTCGGCGAGACACGAGAGATCCGCGACGCTTGTGTGATTTATCGTCCCCTGAACCTGACAAACCTACCAACGAGAGTTGCAAGGTGTGCCTGTAGGTGCCCCACGCGTCTTCCTTTAAACCCGTAAGGGGTTGCAGAGATGACGTTTGAACAGAAGGAGTTTGAGCTGTAAAACCGGTATCCTCATGTTGGCGGATACTGCCGGGCCTTTTCTTCGGGAGATGTCGATCAGGATGAGGATTCAGAAGTGGAGTTGACAGTAAATCTGAGATCTGTCCAGATAGGACAGCATGTGACTCATGCCGCCTGTGTAAGGACACTGTAGACAACGTCGTTGATTTGACAGCGACGGCGGAGTCGTCGCGGGCACGCCCCTGCGCGAGCGTCGGGGCAGCGCGTGGACGCCGCCCATTATTTGGACTGATTTTGTCCAAGTCAGCGAACGTCGTGAATGGATATTGAGAATGGCCTGATATGACAGTCAAATCTTGGTCCTCCTTGACTCTCCCGAACGAGGACATAACAAAGTGCGAAAACAGATAGTGGAAGTCTCTTTGAGAAACGGCGTGGCTGGCAGGTGAATGCTAGTAACGTACCCAAAACGTACCTAGCTATTCTTGTCAGAAAGACGCCCAAAGTCCAAAAAGATGCGTGGAATTTTAATTAATCTTAGCGGCACGGATCGCGCCGAGAACGTGAAGTTAGATCATTTCTAAGACTCACCAGAATTCCATGGTCAGTTCTTAAGCTTACGGTCCCGAGAAAATTCTCAAGGGACAAGATCGAACGTAGTCGTAAATGAAGCTGAAGATCAAAGTCCTCTCTTCCTCGGAGAGTCGGCGATAGAAATCTCGACGATTGAAGGAAGGTAACCACCGCATATACACGAGATAATCACAGCTCTTTTTTTTTTTAGGAAATTTAAATATAAAGCTAACTTTAGACTCTATGGGGCTGCCGGGAGCACGTAATACTTGCGGACACGTATTCCCATCGTGTTCCTGCAACGAACTCATCGGAAAATTGGTCACGGCAAGGGTGTCCGCCGAGCCGCAGGCTCGGCAAAACTTTCCAAGGGGTCGACTTCCCAGAAAAAGGTGCTTGCCCTGGGGGTCACCTTTCTTTGGCAAATGAAGTCACCCAAGGTTCCTATATGGGAGTAGCAACGTCACGTGCATGGAGACTTGCCATCTACCCAGTTTACATAAAGGAAGTTCCGTGAGCGACAAAAATAAGTGTTGCTATAGCTTTGCTATATGCTATAACTCAACTATAGATAACTAGCTAGGTATTAATGGCTCCCATGCAAACCTCCGTTTATGATATGTAGCTGTTAATACTGAAGTGATTCAACAACCCCAGTTTAAAGTTATCATTGAAGCACAAGGGAGCATGAGATGATTGCAATTATGATTAGCCGTCTATGGTATAATTTAATATGTCAGGCCTACAAAACAGTATTACGATGGTTCAAGGGTTTAATGCCGCTTAGCTGCAGTTGGAACTATAGCTGTGCGCTCTTGATAGGCACTTTGATCGGTCATAGAGGAGGTTATGCGGTAGCCTCGACGGAGACAAAGTTCTAGAAAGGAGTTGGTGGTTCTAAGGACCTGAAAGAGGTCCTAGGTTCGAGACTACCGTGACAGGTGCCTCCTAAGTATCTCGGTGACTTATGACTGGTCCTTGGTGAGAAAAAGACCTGGTACACCGTCAGGAGAAACTCTGCATCTATACAGAACTTACACCAGATTCGACTCTGTTCCTTGTAGCAGCCTTACATGGCCAGAGTCGCGGCGTCGCCAGACGATGAAGGAAAATGAGCGCATGAGCCCCGACTCTTCCTACGATCACGTGTAAGTTGAATTTCAAGTAACATTTTCTTCACGAGGACTTAGCTAAGCATGATCCTTTCGTGTGAGCGCTGAGCGCTGAGCCTGCATCAGGATCTTGTCTTTTCCGGACTGACGTCGTCTTCTAGGCGAAGTTGCCCAGAGTTGCCCTTGACGTGTCTAACTATGCCGGAACACAGTGGTTTAACCCAGGGTGTCAAGCGATCCACATCAGACGTAGAAGCTACCCAGCCAGCGCCTTCAAACTCCAAAAGACTCAGGGTCGATCAGTCATCAGAAACGAGCACAAGACGCGACACAAAGAAACGTAAGAAGAGGAGAAAGAAAGAACCGGTGGTTGTCAAACTGGATAATCATCATAGGCAGGACAGTTCGTCTCAGCCTCAGCGACTGCCAGTGTCGGCTCGCAATGAAATCATTCGATTTGCGTCCACGCAGCCGTCAGGAAGCAAGAGCAGGGCTGAAGTCCCTCTTGGTCACGAGAGCGATACCGAAAAGAATTCTGAAGGGAAATTACAATCAGCTACCTTGGTATGTCTAAAGCATTGTTTGTTTCATTTCATTTAGTTCCCTCATCATGATGTCGCGCAGAGAGGAAACGATTCATCTGAAACCACTAGTCTTAGTGATATGAAGCAGTCTCCAAATGTGAACTCGAAAAACCCCTTAATTGTTGTTCCTGAAGACAGGATTTCGCAACTGACAAAGGAACTGGCAGAGACGGGCGAGGTGCGCACTTCATCATAGCAGTTGATAATTAATTCAAATGTTTTATCGTATCAGCTTCTGGCTGCGCATCAAAGTGTTCTCAACAACATTTCCCAAGCTCTGACATGTCAGATTTGCCTCGACGTGATGTACAAGCCTTATGCACTCGCTCCGTGTGGTCACGTGGCTTGCTATGACTGCCTTGTTCAGTGGTTTAACGCACCGCCTGCTGATAATAGACCTGCCGTACCAGCCATTGTACGGAAAAAGACATGCCCACATTGCAGATCAGTCGTGCGGGATCGTCCTGCAGAAATATGGACTATCAAGAATCTAGCGCACCTCATAGGGAAGAGCGGTCTTGCCAACGTGCCTCCGCATCTTGAGGTGCAAGCCAACGTCGATCGGCCTACGGACGCAGATCCTTGGAGTGGCATCTTTCGGAAATCAGCCCATGGTTTCCTTCCCTGGTTACTTGCAGACGACGCAGATGCTGAGCCCCGTCGTGGAGAAGACGTCGGTATGCTTGATACGGAGGACGGAGGGATATACCGATGTCTAGACTGTATGCATGAGATTTGGGATGGCGTGTGTACGTCGTGCGGTAGGCGGTATCCTGGCCACGACGGAGGGGAGGATTGGTCAGACGATGAACTCGGTTTGGACTTTGGCCCAGGAGTGGAAGAGTTTGACCCTGAGGATGATCCAGGCTGGATGGGTCTCGAAGAAGGCGAGGGGGATACCGAAGATGATGGTTTGGCAATTGCCGATTGGTATCCAGGTTTGCCAGCGTTCCGTTGGCGCTTTGGTTTTGATGAGCAGGATGAAGAGGATGATGATGAAGACGGTGAAGATGACGAAGGAGATGAAGAGGCTGCTTATGAAAGCGATTTCATCGATGACGAGCACGACACCGGAATTCCTCGAGGCCCGATACAACAGCTGCCGCACATATATGAGCTTACTGACGACAGCGATAATGAAGACCGGCATTCGCACGTAGATGCTGATCTCCACTCCGAGGAAGACGACGAAGACGAACCATCACTTGCCAGTAGACCGGGCCGAACAGCACCCATTGTAGTTTCTTCCGGCGAAGATGAGGACGAGCTCGATAGCGAATTCGCTGTCCGTCCCTCGCGTTCGAGACGCGGACGCCTTGTTGAGTCTGATGATGAGGTTGAGGTCCTGGGTTCATCGGACGTAGCCAGTGACTCGTAAGCATGAATAATATTTTCCCTACATAGAAAGCATCTTCGTTTGATCGTCCTGGCATGTGATTTCCTAGCAAGATGCAAACGACCGACAGCGATTTTTTTTCGCGACGCATCTTTGATACATCCTGACCTGTCCTGTTATCGCCGCAGTCGCTTGGAGAGTGGCAGAAGAAGGGAGAGTTTTACGAGCTTCATTTTGGGAGTCGCGGCGACACCTCAACCTGACGGCAGCGAATTTTATGGGAATGTTCCATCAGGTTCCATTTTACTGTCAATTGCTGGAAAAAGTTTTAGGAAATCAAAAGTTTCTGATGAGAAAGGGCTGCTGCCCTCAATATCGCTGTTACGAGGTAATTTAATTCTTTATTCTGCTTAATCCTGACTTTATCCTATTAATATGTTATTAGGGTCAAGCGTATGGAATTCCCAGACCTTTTGTTGCCAAATCCCATATGGGTTGATGTTGCTGATGAAGACCTTCCTCCTGCACAATATTTGTGACGGCGACGACCAAGTTTGATTCTGATCGGCGACCGCTGTAGATAGCGGGTGCTATCGGACAACTGGTCCTGTGCGCAAGCACACTAACACGAGGAGTGCCACTCCGCTGACGATGGATTCCCCTTTGTACTGCTTTGATGAGCCACTCACTTGCATATAATTTAAAGCATGTCCGTGCTCATCACTAGCACTCATGAACCGGATCATTCCTCGTTGAACTCGCACTAGTTCTCGTTGCGCAGCCGCAACCGGACTTGCACACGATCGCATTCACGATCATCGGATCGTGGCAAGCTCGTGCACGCGTTGCTCGGCCGGAGTGCCGTGCACTGCTGTTGCGCGCTAAGCGTTTGCACACGGTCACTGCCATCATTTACTTTTTCCATGGTTCAAGAGGGCTTGCTCACCTCTCATGCAGCGAGGCAGTAGTTTGGCAGACTGTATTTCCACTGAATGGATATCAATCCTTGTATTGACAGGTACCAGGGAATCACTCCAATCAGACGATAGACTGTACCGAGCTCATACCAGGTGCGAAGATTGATCGATGATACGCTTTATTCGCATGAGGCGTTGCGGCGCTCATCCCCATTGAATGCTGTGAATTTGAGTGGTGCTGGAGAACCACTTTGCAATACATAAGCGCGCTTGCGCCAATATATTTGATCAGCCGTTTCACACCATTTACGTATGTCCTTGAAAATTCTGCTTACTTGCAGCCTAGTACCATCACGACCACGTACAACGGTTGTCAAATGAGAGTTGAATATTGAATATTGAATGGTGGTGCCAGCTTTTTGCAACCTGATCCCCGTTGTACTGAATTTGAAGAACTGGCCGTCCAACTTATCTTATCAGATTTATCTGGAGTCGACGCTTGGACTCTTTGTCCTCGTCTTTATCCAGTCCGCTTGCGAATTACTTTGTTGGATTTCGTATATTCACTTCATGGCTCAATCGAATTCAAAGTGACGACGGGGCCCAATTGCAAGGTTCAAGTTCGTTTCTTGTTTGCTTGAAGGACATTATCTGAAGAATATTCAGTCAGACGCCATCATGTGCGTCGGTCTAATAGGCTCCAGTGTTCTCGTCATCATGGCTCCGTATCAGCCCATTTTTGGTGCTGGGTGTTCAATATTCAATTGAGAGTTGCCTCGCGCGAACAACGTGGATCAACCGCGCTCATGCAAACAATGTAGATGCGTGGACTTAGTGCTGTGCAAGCTGGGTAGTCTTCCTTCACGCGAGCACAAACATGCGTAAGATGTATGGTCCCTTTGTGCTTCTTTCCTGACTGCGCCTACACTCATAACTAGCTTGCCACTGCCCTTTGACCATTCACCTCTCCAATCACACCAACTATTACCACTTCTCTTCCTTATAAGGCTGGCGTCCCCACACCCCTCGACTGCTATGCGCACCAGAACCACCAAGGGCAGCCCTGCTTCTCCCGTTCCTCGCCCACGCTCCCAATATTCTTCCAACGCCATGCACTGGCTCTTCCGCTCAAACTTGCCCCATCGCAGAAGCTCTGCTGCATACAGTGCTGACCTTGGACGGAGGAACTTGTTTGGTATGAGTGAAGTATTTGGTGTTCTTCTGAATGTGCGTCTCCGACCACTGCGCAACCTGGTTCACTTATAATTATTCGCAGCCTTCTGAGACGCTTCGCTCCCTGAGCGAGTCAAAGCGCCTCCTCGAGGAAGCCCGCAACGAGATCAACGAGACACGCGACTCGCACGAGCGGTCTCCGTTGCGTCCAAAACATGCGTTCACTCGCCTCCCGTGGTTTCTTCCGCGAGAAACCGAGATCCATGTGATCGAACGTATTCTAGAGGGCGAGCCTTCGTTTACGGTCTTGTTTGGTGCAAGTTCGGTCGGGAAGGTCGGTTCCTCTGCTTATCAGTGCGATCGCCCATTCATCAAAAGATTGTAGACTGTGCTCCTGCGAGAAATTCTCTCGCGAAACATCTATCATGTTCTTCACTTCGATTTACGCATACCCGGCTTTGCGGATATGACAAGTCTTTACATGAGTATGTCGCAGCAAATGGAGCGGTACTTTGATGAAATATCGAAGGCGACACCTGGATATGAGGAATTTCAGAAGGAGGGTCTGGAATTCAAGGTTCGGCGAAAAATCGCGTTGAAGAATGGTATTCCTGATATGATCACAGCACGACAGGTTGAATGTTGAACGAAGGCTTAACAGTTCTCCTGTTGGAAGCTCTGGTTCTCAAGTCAGGACGAGCGATATTGCGAGACTCATGGAGCTCTTCCAGGCACGTATTTCCACCTGCTAATGCGTATCTCATTGACTTCTTTGATTCAGAGTTCACTTCTCAAGTACAGCGAGTTTGAGCCGTCGGAACAGCCACCAGAAAGTGGAAAGCGTAAGAAGGACTCCGATGTGTCCTCAGACCGGACAAAACTCAACAGCTCGTCACCTTCTCCCTCGCATAAATCCCGGTGGTTATTCAAACGCAAAGGCAAGAAGCCATGCGATGGCCAGCAGAACCACGAACTGTCCTCATCGGTGGTTAACTCCAACGCCCGCGAAAAGGAGCGCGAGAAGGCCACCAAGAGGATCCCGGTAGTGTTCTTCGACGAAGCACATAAACTGTGGGTACACCTATCTTTACGTATACATTAGGCGCTGATCCTCGCCGCAGCCCCGCGCTGATTCAGTCATCTGACGCGATGAAATGCCTCCTAGACTCAATGCTGGTGCTC
Organism: Suillus weaverae; assembly: GCA_016767475.1. Classification (NCBI taxonomy): domain Eukaryota; kingdom Fungi; phylum Basidiomycota; class Agaricomycetes; order Boletales; family Suillaceae; genus Suillus; species Suillus weaverae. Next base: position 327,800 of record MU179303.1, read on the forward strand.
ACGAAGCAGGACAGGTTATGTCATGTAATTCACGCCACTAGCGACCCTTTTTATCAATCATGGCTACGGCAGTTGAACGTGATGCAACACTGTAAAGTACGTCTTGACACCTTACGTGGTTTTCAGGAGTTGATTGTTATTATAAATGTAGATTATCACCGTCGGAGATTGCACGAAGGCAGAGACGCGAGCCTTCTTTGTTGAGAAGATGCTCCCTCGCGTTCCAGAAAACCTACGTGCAAGCTTGTCATTCGACTCATTATATGATGCATTTGGTGGCAAGTTAGCACACTGGCATGATTATGTCAATGATTATGGTACGTTATGACCATTATCTCGCCTCTTCGAGTGGAATACTGACGAGTAATTCACAGTCAATGCGGGTGGAAACTTTGAAAGTAAGTACACATCGCCAAACCACAGTGACAGCCATTAACGTCGTGTCACAGTCAAGCAAAGTTCCCACTTCCTTCAGGCACATGCGGTCCTCAACCTTCACATCATCCACTCCTCACAAGCCACCACAGTGACCAGCGGCGGTCAAGACCCCACAACACCCAGCACACCTGCCGCCCGCCCGCGCTCCTCAGGACCTGACGCCCTGCATGCCAACCTCGGGCCCGCTTGTTTCAAAACATACCCTCCTGTTCGAAACTCCCTCCGCGACCCCAGCAGCATCAGCGAGGAATATTCTGCCGATTTCAGCGCGATGCAATTGCTCAAGGTGATGAGCAAATTGAGTCAGGTGGGGACGAACCACTTGCCATATTTTTTGCTTTGTCGGGAGCTTGGTGTGCGCGCAGTGGATGGGATGGTTAAGGGGCGGGTGCTGAATCTGCATTGGACAGACCCAGTGACGCACGAAGGAGAGCCATCAGCGCGTCAGGAACCAATAACGCCTATTACCGTTAACCCATCGGTCGGTATCATACCCAGCCCTGTAAATATCGGGAGCGGCAGCACACTCGGTGCGTCCTCAGAAGACGGCGATATGGTGGTGATGAATCCTATCAATATGTCCACGCGAGAGCTCGGGCAGATCGACGAGGAAGACGAGGAGGAGGCTGTGATTGGCCCCAAACTTGTGCCCCTGACGCCGATCATGCGCTACGCGATGCGGGAAGTTGTGCTGGAGTATGAGGATGTACGGACATTGTCTGATTACGCCTCTTTTACCGATGTGGAGGAATACTAAGTAGCTGGCTGGCCTCCGCTTGACGTACTCTTCTTCTCATCACAAGTATCTATTAAGTTATTAATCCATCATCTCCCTCATTTTAACATTGCATTCATTTTCTGACTGTTGTACTGTACGCCATGTTGTAGTTTGTTTCGCATTGCTTGCACTAGTCCTGTACGTACAGGCTCACACATGTAACAATCCTCTTGCTGGTGAGAAGTGTAGCCTTCTTGGGAGTCGTATTTTGCGACAGACCCATTCGGCGATTCATTGTATATTCGCGTTGTACTGCTCAATAATTGCAACTACAGATTGTGATCATGTTCGCACCGCTGCTGATCAGGGGCCAGATCCACGATTAAATGGAATCAAATTCCGCAAACCTCACATCCGCATTTGCTTCAAGCCAAGCAAGCCATTTCTTCAAGTACGGGCTGCCATGCTTTACAGTCGACGAATCGCCCACAATACACTACGAGTCCTGATCAGCCAACATCATGAGGATAAACATTTGCATTTTTACCAGGTGCCTCTTGGCTCGGGTCATGGCGACTGTCGCATGGATTGATGAGGATGATGTCCTTGTGGAAATAATTTTACACACCATTCATACGTCTCTTCTCTTTTAGAAACCCGACTTCGCGCTGGAACGTTCAATGGAAAGAACAGTGAAGAGGACAAATCGCACCTTGTCGTTACTGCGCGCCAAGCTGATAATGACAGCTTCCTTCTCTCGCCCCTGCATCCCATCGACTGTCCCAATCTCAAGCTCAAGACCGTAAACTGGTCTAAGCAAGGAAGTGAGAAGAGTAACCTGTGCTTGGTACCTGATTCACAATAATAAGTCCGACTTGCATGTCTCAGCTCGGAAGAAGGTCCCATACGGAGTGATCAGGGCAATTTGTGATGGCAGCAATCCAGCTCCCACCAGCCTTTCGACCCATTTCGACACTACGGCTGCTTCGTTCTCGTTGCAGCGGCTGCCTTCGTCACCATCTCCGTCTACTCGCTCGAAATATTCGCAACCCGCAGTGTCATAAAACACGACTGGCGTTCCCAGTGTTTCTTTGACGGTGTCTTCGTCTTCAGAGGAAGCAAAGGCGCTGGCAGTGGGTAGGTCCTTGAGGAGATGAGACCTTACAGATTGATGGGACACGAGCTTTGACGCGTAGAGCATTCGCGAAAATCTGTTGGTGCATTCTAGAGGTGTGCGTTGTGAGCTGTTTAAGTGCAACTTGAGTACGACTTGTATCTTACCGGTATTGAACATTGAGCAAACGTTTTATATCTGGACCATACATCCTTTCGAGCCGGTCAAAGAGTGTTGTTTCTAATGTACGAGGTGGTCGCAAGCCAGTTCGTTCCTTTGCCTCCTTTCGAGTTCTTGTTTCAGGCTTTGCATTCGGTTGTGATCCTCCTTCGGACACTTCGATTGTAGCGTCTTGTGCCATGATTTCGTCTCCTTTGACCGATTCCGCTTCGGAATCTGCATCGCTGAGACTCGTGCCCTCGTCTTCTTCAGGCAGCTGAGGCTTTGATGCTCTTGACGCTCGCGACTTCTTCTGATCATCCGCAGTACTTGTGCTCTTTTGTGATATCACAGTCCCCGATATTTTCTTCCGATGTTTGTCGATAGAGAGAATTGTAGGTGGCAATTGCATCGGGTCGCCCGCCAGTATGAGCTTTCTCGCCTTGAATATCGGGATCCAGCACACCTGCAGGTATATTAATGACTGTCGTCTGGAACAGAATCAGCTTACTGCTTCGAGCGCTTGTGTTGCCTCGTCAATAATGACAACATCGAACTTGTGGTCACGGAGCTGCCTGCTACCAGCGGAATGACATGTAGCAAGGACGACCTGCAGTCAATCAACGATCGTCTTGGTAACTCATGGTGGTATTGCAAGCCATACTTGAGACTCCCCGAGGACAGTCTTGACAACTCCGCCTTCGCGCTGCCTGTATCTGAACTAGTAGTGAGTACGCACGCCGAGTCTGAGCAGGGGATATATGTTCACTCCTTCCTGAGAGCCTTTACCTCCTCCCACATTTTCTTACGTTCTGAACCTCTCGGTTTCTTGGAGCCTTTCCCCTTCCCGGAAAGCACGTCTAGCGTTGATTCTATCTCAGATTTGACGTCCTTTGCAAGTGCGGCCTAACTCAAAGTCTCAGCACCAGCAACCTTATCAGATACTGAAGCAGAATCACTTGATCGCTCTTGCTGGCCTTCACTTCTAGTGTTGCTTCTAAGACGCCCTGATTAGCCATCACGCGCGCGGGATGGCCTATGCGGGTAGCTGTCAAGGGCGTTCTCTTGCCCTTCTCAGGGGTTGGTATGGCAAGAAGACGCTCTAGAATATTATCGACAGATAGGTTAGAAGCGCCACACACAAGGATGCGCTTCTGTTTCTCATTGACGCCATGCTCCGAAGGAGAGGTGAGTTGTCGTATAATTTCAATTAAAGTGTGTGTTTTTCCTGTTCCTATTATTGTCATCAGGTGGCTATAATGAGCAGAAGGACCGAGTAGCTTTACCAGGTGGACCATGGATACAAGCGACTTCCCGGGATTCAATGGCGAACTTGACAGCCTGTTGCTGGCTCGGATTCAGAGATTTGTCGAAGAACTTGAGCTCCGCAATAGAAGTCTTTTCAGAGGGTGGTGATATTCCGAGTAAAACTCGGATGAGAGGTGTCAGCTCATAGTCGCCTTTGTCACTGGACTGTTTGAGTTGCTGTTAGCAATCAGGAGAGCGGAGTTATATGGTTTAGTTGCCTGTCTCGATGAAGGAATGCCGATTTTTTCCAATTGGCCAAGTGCTTTATCCATTCTTGAATATAGTACAATTCAGAATACTCGCATGGAAAAAAGAACGGCTCGATTACCTGTCATAAGTGACGCTATTGGCCAACTTGAGCACTCGACAACGCTCAGGAAGGTCAAGATCGTCTGATCTGGAATCTGATTCTGAAGGGTCCACTGCAATGACGATACGGGTATCTGATACCTATTTTGGAGTGCGCAAGTCAGTGACTGCCTGACTAAACTTCACCAGGTCATACTTTGTATACCACACCTTCTGCAGTATGGGAGCTTTCAGCGCCAGTAGGTGCAGCCTTCTTACTTCTTGCAGATTTTTTGGCGGCGGCATTCGAGGATACATTCTCTTCGATGCGAGCGAGGTCTCCCGGTCTTTCTGAGACCTGAACTACAAGATGTACACGTATACGATCAATGACATACCTGAAGTTATGAGGAGGAAATAATTGTGAAGTGTGAAATGCTGTAGGACGCTCCAGTTCGACTAATCTGCGCTTTTCCGTAAGACTTCAATCAGGAAACAAAAAGGGAGGAGATGAATGACACCACACGTTTCCCGCCCAAGCCTATATTGATTCCAACCACACCAAGACTCCCTAACGCGAGCCCTTTTTGCGCTTCACTCGATCTCTGCATTGCGTTCCTTTGAGAGTAGTTCACGATGGCGACCGATGAAGTCTTTAATGTCTGCTTCTGATGCCATATCCAAGGCCCGGGCTCAATTTGGAGCCTGGACGTGTTGGAAGAAAATGTTACTACCGGCGATTTTAAAGGAATATGTGTTAATGATGGTGAGCACCAAGTAGATAGCTAAAACTAATTCACCAAGCGGTCCAAGCCAGGTCTGGATTCTTGTTTTAGAAATGTCGGCTTTTTTTGCGCACACCGTACATAAGTTGGCCTTTTATATACGTACAAGCACTCCGTTCACCTTCGGACGGTTGCGCATTGAATTCAATTATAATAACAGATGACTCTGTACACTACGTCGGCAGTCGTTTCTTGCTCTCCTTCTCGAAAAAGCGCTCGAATGTCTCTACGACCTCGCATCCTCGAGAGTGCAGTGTACAGTTGTCCGTGCGCGAATAAATCTGTGCGCCAGTCGGGCACCATTTTCTCTAACGTCAAACCTTGACTTCTGTTGAACGTCGTCGCATACTAAGCCGGACGCAATGGAAACTGCTTTCGATTGACTGTCCGGCTTAAACAGGTAGTCTGGCGTTTGTTCAGGTGCGTCTGGAGGTACCTGCTCTGCTTCCTTCACTGCAGAGTGTCGGAACTGAAATACGATTCTGTTCCGTCTGTCAGTTTGCTTCCTCTTTGGATAATTTATTTCATGCTCACCATAATCTCCTGGCAGTGCATCCAACATAATGCCATTGAACTCGTCCACAAATACATTTCGTGGAGAGAGGAATGTGCGCTACAGGCAAGCTGTGGGGTCATCGAGAAAATGGGGAGGAAAGAGGAAGTCTACGGCATCGTTGATATTGTTGATATGTCCGATGAGCTGGAGAGATTGTCGGGCGCCTGAGCAGTCTTCCCCTCTGCGTCTACGAAGTTGGTGTACGTGGGGTCACCCATGCTTCGTACTGGCGTTGTGAGTGTGAATACACACATGAATCTCCATAGCGGTAAAGATTTCACGGAAGCAGCTAGTGAAGCCAATTCGCCTGTCCCACAGGTGACTTCAAGCAAGTGATACTGGAGCTGAGGTGGCACGCGCACATGACACCAAATCAAATTAGTGGTGCGCGCACATGGAGCTCACACGAAATACGAAATTGCTCCGTTCTTATATATGTAGAAAATCTGGCAGTGACCAGCATTCAGCAGACATTCAAGACACGGGGCTATCTTTGTAGCACCCAAACTCAAGCAGCCGAAAAATCTATTGGACAAGATTTAACTAGAATGTTTTCAATCTAACAGATCATCGGTCAACTACAAAAAATGAATATTTTCAATGTCCCGACTCTCTAGCACCGTGACATACTTCTCAATTCTACCGTTGAACGTCGAGCTACTTCAGCCATTTCCCTTGCTCAAGCGTCGACGCGTCATCCTTCAGAGGTTGCTCACTTCATTTAGAGACAACGGTCATCTTCCTCTGTCAAGGTCTGACTATACGGAACCTCATCCCCCCCAGCCTTTACCGACACCTTGTGCTGACTTCATTACTAGGGGTGGGCAGTACCGTGGCCATCTGTTTGTCTCTCGGGATGACATGTAAAGATCGTGCTTCAGGTTCGGTGGGTAATAATATTGAGGGAGCACCATTTTTCTCAGCTGAGTCAACTTCCCTTTGAAGCGTTCATTCTGAAGCCTGCATCGAATTGCGTACATGGAGATCTGGCCTGAGGCATGGTCGACGTGCTCGTGAAACTTCAGATGCGAATTTACCCCACCGTCACGGTGATATGGACTGTGTGAGCTTTTCAGGGCAGGACACATTGGTGTTGAGCAACTGGATGTCATGCGTTCGTCACTGCTCTTAAAGAAGAAAAGGAAGCATGCGACTGCGGAGGGGAACACATGATGTCACAACTTATCAGGGTAGGATAGGTAATTCGTTCATCGAAACTCGGTGGGAGCGTGAATGCGATCGCGGGCAGCAAAGTAGACGAGATCGAAATTAGGTGGGGTGGAAATGTAGTGCGCTGCGCTAATATAGCAGGACCTCTCCATCGCCAGGAAATCGAACATGCCGAGGACCGTATGGAGAGCAGCAGTAAGTATTTCATCAACCTTCTTGAGAAATCTTATCTGATTTCCTTGAAGAGGCGGAGAGGTATCAGGATGCTATCGGTAAAATGTTGTTTCTTTGGTATCATGCGATCGAGATCAGTACGCAGCAGTGGGAACGTGATCTCGATGCGCAGCTCGTCAGGTATTCGGGTGTGTTCCTATTTTTAGACTGAGAATTATAACAATATTGATAGATCAATGGCTTCCCAGTCGCTGAAAGGGGACTGTGACGAATCAGTTTCTCCATTGAGTATGGTACTGTATACATTATTCTACTCTCAAACCTATGATATTGATAGGTCTCACACCTGGCGCATATGAGGAATCCACGTATCTCACTCATTTCCAAATAGGAACTCTGGCTATCTCGCTCCACGGCTACGCTTGGGTTATAAGAATGGAGCCTCGTCCGTGTTGACTGAACCAGTTTCAGCCCTACGCTTTCAAATCCGTCCCCCCTCTGAAGGCTCCACATAATGCGAGATCTACCCATCGAACTTATCAGCGCCGTCGTTCAGGACGTTTCCGCGATAGTTGATCTTCTCCATTTACGCAGTTTGAACCGGTCATATAGAGAGCTGGTCACTCCCCGCGCATTCAGCAAGCTTCACATCAAAAACAGTATACAAAGTGCGCAAAATTGCCTCCAGATCATCGGTGCCACAAGCCTTGCTATCCATGTTCGAGAAGTCGCCTACGATTCTCGTGACAACGAGTGCTTCCGGCTTCCACCCGACAATACAGGCAAGTCAGTTTCCATTCACCCACGCTCCGCAGTCTAATCAGAGCCGTGCGCATAGATTCTGCAAATGCTGTCAGCGAGCTTGAAGAAGTACTGACCCATGCATTTTGCGGAATAACCGCACTTCCGAGGATCGAAAGCGTCGTGCTCAACTTTTGGCCGTCATTTCTCTGCCAGGAGTCGGGGAGAGAAGTCTGCGAGAACCCATTTTGGTTCATCAATCGGCAGCTCACCCTCCTTCATGCCATTCATCACGGCATGAAGACATCTCGTATGACAACCTTGTCTCTCAACAACGTGATTTTGCCTACCATTGGCTATGACTTCGTGTCTTCCCTCACAAACTCACCCCTGTCGCATATCTCTGTGTCTGTTGTATCCAATGCCGAAGTCAGTGCTTGGTCAGCTTCAAATAACATCAACGGTTCACTTGGAGCACTCTTGCCTCCCTCGAATCCCACTCTGAAATCAATTGTGCTACGTAGCCCCCAGGGCGCCTACCACAGCCTCGCTACCCGACTTTCTTCATTTTACTATCCATCCCTCGAATCCCTTGTGCTCGAAAATATCATTTTCGATCATACGCCCTCCTTTGATGGCGTTGAGGAGTTTGTCATTCGTCACAAGGATACCCTGCAGCGACTTGAGCTGCAATCATGTGCATGCTACGTACCGGATTCAGCAACTGATGTCAGGCAATGGTCAACTATTTGGCAACGATGGGCCGCAGAGCTTACCAGCTTGACAGAGCTCGTCGTTAACAATGGCGATCACAGATACGTCCTCCTCGACGCTGATCGGGGTTATATTCCTCATGGAGAGGTCAGCACCTTGGTGTACGAGGATGATTCGTCAAGCTTGCAGGTGTTCAAAGACAGGCTAGCGGCTGGTCAAGTTGCAGTGGTGTAATCGATTTCGATGTCCTGTCATATATAACCATTTTCCGATCGAGCTCTGCGAAGTGTGAAATGCTGTAGGACGCTCTTGATCGACTTATCCACGTTCTGGTAGATCAGAAGACAGAAAGGCAGGGGTAAAATAAATCCCATCCGCAAGTCTCGCTAGTGCAAGAATGGACCAAAACGTGCCGACCATCCTCTTTCCATGCGAGTGTCTTGAGAATTAACAGCATCATGTAGTACAGCAGGCTACGCCACTGCAAGCATTTTCTGCTTCAGAATTTGTGGGCGGCAATTTATAAGCAGGACGCTTCAGCGAATCTCTGCAATGAATCTGCATTCGTTCTGTGAAAGCATTTCACGATGGCGATCGATGACAGCTTTTACTAAGGAGGTATGCCGGAGCTACATGATAGACATTGCCACTGATGTCGATCAACACAGTCTGTGTGACCACGTGACGCAATGTAGGTAATGCTAGGTACGTGCGCCACCAATGCGCCACGACCCTTTCAGCTAACTCCGATTCGTATCCGTTTTCCCAGCTCAAGCTCCGTCCCACAGCCTCCCACAGTCTGCGCAGGACTTGGCATACCTCGTGCCCGATCATAATCACTCTGTTGGAACTTTACATAGTACAGTACCTCGCATGTGACAATATCATTCGCAGTACTGGCAGGAGGGGTGCGTTCGCAGCTATTAGAAGGTAAAGAAGTTCGATCAGATCCATGCCCTATTCACTTCTGGTGGGTCGTTGACCGAGATTGATGTGGAAGTAGTTGAACCTGATGGTTTGGAAGGGCACTGGATCCACGAGGAAATGATCACCAGGTACGTACCGAGGACATTTCTGGAAGACTTTGACAGAAGGCTAATCATGGGGCAGGTACCTTGTCACTAGTACACAGCCATCAAACTTCTTGAAGCCCCTTGTCTCTCAAGGGTTTTCACACCGCCAAGATATTTATTCGAAGGAACCCTCCCTGCATATGGACACGCGCGACGTCGGTATAAAACTGTCGCCGTTAGGTTGCAAGTTTTTCATGAGCTCGAGAGCTCAAGGACTTTCCTCATGATGGTCACTATCAAACTTGCACTCAATGTCATCATCAATGTCGCGATTGCGTATGCCGCTGCTTTACCACCGCTATATGCGGCCTCCCCAACTTCTACCTCCACCCCTACCAGTGTCCCTTCATCATCATCATCCGCTTCCTCCAATACCAACGCTGGCGATGCGTTCCTCATGAGCAAACTTACTGCTGCAGAGCGCACCCAAGTATTTTGGATTGCGACCGGTCTTGCTGTCGCCGTTTCTTTAGTTCAAGGTGCAATTACCACTCTCGTCGAAATTTGCGAGAGCGAGGGACTCTGGACAATCAGGTTCAGTCTTGGGCGTCGGGAGCACTTATGGTGGACAGGCATAGCGTTGGCTCTTATCGCCTCATTAGGTTGCATGGTCCTTTCGTTCCTTGCCGGTATGTGATCCATGTATTTGAGGTCACGTAACATTAACTAATGTATGTACAGGCAATAACAGTGATTCGCTTGGCATCATCTTGTTGGCCAGCGCATCCTCTCTCGCTGTGTTCCGCTATGCGTGGCCTGCATGGCGTAATCGGCATTATTGCTCTAATCGATGGGCAGCATGGACTGGCCCAAGCCGTACGGGTATTGATGCAACTCTGGTTCCCCTCATAGAGGGCGATGATCCCTGGCCCATTTTGAGCAAGGAGGTTCCAGCCATGAAGCAGCATCCCGTCGACATCCGCCTTCCTCTTTTCAGATCCAGGCTCATCGCCGATGACCCTACAGATATCCTCAAAGCGAAAAAGCGGATTATTGACTCAGGAACGTCTGGGCAGCAGCCCATAGACAAAGGAAAACCGTCAAAAATTGTGAAGCGTGGGCCAGGTGACCGCACTGGTCTTTACGAGCCCATCCCTGAGAAGCAATCCGCCTCCCTTTTATGGGGAGCCTACATCGGGTTCTCTCCGCGTGTCAGCCGAGCGATACTTGCTGTTCCCTCACGCTTGTTGAAATCGTCTCCGCTTACGAATTCCGGTCACGATGGCCAGTCTGTGTGCCTTGCTCATGGCATCCTAGGCCGTAACAAGGGGCTTGCCCCAAAGACGTTTATACTTGGCCTGAACATCAAGATGCTTGAGGAGAAAAGCGTTCAGTGGCCTCGGCCTTCCAAAGTCTTACGCAGTTACTTCAAGGAAGAGATGGAATCTGCTTACGGACCGCTTTTGAAGAACTATATCGACGCTGCAACGGAGCTTGCACTCCTCCTGGCTGATTCAGGCCATGCTCTCACTGCAGATTGGCTTGCAGCGCGCATGGAACAACAAGATCTTGCGCTGAATAACCAAGTAGCCCGTCTCGGCGCGTCTGACGATAACCTGCAGTTGCTGTATCAGCTCTCCTATGCTGCGATGTTGGTCAGCTTGAGTGCACATCGGAAGGGTCGCAAGTATCGTCCCGAAATGAAACTCTTCATTGCATACTGGATAAAGTACAAAGGTGGCGTCAACTCCCTTCCCACTTGGACAACTTCGAATGAGGTGAAGGAACGACTTAGCCAGGAGGAAAGCGGCACCGACTTGGATGCTTTGAATGCTTTGATCGATGCTGTCTTGTTCGAGATTGAAACATCATCATCCGCGACGCCTGTTACTAAATAGTACGTACAGTTATGACTACCGATAGGCCTCGTACCGTTTTTCATGGATACTTCGGAGAGAATCAGTATATCTACGACTGGGTGGATGGAATTTTGAATATATGCTGAAGCTAACGTTACTTTGCGATACAAATGTTCGACAGTTATGGACGGAACATGCAGACTTTTCGATAGCGCTACTATATACCCACTGTATGACATGTAAAATTTAGCCTCAATTGGCAGTATGTATCAAGTCTGCAACATGTTTTCATTCAATCATATTTATAGCGCAGAACTTCAAGCTTTCCGATACTGGCACCCACAGGCCTTCGGCGTGGCATGGATTCTGTGAACCTTTCAAGTCATGATACGTTGGCACTCATAACGTACCGTCGAGCACGAACCAGGCCACATGAGTCATTGAGGGGAAAGGAACGACATGCTATGCAGTGTGGGATTGTCCTTGTTCCAGGGGGAGTTTTTTCAAGTGAAATAGGTACATAGTTTGATGGTCGCGATGCACTGCAGTCTGCAGCATTAATATTGCGGTAGTGGAACATATATGCATAATGAGCAACCTATTCTTGTGAAACTGGTCAAAGATATCGATACCCACACTGGACGTCACCACCGGTTGTTAAGCATGTTTGAAAGGTCGTCAACTTCTGCTCACACAATACATTCATGTCCGACTGCTGCGATATCATCTTCAGCCTTGTAACCTGTTGTTGTGCGTGATGCGGATATTAATCTCAGTCTTTTCTCACTGTTGAACATTGATGCAGGTATCTGCAGTAATATCTGCACCAACGGTAGGAAGTCCTATCCGCCTCGTACCAAACGGCTCGCTCACGAAGATGGCACTGACAGACCCTACTGCATGCCGTTATTGTTGTTGTTGTTGTTGTTGTTGTAAGAAGAAGCAGGACGCTAAGAATCTCGAAATGATATTCCCTGAGGTTGTGCAAGATCAGCCTCAGAGAAAGGACCCTATGATTGCTAATGATGCGAGTCCGAAGGTCGCAGCGCATCGTGCTCAAGAGCACCAGTGGAGAGGGTCAAGATAACATGTGGCAACATGCTGCATAGACACGCAACGGACATGTTGGTTTTGTCGTTCACTGTCCCATAGATTGAAGAGAGCAGTCGCGGTATTAGACACGCAACGGACATATTGGTTTTATCGTTCACTGTCCCATATATTGAAGAGAGCAGTCGCGGTATGATTGACGAAACAATTAATTTATTACTCAAATAAAATCCATCATTTATGAAGGTCAAAACCTGTGATTCAAGAGATGGAACGCCTCCGGAGGCGTTCCAGCGATTCAGCCGTGATTCATGTTTCACACGATTCATCCATGAAAAAACTTGATGCTGGATCGTCTTTTGGAACCAACGCTGAATCGTGTCAAAATCGCCAACTCTGACTCTCCCTAATAGAGCTAATGAAAGGATAATTTAAATACATATGTATCAGCGGACGGACGCAAGCTGGAAAGGACTTCGACGACATACAATTTACACATCCAGTCCTCAGTCATTTATACACTCTCCATAATTTCAACTGCTGGCCCCGTTCTTGGCAAGATATCTTGCGTTCACAGCAACGAAATGGTATGCGACTACGGTGATCATAGCAAGGGCACCAAGATAGTTCGCCAGGTTGTACAGCGTCTGGTGGCTCATCATTTTGGAAACAAAGGAGTGGGTGCGACCTAGTCAATCATTGTTCAGATATTGAGGGCAACAGTTTATGACACGTACTTTTAGCTTGGTAGTCGTTGTTGGCCAAAATACAGCAGTTCAGGATATGTCACATATGTGTGACGTGACCAATTCGGGCGTTAGTTGTCCTTGTTTGTTCCTGCCGGAAAACATCGGGTCTAAACATCCAACGCCGCACCTTCAACGTCAGTGTACCACTTCGCCCATCATGCGTCCCACTGCCACACGTTTAGATGGAATGCCTGGACGTACGTACCTTCTTTTTTTTGTTGCTATGGAACAGTTGCGCTAATTTCGAGCTTACAGCTAAATCATTTGTGGGTTATCGTGCAGCCAACGGCAGGCATCATACTATTGTTCTTACCCCTCCTTCCACAGAGCCCTTGGTGGGGTGACACCAGCATGCACAAACAGAGAGGAGTGGTTGTTTACAGTGCGTCATCTGTCTTCTTCAAACAAGTCACTAACTTTGGCTCGTGCTTCCTATTTGTCGCGTCAATCCTCGTCGCGTTCCTACCATGATGCGGGCTCTTTGTCTCCCCTTATTTTGACACCGGCAGCTGTCTCGCCATTCAGACAGCGGGGCTCAAAAGCCATGATTAGAGGCTGGTTATTCAACGGCTACAGGCGTCTTGCTGCCCAAGTTCCCTACTGGATAGTCCCCTTTGCTATTGGTGCGTGTCACTTGTTACATTCATTCACAAACCGCCTCATTGGGTTCCAGGATATGGAACATACACTTGGGCCAAACGCCGTGACGCTTGGCAGAACAGCAAGGCTGGACATATTGCGCTGGGTGGCCACCACTGAGGTATCCTGTTAGATTCGCCAGCTCCGAAATAGATCTGTTTTCTTTTCAAGGCACGCGTCTTTCTGATAGCTAATTGGGCGCGTATCTTAACTGGACTATTCGTTTCCCTCCTGAGTTGGCTGAAGTAAAACTCCTACACGTAACTTGATGGCACCATACCAGTAAATGGTGGCATAATATTCGATGCATGATTATGTGAAAGCCAGATTCGTCATCCTAAGGAGCAATCTGACCTGAACGAATGAAGCTGATCATCATGATTACGACTAATTGCGCCAAATAAACACTGAGAGGGGCTATGTATAAATTTCGCGCAGTTAGCACGATATCATCATTACTCTCTTCCCTTCTCATAGCTGCATCAACTTGAAAGATGTCTTCAGTCCGCCCTTTGTTCGTAGTCGCTGGTATCGGCAATGGCACAGGTAAGTCCTTAGTGGGTACAAATACGTACGGCTGACATCTTGCACAGGAACCGGAGCTGCAACCGCGTACATAATATCATGTTTTTCCTCACCACCCTGTACTGATAGCGTATGAACAAACACAGCCGTCTCTTCGCTAAATCTGGCTACAGAGTCGCTCTGATCTCCCGAGGACCAGATTACCTCAGTAAACTCGCTACAGAGCTCAACCAAGCAGGCGGAGAGGTGCTGTATCTGACTCCTATCCATATGTGCGCTCCCATCCAGTCATATTGACTAGCTCCTTTGGAACAGGCTGCAACATTCCCTCTCAAAGATTACACCCCCGCATCCATCAAATCCGCGTTCGCTTCCCTCAAGTCTCACTGGCCATCCTCCCCTCTCCGCGTTGCGGTTTTCAACGCGGGCTACGGTGTCTGGAAGCCATTCCTTGATATCACGGAAGACGAAGTCCGTGAGTCGATCGACACTAACGTTCTAGCGGCTTTTGCCTTTGCACGCGCGGCCCTTCTCGAGTTCACAAAGCTCGAGCTTGAGACCGCGAACGAGGGCGGAGTTGCTGGCGATGCTCGCAAAAAAGGCACCCTTATTTTCACCGGCGCGACGGCTTCTATCCGAGGCAACACCCTGACCTCTGCGTTTTCTGCGAGCAAGTTTGGGATAAGGGCTTTGTCGCAGAGCTTAGCCAAGGAGTTCAGCAAGCAGAATATACATGTGGGTGTCTTCTGCATCGCCTTGGGATCGCTTGTGGACTGATATCTTGACTCTTAGGTTGCTCATGTGAGTATCCGCCTTCTCGTGCTAAGAGTGTTTATCAACATTCAACGCGCTGCTCAGAGTATTATCGACGGCAGTAAGCATAGTGTCAGCATCTTTAAAGTATCTTCTAATGAAGAAACAGCCATCCTCACTGACCGCACCAAATCTCAACGCAAAGGCCCCTCTTGGGAGGCTGATCAGGATGCTCGACTTGATCCCGATTCTATCGCAAAGGTTGGAACATTCTTATAGCAATACGTGTCTGAACTGGTCACACCCCTCAGTCCTACTTGTACCTCGTCAAGCAAGATAGTTCAGCCTGGACTTGGGAAATCGACTGTAAGCGTAGTTGCGATTTGCCATTACCCCGTCTTTACTCTCTTCTGAACAGTGCGTCCTGCCCACGAAAAGTGGTGAGCAACTCGCCCAGAAGTGAAAGCACAGTCAGAAGTCATTTTATTTGTAAGTCTTGCAATGTGGTTATGTTGTTCGTATATGCGCCTTGTTTTCAATTGTTACATCCTGTTGTTCTTTTGCTCCTCGAAAACATTTTTCACCTGCAGTAAAATATGTCGTAGCAATCAGAAGATCAGAAAGAGACTCCATCTTACCTGCTGCAAAAATCCACCGTCCGTGATCACGCGCATGCCAACGTGTGCGAGGGCCTTCGAGACAACGAGACATGCATCATGAGCGGCCTGCGAACGTGCCGAGTCCGTGAATGCCTGAGTATGGTTACCACCTTCCGGGACGGTTGGTATCGCTGAAACGTGGTTTTTTGAAGTTAGAAATTATCGGCGACAGAAGGGAGGACTGTACGAACAAAACCCGGGGTGTAGGCCAGGCATCACTAGTGGATAATGACTTTCAAAGTCTCTGCCAGACATTACGACCAAGACGTACAATGTGAAACATTTCCCTTGGGTGAAATTAGTATACCTACTTGAGTACCTATACGAGCACACTCACAAAGTCGGTCGATGCACTGCGGATCCCATATTCATAGTCAATGACGCCGTACTTCTTCCTGACCACATCAGACAGTTCGTCACCTGTGCAAAATATTGGACGAATTACGGGATTGCCATCAAAAAGACACACCGAGGACTTTGTTCTGCACAAGTTCGTTCCCAGTGCATCCTCTGGTAACTTTGACTTTCGTCCCGGTTGCAAGTGCTGCTGCTCTGCGCGAAGTCTGGGATTGGGGTAACGTGAATGCCAGACAGTAACTCACTCGAAACAGGGAACGATACGCTTGAGCGTCTCTTCCGCTTCAACAGTGGTTGGCGCACGGATATAATAGCTGAAGCATGTCACCACCTGCATCAAGTCTCTGGAGCTAGAACCCACACTTACTACATCTTTGAGTTATCTGGGATGACTGTCGCACACGCTCTCAAATGTATGTCCAGCGCTGAATGACAGACACTTACTACTCGGTCCCCAATTACTGCCCTCAAGGATTCCATGCACACGATGCGTAGGCTTAATCTGCTGGCGCAGCAAAGCGATGTTTGTATATGCCAGAACAGCTGCATCCAGCGCATTCTTTCCTTCCCAGGGGCTAAGTGCAGCGTGCGCACTGTGAGGCATGAGTCAGGGTTCAAGCCAGAGGATTGACATTGGGAGACCGTACGTGTGGCCTGAGTATTCTATCTCCAGACGTATAACCGCAAGACAGCCGCTCAAACTAATGGAATGAATGGGCCCAGGAGCAGGGTGGCACCTGTCACGAACGTGAGTTGACGAGAAAATAACACTGGTCAACCAGGCCTGGTCACGGACATGAGACACGCGTCCATCTCTTTGTATGCTCCCCTCTCCCACAGCTTCACTTTCCCAAACCCGCCTTCTTCGGCTATTAAGGGTATGTGATCGGTCCGTCGCGATCAGAGGAAAATGACATACCAGGTGTACCAAGAAGAATCACCTTCCCGTCGATATTGAGCTGCTCCATCGCTGCTTTTGCCGCACAGGCGACAGCGACGCCTGAGATCCCGATGAGATTGTGCCCACATGCATGTCCAATGCCCGGGAGCGCATCCATCTCTGAGTTCACCCCTAGAACGCGTCCGCCCCGCCCGTGGGTATATGTCGCAACCCATGCAGTCTCCAGGAGGTGATGCCTCGTGACTTCGAAACCGTGCTTCTCTAGGAAAGAGGTGTACGCATCGTGAGCGTATCTGAGCGGCCGACAATTAGTTCGATTGCCCGATTGATTGCAGTTTGGACTCGCGATATGGGCGCACCTTTCTTCATATTTAAGCTCTGGATGATCTGCGCATCTGAATTGTATAGCACATCAGCGTTTCTTGTGAGCAAAACACATGATCTTACCATGTATATCGAGATTCAGTTCCCGTAGATCGCCACTGAGACTATCGATAGCGGTATCTACGACCGCAAGGATATCTGGTCGATAAATGACCCCTTCTTCCAGTGTCGGCTTGACCTTATAATCATCTTCTGGCCGCCAAAGAACATCAGCCTGAACCATTGTCATGTCAGATAGTCAATTCTAGACTGGCGATCGCTGGCGGAGATTCAGGGAGATTGGTACTCTCACTGGGCCGGCACTAGTACTAGGACCGTGGGCATCAGTGAACCGAGAGAAACCTGAGATGGGTTATTGTTCCCACCTTCCTTACTTAATAAAGTGGTAATTAGCTTAAAAAGGTCTATTTGTGAGGACCGGCGGTCCAGACCAGCATCCTAAGGTGACTTAGAGCCAAGAGGCGTTGGAGTGGGGCACCCCCTAGCAGGAGGGTTGTAGGAGCAGAGGTTTGCGGAGGTTTGGGAGCTTAGTCATCATCGAGAGGAACATTAGAGAGCAACAGTAGAACATAACATATCACATCGTCAGGCATCCACATTCATCAGCATCGGCTGGAGCTACCACTTGCATCCAGATAGTTCCAGACACTGACTAATAAAGTTCAGTGACACCACCGTGATGGTGACTTCACATGAGGGTAACTTTCCCATTAAGGCAATAAGTAACGCAAGACAATTTCACCAGGCGTGTGTCATTGTAGACATGTCATGTGCGATGTAACAAGTAAACAAGTAGACTAGACAATGTATCATACCAATATAACTGAATGTGATCCTTGAGTTGGGCAAAGCATAGCGAATAAAAGCATGAAAAAACAGAAACTACACAGTTGTACACACCTTCTTAGCATTCCCATTGGTGACATTGTTGGACTTTCACTTGTGGGAGCTGGGTCCAGCATTATTTTCTTTGTCACCTTCGAATAGAGGGACGAGCCAAAGAACTTTGGGAATCCCAGCATCATGTTGTTCCAGGGATGTTAGAGTAAATGAGTTGAGAATGTCTGGTGGGAGAGGATGGCTGTGGGTGTTCTTGGGATGTGCATACTGTGGGTGGGATTCATTGAGATGTTCTACCATATTGTAACACCATATTGCATCCACATATGGTACACCAGCATGAGATTTCTTGCCTGTAACAGCCACAAGTGTAGGGTGACACAACTTGCACTTGATGGGCACGTTGCAACATGGTCAGTTCTTTGATCCAGCATCAGTGCTTGCCCACCTGAAGGAGGTGTGGTATGGGCAGTGTGTTGAGACCGGAATGACCCCACTACTCCCTATCTTGACCTAGACCTTGCACTCTTCACGTCCAGATCATCTGCAGCTGCCACAAGGTTGTTGGGTGCCCACCTAACATGTTGTCAGTCCACTGAGTTGTTTGATTCAAGCTAATATAACTTATGTTCTCCTGCAAATTCTCCTGAACACTGAGGGATGCACACAAAATGTGGACACCAATGTGTGTACACATTGAGTCTGTCTTGGCACCACAAAGTGGACACTCCAAGAGCGGACCTGCATCAGTGGCAGCAAGTTGTTCAGTTGCTTCAGCACAAACAATGCCTGTTGAACCTAGAGAGTCATATCAGTACAGTAGATAGAAAAAATAATGTAAGATACACCATCTGCAAGTGAGTACAGGAAAGTAGATGGATCAGAAGGAGTAGCGAGATGGATAATGGACTTGAGTGTGATGTTATTCTCGCAGGCCTTGCACCATAATGTGTTGCATGCAAGAGATAGTGCTGCCTCCTTGATAATCCAGGTATTTCCGAGGTTGTTTAATGCAAAGAATTTGTCTGCATTGATATCACTATGCATGTGAATGCAAGTCGTCTCAGGGTTGGCAAGTTCTACTAGGATTCTGGGCACGGTGATCTCAACAATCTTGTCCATGGATTGGTTGATGCCTTGAATATTGGACTTTGTCTTGATGTACTCTCCTGTCCACAACCAGGAATGCTGTTCAGCAGGTTGGAATGTAGGAATCAGTGTTAAAATCTGGCTGGTGAGCTTGACCTCAGGAGTGCCAATGTTCATGACAAGGATGTCATGGTGGGTGATGCTGTGGTGCTCAATCAATGTAGAACGTTGACCTGCACCCAAACTGGTCTGGTACATGGCTGACTAGCACTCTCACAAGAGGCTTGATACCCTCGAAGCCATGATACCCGAATCCCCTTCAACCTAAAGCCAAAGTCTGGCCCAGGAATATTTTTTTGATTTATTGAGGTGTTTTTGAGAAACTCGCATATTGGATTGAATATTTTTGGACATTTGTTTTTGCATTCAGTTTCATTTTGTTCAGCTCAAAGATGACTTAGCATATTTCTCACACATGTCAGGTGACTATGAAAAATATTTCTCACACAAGTTATGCTGTGGGAACACACAGGGAACCTGAAATACGACATATTGCACCAGTTCAGCCCCTAACAGAAATATAAAATATGAAAGCCAAATACACCATAACATATGGACTTGTACATTACATAATCAGTATCTCACTCTTCCCCTGCTTTGTCATCAGCAGTCACATGACTCATGACTCAGCATCATACCCAAGGAGCCTAATAATGTTTTGACTCATACTGACTCATAATGACTTTACTTGACTCACTTTGACTCATATGGTTTCTCATGACTCACTCTGACTAGCTATGACTCGGACAGAGTATTGTACTAGTAGTAGCACAGCCACTGATTTTTGTCTATATAAGGACCTGTTTTGTGCCCAATAAAAGAGAGCAGAATTACCCCAATAAGTCTTATGTGTGAGGTGTGATCAGAACCATCCATCAGTGAAGAGCTGTGAGATTGGTGAAAGGTACCCTTCTGTGAGGCAGTAATAGTGTGAGAGCATCGTCCTCAACCACCAGCAAAGCCTGGTGCTGCTTCATTTGTTTGTTTTTCTTTTATTTTCCAAGTTTCCAAGTTTACAAACCAAACAAATTGCAAAATTACGTATTGTCTCTTTATTCCATCTAAGACTTTGAATAGCTTAGTGGGGAGACTTTAGAAGTCGATAATCATACACTTGACCTTACACATCTGAGTAAGAGATACTGAGATAGACTGCACTGCCAAAAGGCTTTAGCTATTGAAAGGGGACTTGGTATTGAAATCCAAGGACATCCGCTCCTGTATCTGTTTAAATACTCCAAAGAGAGTTCCTTGACAGTAGGTTCAGTAGTATTAGAAGGTTCTCTGAGCAAGTGACTGATCTTAATCTCCTATCCTACCTGTTTGTGCTTTGGGAGCAATCATTACAACTTCACACGAGTTATCACCATCATATCAATTGTTGCAAGGCATCTTTGTCTTGTTCTGGAAAGTATATTCTGTTTCTTTTTCTTTTGTCATTGTTCTCTTTGTACTCACACTACTGATCTCACAAAGTACCTTCATCTGACTGTAGTTAGCTACACAGAACCAGCCACCCACGAACAACATATTATCAGTCATTGGTATTTGTCTGAATCACTGACCGTGGAGATATTTGGTTTTATAGGTGTTCATCTATAGATCATCTATCTAAGAAGACACCACACTTTTATGTCTGTTTTGCCGACAATTGGCTCCATTACAGCTGAGCAATTTGACACCAACATAAAGACCCTCATCCTCATACCTTCGCAAAGCACCATCATCCCTTGTCAGGGACATTCTATTATGATGGACGAGATCATGCTCAAGGAACGAGCCTCCCATCACCGTGCCTTGAACAGTGTTGTCAGACTATGTCATTCACACTCTCACCTTGTCAACCCCACACTGCACACATACAACTCAGTGCTTTGAATTGTGGAGAAACTTGCAGAAGGTCTCATACATCTTGGAAAAGAGATATCCGTTCTTGCTGTAGGTTCATTTGGAGATGACAAGATTTTTCCCATACTCACTGCACCTACCTGCAAATGTGAGGATGCTGAGAAGATGGTCTTGATTTTTACCCTGGCCATAGAGTGTTGGTGAGAGACTGGTGCTGAAGAGCAACTCAGACCTATCTTCAGTGTCGCAACGGATGGTGATTCCACATGGAGGGCTGCTGGACATCACATATTCCTGAAGCATGAATTATCCACGATGTCTAGACTCTACAGAACACTATCCCACATGCCTGGACTCAATCTCACTACTGGCAATTGCGAGATTACATTAGATTTTGATTACAAACATATTTTTAAACATAAGTGCTTTTTTTGTGCATTATTGGACATGAGACTCATAAGTAATAGGATGGTGCACCTTACTGCATACTTGCAAAGTGTTAAGGTTGTGCTTGAGAGACGAATCTAAAGGGCTTTGGCTTCAGCTCGTATGCTGCACCCCTTACCCGAGTATTGCCCTTAACTTCCGAGGGTGTTATGCGAAGTCCGACAAAGTCCGGACTTCGGAGTATATGGAAGTCTGGTGGACTTTCCTGACTTAGGGTGGAGAAGAAGACAAAGGCTATTACGGACAAAGTCCGGAATAGAAACAAGCGGAGATAGACTACCCTTTGGTAGAGCCGGAGTTGTAGTCTTATGGATACAATCCTAAGACTTGGAGATTGACTGGAGTGAGAACTCAAGTCCAGAGGAGACAGGAGGGAGCAGGAACTAAGTTAATATTCGAACTGAGGAAGTAGCGAGATTTTACAAGGGTTTATATACCGTAGATATCCTAATCAAAATCAGTCAGCGCAGTGTAGGGCTATGTACAGAGGAATGGAGAGAACATATTAGTAAGTGGAATGGATCATATCATTATGGAGCCGGAGATGAAAAGGGGAGAATGGAATATAATAAGTCGGATATACATAAGACCGGAAACCAGAAATAGGGGAAATCCAAATGGAGATGAGAACAGGAAAGGATTAGTCCAGAGATAGAGTTTGAGAGATCTGGATATCCGGATCTGGAGCGCAGGATATGACAGTATCCCCCCCTTAGGGTCGAGCCCATGAGGCCGGAGATCTGGAAATCGGGTCCGGAAATCTATGATCGTGAGAAGATGGGCAGAGATCTAGAAGTCCTTGAGTGGGGGATAAAAGGCTGGTGGGTCCGGTTTTGAGATGTCTTATTTTTGCCCCCCTTTTCACTTAACTTAGCTTCCATCATGTCTAACTCTGGCAACAAGAAGTCCGCCAAGCAGATCATGGGGGAGAAACAGGCGGAAATGGAGGTGGAGTTGGCGCGTCTTCAAGCGGCTGTTCAACAGGAGGAAGAGGAGGAACGCAAGCGTCTAGAGGCGGAGAAGCAGAAGGCTATTGAGGAGACGCGTCAGAGGTTGTTAGAGCGGGCACGCTTGCAAAAGGAGAAGGATCATGAGGCAGCAATGGTGAGTCCTTTCGTCTATATTGGAGATTACTCATTATCCGGACTTTGCAGGCAGCTCAAGGATCTGGTGCTCCGGGTATGCCGGAGAAGTCCTGCAGTACTTGCACATCGAAAAAATGTGTCTGCGTCTGGATGGAGGCAGCGGCCAACACTAGGGTAAGTTTTTTATAATCCCTTCTTCCAAAGTCCGGATACTGAAAAGTCCGGTAGGTTAAGACTTGTGACACTTGTCGCAAGTTGAAGGACAAGTGC